>CM067372.1:147731849-147809349 GCA_034401795.1 Chaetoderma sp. LZ-2023a | reverse complement strand
CAGCACAGACCAATACTATTTATAACAGTTATGTGGATATTATTTTTAACGGACTTGACTTTGACTGCTGCCAGCCACTAGACAATAATTTCACTAGACAATAATAACTCTAGACCAGCTGAATATTTTCAAACAAATTTGACCGACAGTTATTGCCAAATACATTCAGTTAAATTGTATTCAAAATATTTTATATCATGTCCAGAGTTATACAGACTTATACAACTTGTATCCACAAAATATTAAGACGGATAAAATGTAGCCCATCAAGTGTAGACAAAACAAGGTTACGGTAGTGTCGGCATGTTTATTAGAATTTTGGTCAATGGTCATGACCCGTCCAGTAGAACTGCAGTTATTTGAAAATGTGACAACAAATTAAAAAATGTCTTAAGAAGAACAAGAACAAATTCTGGGATGCTTATTGTTATAATACATTTTAATAGTACAAATAAGGTCAACATTGTTTAGAGTGATTATATATTATTTAGTTCCGAACATGAGTGCATGTCAAAAAAATCAATGATTTTGTTATAGTTCTCGGAAAAAATCGTAAAAATCATAAAAATCTGAAAAAATTCGATTAAATCGAGAAAATCTGATTTTTTTCGATTTTTTCGAAAAAATCATGATTTCTTTCCCAACCCTGCTTAAAACATGTTAGGGCAAATTTCGACAATGGAAAGCCTGACGCGAAGCATTATATTACGAGACAGTAACTGTTTCCATCTAGAACTTCGCCTGTCCTGATCGTGAACCTTCTTTTAGCTGCTTTTCTCCTTTGGAGATTAAGGAAATGTTCCAGCTGACTTCCTTGGGAAACTGATATTTTCCCAGAATTCCCAAGTATGGCCACCTGAAACGTGGGCGCCTTTTAAATGTTCTACTGCAATCAGTTTAAAATTGCAGTCATTGTACTCGAATCTTCTCAACTCATGACATCCAGCGATGTCCTGTAGAAATTTTAGAGCAAATCCAAACATCTCCAGGGAACTCATCATATTCTCAAGTTAGGAGCTGTTACTTCTAATTGAACTATTCTTTTCATTCTTCCCGCCCCTCTGCAACTGCAGCTTTAAGACAGCAGAAGAACTCCTAACTTTGAGATCGCAATCATCACCTAAACGGAGTTCGACTTCCAGTTAGCCAGTAAGAAACGCAACAATGATCGTCATTGCTTTGTAATCGTAAAATCGTCGTGATTCAACTTTGTGAGCAATCATCTGCACTATTCTCTTGACTGTCCTCGTTGTGAAGACTGATCATTTTATCAGCGCTTAGCTGATGCTCTAGCGCCCGTGTTAGGCGAGAATTTATACATCTAGCTGCCTTTCCAAAAGCATATATATCTGATGTCGATTCCTTTTCGCATGGCAGCAACAGATACAATGGTTCTCCTCCACACTCTAGCGTTCTTCATGTTATCTGAGGACTGTGACATTATTCGGTGAATTCCACCGTGCTCTTCAACTTCGGCGCCTGGTCTCCCTGGTATCTCCGTTCCGCATCAAACAGTTGACATCTGCAGCACTGCGCACAAGAACTTCCCGACAGTGACTATCGTTAATATTTCTCGGGTGATCTCATGTGTCCACTCATTACAATGTATGCATGTCGCCAAGTGCTTCGATGACTATACCATCGAAATACCGAGGTTCGAAAATCTGTGTATAACTGTACTGTATATTCATTCCATTTGCTAAACCCCGAACGTCCTCCTAGGAACATTCGTAGTACTACACGCCATTCACTTCTTGTATTCTATTACAGTTCGCTAAATCTGGACGTCATGTTTCTGCTTTACTAAAGACCTAGATGTGTTTTCTGATCTCCAGTCGTGGCTCAAATACACCCAGGGGTAACCGGACAATAAAACCAAACTAACAACAACAACAACGACAACGACAACGACAACGACGACGACGATCACCACATGTTGTGCTGAACAAACGTACTTAAAACCAGGGTTGTTTTGATTTAATCAAATCGATTAAATCATATAATTAAATCGACAATTAAATCAAGCTGATAAAATCAACTTATTTTTCTTTTTTTAGATTTTCTTCGTTTTTTTCCTCCTAAACTCATCTCATTTGCATTATAAAATCTCTAACGATTTTTTTTTATTTGTTAAAAATTGTTGTAGCTATTGTTTCAGATAGTTAATAGGCCTGGTTATACAATATTATGCTAATATTAGACCTAAGAAGCTTTATTTCTATCAGTACAGTTAGTGGAAACTTTCCTTAGTTGTTATTTGATGCGTAAATAGCACAGACCAATACTATTTATAACAGTTATGTGGATATTATTTTTAACGGACTTGACTTTGACTGCTGCCAGCCACTAGACAATAATTTCACTAGACAATAATAACTCTAGACCAGCTGAATATTTTCAAACAAATTTGACCGACAGTTATTGCCAAATACATTCAGTTAAATTGTATTCAAAATATTTTATATCATGTCCAGAGTTATACAGACTTATACAACTTGTATCCACAAAATATTAAGACGGATAAAATGTAGCCCATCAAGTGTAGACAAAACAAGGTTACGGTAGTGTCGGCATGTTTATTAGAATTTTGGTCAATGGTCATGACCCGTCCAGTAGAACTGCAGTTATTTGAAAATGTGACAACAAATTAAAAAATGTCTTAAGAAGAACAAGAACAAATTCTGGGATGCTTATTGTTATAATACATTTTAATAGTACAAATAAGGTCAACATTGTTTAGAGTGATTATATATTATTTAGTTCCGAACATGAGTGCATGTCAAAAAAATCAATGATTTTGTTATAGTTCTCGGAAAAAATCGTAAAAATCATAAAAATCTGAAAAAATTCTATTAAATCGAGAAAATCTGATTTTTTTCGATTTTTTCGAAAAAATCATGATTTCTTTCCCAACCCTGCTTAAAACATGTTAGGGCAAATTTCGACAATGGAAAGCCTGACGCGAAGCATTATATTACGAGACAGTAACTGTTTCCATCTAGAACTTCGCCTGTCCTGATCGTGAACCTTCTTTTAGCTGCTTTTCTCCTTTGGAGATTAAGGAAATGTTCCAGCTGACTTCCTTGGGAAACTGATATTTTCCCAGAATTCCCAAGTATGGCCACCTGAAACGTGGGCGCCTTTTAAATGTTCTACTGCAATCAGTTTAAAATTGCAGTCATTGTACTCGAATCTTCTCAACTCATGACATCCAGCGATGTCCTGTAGAAATTTTAGAGCAAATCCAAACATCTCCAGGGAACTCATCATATTCTCAAGTTAGGAGCTGTTACTTCTAATTGAACTATTCTTTTCATTCTTCCCGCCCCTCTGCAACTGCAGCTTTAAGACAGCAGAAGAACTCCTAACTTTGAGATCGCAATCATCACCTAAACGGAGTTCGACTTCCAGTTAGCCAGTAAGAAACGCAACAATGATCGTCATTGCTTTGTAATCGTAAAATCGTCGTGATTCAACTTTGTGAGCAATCATCTGCACTATTCTCTTGACTGTCCTCGTTGTGAAGACTGATCATTTTATCAGCGCTTAGCTGATGCTCTAGCGCCCGTGTTAGGCGAGAATTTATACATCTAGCTGCTTTTCCAAAAGCATATATATCTGATGTCGATTCCTTTTCGCATGGCAGCAACAGATACAATGGTTCTCCTCCACACTCTAGCGTTCTTCATGTTATCTGAGGACTGTGACATTATTCGGTGAATTCCACCGTGCTCTTCAACTTCGGCGCCTGGTCTCCCTGGTATCTCCGTTCCGCATCAAACAGTTGACATCTGCAGCACTGCGTACAAGAACTTCCCGACAGTGACTATCGTTAATATTTCTCGGGTGATCTCATGTGTCCACTCATTACAATGTATGCATGTCGCCAAGTGCTTCGATGACTATACCATCGAAATACTGAGGTTCGAAAATCTGTGTATAACTGTACTGTATATTCATTCCATTTGCTAAACCCCGAACGTCCTCCTAGGAACATTCGTAGTACTACACGCCATTCACTTCTTGTATTCTATTACAGTTCGCTAAATCTGGACGTCATGTTTCTGCTTTACTAAAGACCTAGATGTACCTCGTCTGGAACTCTTTCCCATGAACATGTATGTTACTGAACAATATTTCAGGACACTGTGTTCATATATTAATATATTTATATAGGATTATACAATATCACAAAATGTATGTTTTAACCCTTAATATTTAAGTCTTAATACTTCGTAACATCCGTTACTGTCTTTAATAACGAAGCCGTTATATTACCTCACAACTTAAGGGCATTGCCATTTTATAGAATCTGATATTATACATCCTAACCTGGACCCCCCGTCATATTTATATCGAAGTATTCTCTAAAGCAGCCATTGCTACTGACTGGATATTTTCCCGCTCCAGTGGAGCTCGGGTCACACTTAGTTGTCCTAATCCTTTTGCCCGTCTTTCTGCTCTAGGGAAGCATTATCTTGACATTCATGTTGATTGACCCCCTGAAGGAATTCAACTTAAGGCGACAATTCACACTAGCTTAGATATATCCTCGAAGCATACAATTCAGACTGTGAGAGTCGTACCCTACCTCTAGGGTATCTTCAATACATTATTAAAATTTTTATAAGGAAACCCTGGAGAGCAGTTTTCAAATTATAATATTAGACCGTTATTGTTATATTATTAAGATCCCATTATTAAAATTGTATTGTAATGAAAACCACACGTTATAACCTCCGGTAAACCTGTATTTTAACCCCCACAAAAAACTCCATTATAATTTTCACGGAATCCTAAGTGTTAGTGAACATGTTAGTGAACATTATATCATAGGATAACACAATTCCTATGTTCTAGACATACATTTATCATTCCATTGATAAGATACTTATATTGTAAAACATATGACTTGATTGGTATATATTAACCACAAACATTGTCTAGTTATTTTGAAAGTCTACAGGTAAAAATTGATTCCTTCGATACTGATGAAAATCTTCATTCCTTATCTCCAGGTTTCCGGACGTTCTCCTGATATCCGCAACCATGCTCTAACTCCGTATATAAAAAGTCTCATCTCATTTGATGTCATTTTGTAGTTGGTTGTGGCCTATATTTTTAATTGACAATCTCTAATTGTTACTCGTAATTATTATTCATAATTAAAACATTCTTGTACTGTTATTGTCGTTATTCGTGTTGAGATAACCAGTGAAAGCTGGTGGATACATTTCCCTGTTTGAATTACCACGCGTTAAAACTATAGCATTGTATTTCTCATTGTTAGGAACCGAAATGGAACTCTTCTCTGACTCCTCGGATTCCAAAGGAAATTACCATTTCCCAGCCCCAACCACTGAACCCCATGTTGTCAACTCAGATAGAAGGTACTCAGAGCATGGCCTCCGATATAACTGTTCAACCGAATCCTTTGTGCATGGATGTACACCCAACTCTGTGTGAACGTTAACATATGTCTGTAGTCGACGCAGCCTCCACTCGAGACAGATGCACGAATTGGATCCGCCATCCTTGATGGGGAACATGAGACCACCTCCGCAGGCGTCGGCTGGAGAGGCGACTAGGGGTCAACCCGCTATGATTCCCAAAATTTAAAAAGGTGTATTTTAGATGCGTAATTTGAATACCTCAATGTGCTGAAAGGGAATAAATCATATGATATAGATAATTATAAATTTTTAGTTGTGAAGTTTAATTGGGGACTCGCTACGTTAATTCAAATTAACAACTAAAAAGATTATATTAAGTTCTACGGAAAGAGATCATCATATGTTAAGATTTATTTCGTTTCATTACAGTGAGGTACACAACTTAAGCTGTATTAACATAATGAGGAGAATGCGCCAGGAAGCTGTAGGATAACAATGCATGGGAGAAGTCCTTGCGTGATAACCATGGATATGTTTTATTATAATATATAAGCTGAAAGACAGCACACAGCATGTAATACGTAATGATAGAAGAATAATACACTATCCATGGACTCCCATACTAATATAAACGAATATATTATACACTATATATATATATATATATATATATATATATATATATATATATATATATATATATATATATATATATATATATATATATATATATATATATATATATATATATATATATATATATATATATATATATATATATATATATATATATATATATATATATATATATATATATATATATATGTATGATTACTGTATTCTGCTGCTGTAGTAGTGTAAACATCCTACAACTGCAACCTTCTTTGCTCTTGCCCACTGTTTTTATCCTCAGCTGAAATTCTTAGCTTCCTCAGGTCCATTCTTGACTTGAGTGTACCGAGTTCTGCTTTCTTGAGATCACCTCGTAGCACGCTTAGCAGATTTATGCAATGACGTAGGATGAATTACAAGGCTCTCTGTACTGGTATGTTTTCTGGCGTCCTTAGCACATAACCAAACATAGACCATCTTTGCTGGACGACCTTTACAGACAGCGGCGACCTATTACACATCGTGTATAGTGCATCATTGGAAATTGCGATGTCTGGCCATCGGTGTCTAGTGATGGTGCATAGGAGTTTGCAGTGGCAAACATCGAGTTTGCCTAGAGCTGCCTTGGAGCTGCCAAGCTGTAACAGCTGTACAGCATCAAGGATACGCAGGTTGCATTGTATAAACGTAGTCTTTTATCAAGGGCATCTTTGATCTACGAATCCATAGCTTCCAAAATGACTGGAAAGCTATGTTCCCCAAGACACAGCATGCATCAATGTCAGCAATACCGCAAAACAGTGAACCCATGATTTTGATTTTCCTCCATTGTTCGCCGCCACGAAGTAAATTGTAATTTTCTTTAGTTTCATGCTTTATAGATAGGTTTAGGTGGGTGAACTCTGTTTTCAATTTTTCGTTTGCTTGCAGCTATTGGGAGAAGTTCGTCAATGGGTTTCTTTTCCTTGTCCATGAAGTCCACATCGTCGGCATATTCTATCTCTAGCGGCATACCTAGTATTGGCACTGGGGGTTTGGTCATGTGTAACCTTCCCGCACGGATTCCAATGCAGCAGCAAGGTAACAGGTGAAAAAATACAGGCGATAGACTATCTCCCAGTGGGGACCCGATTGATGCCTCAAACTCTACGGACTTCACTGACTTGACTCGTACTCTCAGCTTGGTGTCTGCAAGCAGTAGTCTCACTAGTCGTAGCTCAGCTTCATTGCAACTGGCCTGGCGTAGTACAGCTAGTATCTTTGAGCGTTTAATTGTGTCGAAGGCTCGTGTCAATATACAAACGAGAGCCTACAACATCCCCACACATATGCACCCTGGGAAGGGGGGGGGGGGGGGAGGGGCAAGAACTAGAGCTAAGATGCTAGTGGAATTCAATGGTAAAGGGCCCTGGTCAGTACCCAAAACTGAATGATATCATATATATGGCACGCATTAGGCGATACCCGTTGACTATGATTGCCCAGCTTGGCCAGGACGAATGAGAAAAGCTTAATGCGTGGTGAATGGTTGAGAAAGAGCTGATTGGCTGGCATGGTTTCAAATGAGGTGGCCTGCTTATAGAGGTAATTTGTTCAAACTTTGAGAATATAGTTAGAACAATAAAGGAATTTTGGCAGAAACATGGTCATAAACAGCACGGGAAGTGTGGCTTAGGTAAGACAACATGGAGGGCAAGAATCATAAGGGCCCCATGGTCAGTTAGCAAAAGCTCAGGCAATGCGGCCCTGTTAGAACAACATGGCGGGCCAAAATTGTCTGGTCATCCATGGTCAGTTAAAAAACTCAATGCAATTTATTTAAACCAATTTTAATGACAAGAATAACATACACGTTCTCTTCACTATGTTAATATACCATTATAAACATAATGACCACAATATGATTTGGAGCCGGCCTTGTCCCTACCTGGGATTAGCCACTGGTTGGAAGTCATCGGAAGTTATTGGTTTGATTGGCGTCTATCGAGTCCCTGATTCCAGGTCAAATTCATGTCATATCTAGGCTGGTTTATATTTCAATCTATTGTTGGTAACTTCCCCAGCTTTCACACTGGTACTCATTTTTACTCCTGGTGCAGTGAGGCAACGAGGAGTGAAGGAGATTGCCTCTGTTTCCACCGATTCCTCGTCCATCACTCGATCGCCTGCCAATCAAGCAGGCTTGGAACGCCGCCAGGTTGATTACAAGATGACCACGCTAGCGTCATGGTCAATCATCGCGTCTTGGAGGCCACCTTTCCGAGCCTTTCCCTTAAACGTGCACCCTACGTGCGTTGTCTCTTGCCCTCGCCGATGATTACGAGGTGGTTCATGCGGACCATGTGCCTTTAAATCACCAGATGGTTGTTCGTGCATCCCTACTCTGCTGGCCTTATTGGTGCAGCCACGCTGTTGCCTGCGGCTGGCTTCTATAGAGTAGTAATTATATTAAAATTTGTATTTTCGTATTTGCTTAAAACATATTCAACTTGGGGCGAGATAACATGTTTTCAGAGCGGAATTGTCTGGCCTTTCTGCATCTGAAAGCAGCTTTGAAATCGGTCCAGCATTGATATCTTCAGTTTAACCTTCTGCCTATGCGTATAACTCATCAACATTTCCAGCAAACGCCCGCCATGCTATCGTTACACCACAAGGCGAAGGCCGTCTCTAACTCGAACGCTGATTGGTCTCAGCATCCCCGAAGATGTACCCGCCTTTTCGAGATCCAGCAACTATATATAAGCTGCTGTTGTCGTCATTACGAATGACATGGAAGGTTATCATTGAGCCGGAATCAAGCCTCTCTAGAAAGACGCCATTGGACGGGAAAAGATGCTGCTGTTTTTGCTTGCTTACTCGCTGCTGTGTTTCCTGTTGATGGATTGCCTGATGATGCAATGACGTAAATATGGGCACGTGGTGTGCAACTCTGGATCGCGAAAACTGGATACGTAATCATACCTGACCTAGCCTCGCTTCTGTTGCCGAGTTTGTTGTGGAAGTTGCTGCCGAACATCGGCATGGATGTGGACGCTGCTCTTGCTCTCATTTACTCTCCTTCATATAGGGCTGGATCAACATTTTAACATGATATGAAAGGGTGTTTTAGTGACCGATGGCGTGCCTGTTAGACCCTTTAATCCATAAATAGCAACCCTTCCAATCGACCTGTTATTTCAAATAACAACAGGTTCTAATTTTAGGTTTTAATCTAGGATATTTCGTTTACAAACACTAGATTTTCTGTTCGATTTTTCCCATTTCCTCTTTATGTAATCACATTGGAATTATTTAAATGTGTTTACGTTTATTTGATAGCATTCACCTTCACTTCAATCACTTATTATTTTTCATTTCAAAGAATTTTAATCTGATTTCAATTTCTAGATTTAATTTAACAGTCTGGCCTCCACTCCCATCCCATCTCCGAGAGAAATAAAGTCATTGGACCGTCAACCCCACCTTCCACAACACCGATCACTTACACCCGCCAACAACTGCTCGTTAAGAAGCAACAGGCAATGCATAAACCCCAAACAACATTATGAATTTTGAATATTTCCGTGTTTGCCCATTGTGTGCCCTTATGGGTGCGCTTCATCCAATGCCATGGTTCAAATACATGTAGATGGCCAAACCAACAACAACAACAACAACAACAACAACAACAACAACAACAACAACAACAACAACAACAACAACAACAACATTACAACGCTTCTGTAAGATCTCTCACTCCTGCAGACTATCTTCTGGTTTGTGTGAGCTCAGACCATGTTGTACATACAGAGACAATCAGTTATCCATTCTCGATACACAGTCCTTCACATAGCACACGCCCCTACTGTGGACATCTTTTTGGCACTTCTCCTCATGGGCCATCTTTCGAACAGAAAAGTTCCAGGAACACAAATTAGCTTCCCGCTTCCTCAACCAGACATGCTTAGCAGATCTTCAACTTGTCCATGTCTGGGCCTTCCGTGAACAGCGAGCGTGCTAAATTCGTATTGCCAGTTCAGAACAAGAGCAACATTTCGACCTTCTACCTCTCAACAAGTTGTAACCTTCTGTATCGTCCTGTCTATCGCCTGTTAAGTTATTGCAAGATCCCTGTAACGCCGCTGAGCTCACCAATTCTTGATAGTGTGAGTTTCGCCATTGAACTGTGTGTAAAGTGTAGCTTGCCGGGTCACGTCTGGTCATTGCACGTCAGCTCCCGGTCTCGGGGGTTACGGTTTCCAGACGATGCTGACCAGCGTGAAACAAAGACCAGCTCCTAAGGCCATCGCCGCTAGCATTAAATTGTACAGTGTCAGCCCATGAGTTTGTGTCACCGGTATGCCTGCCCATAGCAATTTCGTGATCTATTGACTTACAAGATTTGAAAGGGTGACCTAAATAATTAAAATAATTAAATATATCTATACAAACCATACAAGTTTGTGTGATACAATAATATTAAAATAATACATAACATAGAGACAGCCCTATGAATCTTTAAACGTGGAGTCACCGGAGGTACCGCACAGACTCACAGGTCCGCAGAGGTACCCCTGTAAAGGAGGCTTCCACATACGATATCACTAATTAACTTAATATAAGTTAGTATACCCCTATGCTGACAAGGAAAAGGAAAGAAAAGAAAATCCTGAGTGGCGAAGGCGTTGTGCATCACGCGGGAATTACTTCCGACGTTGTCTTTGGGTGAGAAGTAGTAGCCTCACATGGGCCGCCGTCACTAGATCTTTGCGAGAGGCAAGTGCCTCGCGCGGGCCTCCATCACAGGAAAATGCTGCCACCGCAGAAGTGGAGGGACAGAGAGGGCCAAAAAGGCCCACTCTGCATTCAACCATAAGTGCTGTAAAGAAAAGACCATCCTAGTGAAACTATAACTAAAATGTTGCATGCTGTTTTACGTGAAGACGAGACGAGCGATTCCCGCAGGATTCCCCAAGTCACCGTCCTATGCAGTCAAAGATACTGAATTAGTAGGTGCTGCTTTTATTTATGTGGGCCTTCTTCTATGCCTAACCTATCTTTTAGGGTTTTTTAGAGACACGAACTAGTTTAAGCCGCAAATGGCGGGAACCCTATCTATCTTTGAATACAGTGAGCGTACAAGTTACATTGCAAAACATTCGAGCTCGGTGAAAGTCAGGGTGGCTTGCTCAGTAACCACATAAAACAGCACAGGACGATGGTTACCTTTTTACACAGGCAGAATATTCCAAATTGACCTGTCGTTACGGTGAGGCCTAGAGAGACGAATATCCACCGTAAATGTCCTTCCCGCAAGGCGTGGCAGATTCCAATATCATGCCCAGACATTTGTACAGAATTCGGTGGAGATGCGCATCTCGTCCGTCACCAAATCTTATGGAGCTAAGTATTTGACCTAACATTATATTTATATCCAAGTTGCCCAAATATGCACTGCGGTGTGAGAGATATATCCTAAAAGTCATAAAGAGAAATAATAATAAAAATATTTTCGGAGTGCTTCCTACATTGGCAATGTCACTAACTAACGAGTATCCTAAGATACAGGGGAGGTGTATGTAACACCGCGCCTTGGCCATCACCGCTCGGAAACCGCCAGTAGTTTCCCAGGGTCGGATCAGTCCACGGTGCGAGTAGGGACATCCAAACAATTAAGAAGCCATAAGGCTTAGTGGAACATGAAGAAAGACAATAACCTTACAAATATGAGGCCCTATAGGTATATTGGCCAATTTAACACAACCTTGCCGGTGTACGGGGCTAGACTACCGTAACGACCGGAAAAGAGGCGCACACTGTATGACTCCTACCGAAGAAATTGTCTCTAATCATACGGTGCTGTTAGTTAAAGTACCTTACAGTAAATAAGAATAACTATAGACAGTAATAATTAAGAACGTATAAATTGCGGTGCTAAGACCGGGAAGGTGCCTGTTAGTCACCATTACCTTTTACAGAGGAAAATACGGTAATTAACGTCCAATTAAACGAATAACTTAAGGAATAATTAAAGATGTAGTTAGAGATATATCATGTATAGTTACTTGAATACGCAGTAGCCATTCTTAGTTGCAGACCACTATGTTACTGAAATTGAGACGTCTCGATTCTTGTGACGCGAGTCGACACATTGTCTGGAAGTTGGATGTTGTCTCCGCATGCTGGTGCTCCGCAAGACAGAGTTCCCGTATGTTGTTCCATGACGGTAGCGGTACGATCTCAGTCTAAAGTCTACTAAATAAGTAGTAATTTCCATACAATAATAGTGTAGTTATGAAAGTTTCCCGTTATAACAACGGTAAGTTGTAAAGTTAAGATAACCCATTAACAGAAAGGGTTATTGATACATTTGTAATTAAGATGTACTTATTTAGGCTTAACGGTGCGGGGTGCGTCAAACAGCTCTTGTGGTGCACTGAGCAAAATTGACTTGGCTGCGGTCAAGATGTTAAACTATCACACACGACATGCAGTGTGGTGGTTGATTATCCACTTTTCGGCGTGGCTGGCAGATCCGGTGAGTTATCCACCGAGGAACATCGCTGGCTCTACGTCATGTAGAATTACATAACTGAACATTAAGGGTCCACCGTAAAATAGTTCGTATTCAGTTGTTAATTAAACAAGAATAGATTAAACTATGATGATCTTATTTACAGTGCGGTGGCCCGAAAACTGGTGTGGTCCAAGCTGACTGGAAGTTGATGTACCGAGATGATGCTGAATTCCGTCTTCGGTGCTCCAGTTGTTCAGTCCAGATCCCATGCTTGGGCAGCTCCTGACTGGTCGGCCCCCGGCCAATGACGCTCTCGATTTGATGAAATCATCCCCTTTTATACTCTCTGCAACGTCATAACATGGCTGCTTCAACCAATGAAAATTAGCTGATCCAGCCAATCAGCGTGCTGAAAATCCGTGACGTATGCGCATCTATCTAAATATTATGAAAGATATAGATGTGTAGATGACTAGTACGTCACGTGTACGCAAATTACTGATTAAGCGATTACAAAGTTACAGAAGCGTTTTGAGAATAATTTAACGGAGAAAGACGGCGATAACTCAGGCATTTCTGAACCGATTTTAAAACGGTTTGTAGATTTGAAAAGCCCATTGAATTCTGGTCTTGATTTATACCAGAGTCGATGAAAACAAGCAACTATCAAAAATTAAGATGTGCCTACTCGGCACACTAAAAGCGCTACTCACTCTTAGACGTGATACACGTGCTCTGTCAATACAGCGACCAGCGTGCGCATGCGCACCACGCACTATAACGACTTCAGTCGTTTTTGCGACGAAATTCCTCCAGCATAAGCTTATACACGCTTAAAGCGCTACCCAGGGGGTGCGTGCCTTTGGAACGAACTCAGGACGGACGGCGCGTACCCAGCTTAGCTGCACGGCTCGTACCCGTCCGGTCGATCCGTGCTACAAAAGGACAGTGACGGCTTGAATACACCTAACCCTTTTTTCCATGTGAAATCATCGAATTCCACTAAATTCCTCAGGATCATCATTTCAGCATATCATCTTTTTAGTTTCTTCGTTCCATTACGGCATCTTCATCTTATTCTTAAACCGTTTCAATCCTGTAAAACACTGACTACTAATTCATCATCATGTAGTCTTGTTTTTATCATTGCTGTTAGAGAGCACTTCATCGACAGTGCTCCTACCTGATCAGCAGACTTATGCTCTGGCTTATCGACCAGACTTGGGGAGTTCTTCTACTCTGTTCACATTTCAGAAACTAGCTCATTAGATCTATTGCGTATGTCGTTGCGTCAGTTCCGCTACATCAACCTACAGAATATGAGTAATCGTGACTGTTGACTTACAACTGCAGAACACAGATCTTCGGAAATTCATCATAGAACACGTTGGTTTAGCTCGTCATGTCTCCGGGACTCAAAACCTCTGAAAACTCATTGTAGTTGCACCCCATCTCTCCGGAACACAGATCTCAAGTGACTCATCATAGCTAGATACTGTTTTCTATACTTTATAGCTCAGGACACTTGACCTCATGATGACAATGATGATGATGATGATGATGATGATGATGATGATGATGATGATGATGATGATGATGATTACTGCATTCTGCGGCTGTAGTAGTAGAAACATCCTACAGCTGCAATTAATCCTTTTTCACTTTTGCCCAGCGTGTCTTGTCCTCAGACAAAATATTTAGCTTCCTCAGGTCCATTCTTTATTTGACTGTACCGAGTCCTACTTTCTTGAGGCCATCTCGTAGCACGCTTAACATATTTATGCAATCACGTCCTCTCCTGGCTTTCTATTTGCTGCCTCACAGTAGGGCGAATTCAAAGGCTCTCTGTGCTGGTGTGTTCCCTGGTATCCTTAGTCCATGGCCTAACATGGACCATCTTTGCTGGGCGACTTTTAAGGACAGTGGTGATATGTTACACATCTTGTATAGTGCATTAGTGGAAATTATGCTGTCTGTTAATCAGTGTCCAGTGATGGTGCATAGGTTTTTTGCGGTGGCAGGCCTCATATTGCAGTTTATTATTATCTTATATACGGGTAGACTTAGGCTGCATGAGAGCGTCAAGCACACTTTAGTTGTATAAATCATTGTCACCTCAGGGCATTCGTGCTCCGAGAGTTCTTATATCTTTCTACACTTATATTTTGACTTCAACAGCAGTCACTTAGAACATGCACAAACAACTCCTACAATACCCAAAATAACGATTACAAGCTCCTTACCTTTGCCAGGCCACATCAGCGGATTTAAAGAACTTTTACAGTTCTAACATGTTCTCAGTTGCGCTAGGCATTTTTGCGGAAGTCCTTGAGAGTAGCTTTCTCCGTTATCAAAATGAAATATCATTACCATTGCATAGTTTATTAGACAGTTGCCTTCCTCTTCTCTCCTCTAATCTTCGGACTATCGTCTTCTTGTTTTACACTATGTTAGAACCATGTGAAGGCAGTCATGATTCTCCTCCCGAGCCCGTGTCTACTTATAAGAGGATTCACGCCTCCTGTGGTGCACCCACTTCCTCTGTGCTATTAAGCATCCTTAGTAACATTTCCCAGAATAGAAATTAGCTGCTAAATCGCACTAACCTTAACAAAGTTGATAAACATTTCTTTAGGTGGCGGTAGTATTGCCTTCGTTACCAACCGGGATGAGCAATTATACAGGAGCCTTGAAATGCTCAACTCTGGTATTGCGCAATAGCGCGTTTTCCCTCTCCACTGCTGTGTAAAATCTGAGCATTCTCACTTCATCTAGCGTCTCTGCCATAAAACACGCATCGGTTCTTTCTAATATCGCTAGTCATTTGGTAGGAGTCATGATCACCTGTGCTTAACATCTTTTCCTTCTGCACGATTCCCAGTTGCTTAGCATACTAAACTGTTCGAATTGGGGAAAATCTCTGCAAACTCGTAACCACGCAGAGTCCCTTTTTCTTAGAACCTCCTGGGTAGAAAATATTTTAGAAAATAGTTTCTCTCCGTGCATGGTATCACCTTTTCTACTACACAGAACCTCTGGGTCTACAAACCCTCCGTAAAACTATGATTTTATAGAATCTCTATGACACCTCCGAGCGAAGTCTACCATGGTGCGTTACATATAAATCATATTGCTAGGACCGTTTTAAGCCTAAAATCTTATATTTTATGCGCAGGTTCGTCATCTCAGATCTTGTTATTGGAAGTTGGCTCAAATATGCCCAATCTGCCCATAAAGCATGTTGAGCTTATTTTCATGTAAATACCTGAAACCATCCAAATCTGGAAACCAAATTATATATAATATCGTAAGTAGTATATGTATTTGAAACAGCGCGCCTAAATAACTAACTCTTGAACCCAAACAGCGGTATTTTACAACTTATAACCTAACTAGTTGTATTCCAAACACTAAAACCTAACCTAGTGATATTAAAACCAAAAACAAAGCAAAACGCATAAACATATTGATCTTCTCAACTTCCTCTTTGTTGGAGGCACACCACCCGGCCAAGATTACCAGATAAAGTGATTGTTCTTTGTTCCTGTATTGGATGGATTTGCCCATCTACAGGGGCGCCGGCGATAGGAACCACTTCTCCTCCTCAGTCCCCCCACCTGATCGGTGGAACGACGGGGCCTCCGGAGTATCGTGTACAACATTATGCTGGTGCTGAAACCATGCACACCCGAGCCCCGGGTACAAATTAGGTCCGTGAACCCGCTAAATGGTCAACAATTGTTCGTGGCCAGCGCCGCCGCCTGCTGCAGATCTCTTAATCTGAGGCCAGCTCGAGGACGGCGCGGCAGCAAAGAGGGGCAACAAAGGCCCGCCCACCACAAAGCATCTACAATTATATAATTTAATTTCCTTTTATTTTCAAGCATCCTAGTGTGAATGTTTGCCTTTAATTTTACTATATACATGGTTGTCCACAGGCCAAAATGTATTCCGCTCCCAGCTTCAAGTTCCCATCTAAGGCGCAAATTGATGACATCGCCAAGAAGAGGAAACTGTACTTTACACCAGAAGAACTAGACCAATATTATGGTGAGCATAGGTTATAGTCAGACCCCGATAGCGCGGCTTACAGGGCCGATGCTGGGCCGATGCTGGGCCGATAGTATCGGCCTGATATCGGCCCAGCATCGGCCCAGCAAGCTGCATTATCAGGGGCTGGTTTGTGAATGAAATACCACCAGCATCGCGTCAAATCACAATAACACGTGGTGGACATAGTATGCATATGCACACCATGGGCAGACCATGCATCGCCTGTTCTAATAGAGGGATAATCGTCTAGTTATGCCCCGCCCATTCTAGCTAAGATTCATTTATGTTTTGTGCGTGCTGGGATCGGTTTACATACTTAGAGCCCTGTATGCTAAGAATCCAATTTTCAAGGTAATTACATAGGCACGCTGTTAACTCTTTCGAAACTAATTTGACTGTGTGCTGTTGCTGCCTATGGCAACTTCGTTCCGAAATATTCAACAGACTATTTATTAAATAGTAAACCCATCAAAGACATATAATTCCTACACTAACTACACTTGACGAACCTCAATGTTCATGACGGATCTAGATTCGTCATTCATTAAGCATCTTGATTTTGACGTGTGCGTACATGTCACGTAGTTGATTATGACGCCATATACTTCCGTGATAGATCGGATCCATCCATCGGTTATGCGTCACAGGTTAGGGTACTGTATTTGAGTAGAATCAAATCAGGTCGTGCTCCCAAAATGGACCTTTCCAGTCCATAATATGACGTAATATGACGTCACAATCAACTACGTGACGTGTATGATGACATCATGTGACGTGTATGATGACTTGATTTAGTCCGTCTTAAATGCTTAAAAGTCCGACACGTTGTACGAATTGCGCGTTTTTGCTGTTTAATAAACATGCTGTTGAATGTTTTGAAACTAATATGACTAGGCGCTATAGGCAGCAACAGCGCCCAGTCAAATTAGATTCACAATATCCAACAGCTGACCTGTATAGTTTTCTGGAAATTGATAGTCATGGAGTTCAGAGATCGATTGATCGATGCCAACACGAGCTTTGTGTGGGTGGAGCTTAGCTAGAGATGGGCCGGGCATAGATAAAACTGGAAAGGTCTATTGCTATGGTCGATATGACTCTCCAGAGTGCAGGCTATGACTCAGCACGTTTACTTTATTATACGCTTTGCCTTTAGAGAACTAGAGTATCAGTAGTCCAGTCAATCTATAAGATTTTAGGGCCAACCCACCACAAATTGCAATATAATTTTTTTCTTCACTGAGGAAAAGTCCCTAGATTAATATATTACAAGCCTAGAAAAATGTAAGTCAGGCAGATATACCTAATTTGCATATTTCCAAAATGGCCGCCAAAGTATCATTATTTTATCATATAGTCACTTATATGTGATTTTTCTATGATTTAAAAAGCTAGCCTACAGGTTTAGAACGCATGTAAACTATTTAAATGACTTAGCATGATTTGTTGACTGCTTCAGTTGTTTCAGTTTTTAAAAACCCAATATGATGGCTAAAATAGCCCATATATGGTTATTTCCGTGGTTCCGTTTTAAGAGTCATTGAAAAAAGATAACGTTTTGATTTTCTAACTTTTCACGGTATGGAGATGATGGCAACTATCACCTCTGGGACAAAGAATAATAAAAGTGTGCCCCCCACCCCCATCCCCCCCCCGCACCGCCTCCATCCCGGTATCTGTTATTGTTGAGGATATATCAGCAGTTGGTACTGTCAATATTGCAGCATCCGAAGGAATAGAATCTATGATTCATCAGAAATTAATCATATCGCCATATAGTGACCCAACATCAAATTTTGGTCAACGTTATATATATACATAAGATATGCAATCACAACGACCAGCCTGGTCGGGAATGATGCAAATGGTACATAATGGTGAACGTCCAGGACTACCAATGATTGACATGGATATAGGAAGCATGTTGTGTGCATACTCACCACTTCAGTTCGTATCTCAACACGCTAATCGTTATCAAGTCACACCATAATAACATTTGGTCAACCACTTTGGTCGAAGGCTTTACAAGTAATAGAGAGCGAACCAGAAAACAATGACTTGTGCTCAATTGTTTTGAGACCAGGGGACTTCGACACAAATTAGCTTTCTTGGCTGTATTGGCCACATAATGGCAGGATAGGGTGTGCAGGAGATATTAGAAACAGCATATGCTAGCAATACAGTCCTACACATGTTAAGTCGAAAAGCTGTTGAACGGGCAGTCCGAGGTATTTCTTGTGGATACAGCACTCAATGACATGATAGTTTCAGAAACATTCAATATCAAATTTCAGTGTGTGGTCCAGAAACAGACTATAAGCGAACAGTTTAGTGACGACTGTGTTTCAGATAAACCATCAGAACTTGTACCAGATCAACCAGCTACAGATGAAACATCCGATACCAGTACTTCTTTTAAACCAATAACGACCCTTCTTGGTGGAATTCTCGCTGGTACAATGACAGCTGCTCGTGTGTGCTCATTAGAAGAACTGACAAGAATTATTGAGAAAATGACACAAAAAACAATCCGTGCAAGATTCACGCACAGCAAATCTATGGCCACAATTTATGAAAATGATGGCTATTTTGCGTAAATTTCATATAGCCGAACGTATGCATAACTGGAAGGTCCATACCAGTGCCATGTATGAAATGCTGCCATACATGGCTGCATCAGGTCACACTGTGTACACAAAGTCGCTATACTTATATGTACAGCGATTAGCAAAACTACAAGAACAACTCTCAGAGGTTTCCAAACATTTCAACGAAGGTCTTCACATTGTGTGTAGACCAAATCGCTTCTGGGCAGGACTTTTCCTAGATCGTGTCATTGAACATGTACTTGTGCGGAGTACGAAAACGAGTGGAGGTTTAACCAGATGACGCGGTATGGCAGAGATACAGCGTCTTGTGTGGTTGATGGCACATCCTCTCTGTTCAGAGGTTAGCGAAGCAATGCATGAGCTAACTGCTTTAAAATATAACACAAGTGAACAACACAATGATGCAACACAAGACAGGCAAAAGAAGGACATGGATGATATCAATAATCTGTTGGTGTTTCTATACATAAGAACTCCTTTACAACATTGCAACCGGTATCGATGCTGTTAGTAAACTGACTGTACCAGGACTACCAGGCTAGAGAAATAGGAGATAAAATAGTGGAATCCATGATAGGAATGAAAGTACTATATCACACTTTTAAGAAAAATGACTACGTTGTCACACTGAATGTTAATTCGGTCATCAAGATTAACAATGAGTTAATTCAGGTAGATTCACAATTGTTGTTTCAAAGGCTTGTCACTGCAAGAAGAAGGAATGATCAACTTCCTGAAATATGCCAATATGAGCTCTGCAGCTATCCACCATCACTCTTCGAAACAAAATACATTATGAGGCCGGCAAACAAACCCGCATTAGCCGATGCGATCTGGGTTCTGATGTTCCCTGATATTCCAGGCCCAAACGATGAATATTCTGGATGGTCGTTCACTCCTTCATCATATTCCATGGAAGCAGGGCACAGCATACAATGATATCTGCAGTCAATACACTAACTACATTACCAGAAAGTATGGACACCCAGTAATTGTGTTCGATGGATATGAAGATCTATCTACAAAGGACGGTACTAATCAACGTCGGACAGTAGGACATGCCGGGACAGCAGGACATGTCGGACCAACAGTAACGTACACAAGTGACATGGCCATGAAATCTAAGAAGGAAGATTTTCTTTCCAACAAAGATAACAAACAGAGATTCATAAATTTACTCGGTGCTAAGTTAGAGCAACATGGCTGTGAAACGCACTATGCCAAAGGTGATGCGTATGTTCTCATAGTACAAACCGCGATAGCATGTGCAGCAAAATACTAAACTGTCTTTATGGGTGATGACGCAGATCTGCTTATACTTCTTTGCTATCATGTCCACGATGATTTGTGCAACATCTACTTCATACCTGATGGAAAGACACGGACAAAGAAGAATTCAAGGTGTTGTAACCTAAAATTAATTATAAATGTCCTGTTTGCAGTAACCTATTATTCGCTCACGCTATTCTTTGATGTGACAACTTCTCGCGCATTTGGTACAGGCAAAAGTGTGGCTCTAAAGCCTGTTCGCTCTAATATACATTTTAGCGCCCAGGCTCAAGTATTTTATAAAGAGGATGCTTGAAAAGAAGGGATTATATCTGCCGGTGAGGCTTCTATGGTCTGTCTGTACAATGGTTCGCCAGGTGATTTATTAGATTATCCGAGACTACGGCGCTTCTGTCAGAAAGTATCTACAAGTACTACTACTGGTGTGCAGCCGTAAACTCTGCCACCAACATCATTAGCTACACATTACCATAGCCTTCGTGTTTATCATCAAATTCACGTCTGGAAAGGGACTACAAATAAATCTTCACTAACACTGAGTTGGAAAGCAGTTGATGGGAGATTAGCTCCCCTACAGACCGATAAAGATGCTGCCACTTGACTTGTTGAAGTTGTACGAGGCAACTACAAATTGGGCTGTGAGAGTATGCGTTGTTCCTGTCGGAAAGCTGCAATCAAGTGCTCCCCTGGATGTGGAGAGTGTAGAGATGACTGTGAAAATATGCTACCATGGAAGATGACATAGATAACACACCAACTTGACATTAGTGATGCACGATATTGCATAACATCGCTATATGTTGTGCAGCAAATATTGGGATATATCGATATAAACTATTCCCTGGTGTCAAGCGAATTATGTTCTGTACAATACTTTGAAAATAATTTGACTCTACGCCGTTAATTCGTTAGGCAGCAACTGCTTCCAGTCAAATTATTTTAATAACAATACACAGCTGCCATGTATTGATTACTTCGCAAAGAGATAAAGGTGTTTCATCCATGAATGGGTTAGACTGAAATTATAACTTACGCATATATTTTTTCATGATTTGTTCATAAATATAAATACCGGTCTTTGATTTTATAAATTTCTAGACATTTTCAGTAGGTACTTTGAAAAAGGCGTATTGTTAAAATTTTTAGGATATTTCTTGTGTTGTATCATAAAAGATTACGATATTTTACTGTATCACGATATATTGCAATATTTAAATATTCTGCACTCGGGCCTGACTTGCAGTAACAATTTATTAGAATCTGGAGCAAAGTGTTAAACGCCCTGTTAAACGGCCTAGTAGTCCAGTCATAACAGACACTACGTGGGCCAGCAAGAAGTGATCACTAACCTGCTCAACAAAGACGAATTACAATACCTTAATGGTCACTTTCTTTAGTGACCACTCCTCTGTGGTCTGGATGGTTACTATAGATCATAGGCAATTGTTTAATGCAAATGATTTAAATGGCTTGCGGCCAGCAACTTTAAAGAAATGCCATATTATGGCCCGAGATGCAGGTGGCCGTTATAGGCAGGGTTGGCTGTATATCCATTATGAATTATACTTCTGTTACCTGATTTTCATTAGTGTATTATTCTGATGTATCCCTATGTTTGACATATTAAAGGTTGAAATCTAGTTAAGATACAAGTTTTCTTGAGACAGGAAATCATAGTCTCGCCTTTGCACTACCGTAGTATAATGCAAGACATTATGCCTTCCTTTTGAATTATACCTCTGTTCCACAGTTGTCTTAAGTATGCTACATTGAAATGGGCTTCATGTTGCCAGATTAAGATGGGCATACGTTAGTTAAGATACAAGTATCCCTGAGACAAGAAATCGTTCATTGAAATTATTCGAATATCTTGCAGGTAACAGCAGAAATACCTATATGCGGCTAATCATTCCCCCCAGTGTTGCATTTTAACAACTGAAGCTGTCATCATATGGAGCTAGAATGTATATAAATAGCTTCCTTGTGTTCTACGACTATAAGTTAGCTTTTAAACCACAAACATATTCACCTATGTACATGTGATTATATGACCAAATAACAATATTTTGGTGACCATTTTGGAAATATGCAAATTAGGTATATCTGCGAGACTTAGATTTTTCTAGTTTTAATAATGTGAATCAAGGGACATTTCTGAAATGCACAGTGAAGAAAAAAATTCTATTGCAATTTGTGGTGGGTCTATCAGTATATTTACTGGACTACATTTATGATTCATGGAAGACATGGCTAGTTCGACTGCGTTCAAATTGGAAGATAAGAAAATATGTCTAAAATTGTTTGTGAAAGCTTGTGCATAAAATTGTATATTGTATTTTCAATCTAGATATTATTACCGAAAAAATGAGTGCAATTGACAACTTGAGTAAAATGCAGGAGCCACTTCCGGAAGTGATATATCCACGAACTCCTGGGCGACTTCCAAATGATGAGGAGAATCCACTCAAAGCCTGGTAAGAAGGGGATGCTGTGTATGGCGCCTTGTCACAAAAGAGGAATCCAGTTTTAGCTATTCCCCGCCAATCTCTAGCTAAGCTCCGCCAACATTTCCCCCGATCGGTCCCTGAGCTCCCTGACTATCGATTTCCAGAAAACTATACAGGTCAGCTCTTGAATATTTTGAAACTAATTTGACTGGGTGCTGTTGCTGCCTATGTCCGTCATCAATTAAGCGCTTGTGACGAACTTATCTCCGTCCTTCATCACGTCATTGATCATGACGTCAGCCTACACGTCACGTAGTTTATTATTACGTCATATGATTGATGGATAAACTGGAAAGGTTCAATGCACAGGGTTTGTATCAAGATAATTTATGCCATGAAACTGAATACTACGATTACACATGGAGTGGGAGTGGGAGTATCTTTAAAATCATATTTCGTATCGTATTTTAATGATTTGTGATGCGATGAGAATTGGCAAATTGCGACCGCCTATGACTTGACGTACAATACGCATCACTTGATTGACTGAGAATAGTATGTTTGGCTAATGAAATGAATTATGCCTGGATAGAACACATGTCATTTACATTTCATGACGAGAATAGCACAAACTGGCAGTTTAGCGAGACATTGCTATGATCAATGCAAATTTAAACTTATGAGTATATTGTAGTAACTCGACAAATGTGGAAGAAATTGTATTGCCATACATTTTTTTCTAGGTGGTAGTTGAGTATTTTTAGTAGCAAAATACTGCGAATCTAACCTTATCTGGAGCAGCGATCTGACTATACAATTGCTGACTGAGTGGATTATTGGTGATGCATGACAGTCGAAAATCGAAATGCAATGCATCTATATTTTGCACATATACGATCTCAGTAGAGTTCATATTTATGTAAAGTACAGCTCAGAAAAGATTTAAGGTGTTTCCAGAACAAAGTAAAACGTAATTTGGACTGTTTTGAACATAATTGGATTGGAAAACATAGCTGCCTAGGCAGAAATGTCTTCCAATCCAGTTATGTTCAAAATATTCAACACAACCTTTCATACATGGTGTTCAGAATTGTACTTAAGTAACATGTTTCTGTTTTTGTTTTGACTTATTTCTGAACTATGCTGTGCTAAAATTATTAACCTCGCTTAGTAAATGGCATTTTAACCCGTTTTGTGTCAACGGCGCAACAAAGCGATCAAAATGCTTTTTATTCCAATTAATCATTTAATTGCCAATACTTTTCATGGAAATTTAGATTTTTGTATCCAAAAAGAGTAATTTTGTAAATTTATAACGAAAATTTACCCGAAAAAACATTTCTGTTATTTTTCAAATGGACATTCATCAAAAGTGTAATACTCAAGAAAATTCAAATTTCTATTAGCCAGTGTCCAATTGCAGACCAAGAAGAGTATTTATTTAAGATTTACCACTGGAATGACTGGCTCGGGTACCGTGGCGGCCATTCCAGTGGTAAATTTTATTTTAAATGTCCTTCCCTTAACCTGCAAATGGACATTTATCAAGATCACTGCAGAGGTCGTTTTGACAACTTGACAATTACAGGGTTAAGCAGGCATTGCCAATTTCAAAATGTCATCTTCTATACATGCACACGTACGTGTACTGTACGCATACGCCGCCCCCACCCCCACCACATCCCACACCCTTACTCTTGATAAATTGATGCATAGACATAGGTATAGATTTCACATAAATCGGAGTTCATTAAAGTGTTCATTAACTAATAAATAAACTAATAAATAATGCGATGCTTATTTGAAATCTATGTATTTTTATCAATATATGATAACTTTAAGTAGGCATATTAAAATAGTAATCGAGATAGATTTAGCTATCTATCGTTTTGTGATTCAATGGTCCTTTTAAAGTTTTTAAGTTTTAGCTATGCTCCTGCCCATCTTTAGCTAAGCTCCACCCACACTTCGCCGGCTTGTGCTCGATCGACCCCTGAACTGCGTTACTATCAATTTCAAGAAAACTATACAGGTAAGCTAATTTTGAAACTAATTTGATATACGCCCAGTCAAATTATTTTCAAAATATTCAGCAGCATCTTTATTAAATAGTAAAGACATACAATTTGTACAAAAACGATTAGTCCGTTATCAATTAAGCATTCGTGACACACTTATATACGTCATTCATGGCGTCATCATACACGTCACGTACTTGATTATGACGTCATATAATTGATGCATACACTGGAATGGTCCATTGTGCAGTCTGTGAAAATGATCATGATGTATGGGTTAAATCTGAGTGAAGACAGAAGATGTATAATAAATAGTGTGTGGGTTTTTCTGCTTAGAATAATTGCATCGTATCGCGTTAAGGTTATGCGACCACAATACATACAAACTGTAATAACATGGCATTAGTAAGCTAAGGCTATAGTGGATGTCAATCTGGCCTCATATGTTTTTCACGCAAGGAGATATATTTATATTGCACAGGTGTTGGATGTGTGACATTAAAGGTGCACCAAGCGGACCTCTTGCTGGCAGAACTGTGGCAATCAAGGACAGTATATCAGTTGCAGGAGTTCCTCTGGCATATGGCAGTAGCACTCTAGGAAGCTACATGCCGCATTATGATGCTACTATCGTAACTAGGATTCTGGATGCAGGTAAAGATAACACACGATGATGCTTACACTCGCTTTCACTTACATTAATATATAGTCACAAATAAAATTCAACTTTCCAGAGTATACATCCATGATCTGACCTCGTATGACGTCATAATCAGCTCAGCGCGTGTATGATGACGTCACAATCGTTACGTTACAAAGGGTTCCATATAGACCGTCATCAAATCTCAAATAGTACGACACGTTGTATGAATTGTATGTCTTTGTAATTCTTTGCTGTTTAATAAACATGTTGTTGAACAATTTGAAACTAATTTTACTGGGCGCTGTTGCTGCCTTAGGCAGCAACAGCACCCACTTAAATTAGTTTCAAAATAGTCAACAGCTTACCTGTGTAGTTTTTCGGAAATTGATAGTCAGGGTAGTCAGAGATCGATCGACCGCAACACGAGCAAGTTGTGGGCGGAGCTTAGATTGAGATGGGCGGGGCATAGCTAAACCGGAAAGGTCCATTGTGGCAATCACGATAGCAAGACTACGTTTGTCCAACGTTTGCCAAATGTAGGTTGCATTATTGGCGCAATGTTGGCTGTCTAGGTTGTCGCGACACCAATCACTCTGCTAATTGGTCTAATCTTGGCCTAAAGCATCCGCCCAATGTTGGCCCACCATACATCATATAACATTAGCCCAACATAGACTGTCTAGGTTGGGCCAACCGTATTCTGTCAATTGGTCTAATGTCGGGCCAACACATTTAACGAATATTGGTGAAATATTTAATAAATCTTATTTTTTATATGTGCAATATATTTAGCAGATTGGCAAAGTAAGGGGCATATTTAATACAATATTTCAAGTATGTTTGCCAGGTACCGTATCGAACCAAAGTTTTACATGGCATATGATAGCAATACATTTTTCTTGTTGCTCAGTTGGTTTTATTGGCCGCTTACACCTAGACGTATTTATATATATTGGCCCAACAAGTGTAATACAACTGTAATTTTGCCACTGTTATGCCAACGTTGGTCCAACACTTTATTGCCAACCACGACAGTTTACCTTTCCAGCGTATCCATCCATCATCTGACCTCGTATGACGTCATAATCAGCTCAGCGCGTGTATGATAACGTCACAATCATTACGTCACAAAGGGCTCCATCATCATCAGACCGTCATCAAATCTCAAAGTTCAACACGTTGTATGAATTGTATGTCTTTGTAATTCTTTGCTATTTAATAAACATGCTGTTGAATATTTTGAAATTAATTTGACTGGGCCTTAGGCAACAACAGCACCCAGTCAAATTAGTTTCAAAATATTCAACAGCTTACCTGTGTAGTTTTTTTGGAAATTGATAGTCAGGCTGTTAAGAAATCGATCGATCCCAAAACAAGCGAGGTGGTTGTAGTTCTTTAAACCGACATCTATTTGACAACTTTCTGTCGGAATCTGCCAGTTGTTCTTGTGGGCACAATGAAGAATCTACAAACCACTACCTCTTACATTGTGCCCTTTTTAACGAGCAAAGAGTCGTTTTCCAAAATCAGCTTGCCGTGAACGATATTTCTCTTGCTAATCTTACGGTCAACCAGCTTCTATACGGGACTTACACTACCAACTTGGAAATGAACAAACTGATCTGTAATACGGTATGTCAATACATAATTAACACCAACCGCTTTCAGTAGCTTCCTGTTTGCGAACTTATAGTTTAAGGGGTAAATGGACAGCAGCCCAACACGTACAGGTCGGGGCGAAGGCAGCACCTAGAGCTCACCTCTGCTATTCTTCCATTTGATCTTATTCCTCGCTCTCTCTATCTCTCACCCCCTCCCCCCCCCCCCCTTTCCCACTCTCCCTTTCTATCTCGGTATTTCCTCCTACTCTCCCCCACCTCACACTCAACATTCACATACTTATGCACACCAATAGACTACAATTAATTAACCTATTATGATTTGCCGCCATTTTGTTGTAAAAAAGTTTTGAATAATCTGTATGTGTATGGGAGACACGGGCATAAGACTCTAAGTCTTATCGTGCTTCCATCTGAACAAATAAATCACGTTTAAACCAAAACAAGCGAGGTGTGGGTGGAGCTTAGCTAGAGATGGGCGGGGCATAGCCAAAACCGGAAAAAGTCCATTGCCAATGTTGGCTCAATGCCCAATAGCCAATGGCGCGCGTGTCAACCACTCAGTAAAGTTGGCGCAGCGTAGTAATGGTATCTGACAACTGATCTATTACGTATCTGACATCATAATAAAATGTGTCACTTCTTAGTTCATCGGAGTCAGATTGACGTAGGTCTGTCACTAATTTCATCCAAATTTATCAGCGCGTGCGTGTGTGCCCGCGTGCGTGTTTTGTGCAGGTTTTTATCTATCTTTTTTGGGGATAACAGGTGGCCATATCATTGGGAAAAGCGCTTGCTCAAACCACTGCTTAGACGCTTCAAGCGTGACTTGCTCAACCGGACAAACAATGAATCCACGGAATAAAGATTACTCCCCGGGTGGATCCAGTTGCGGTAGCGGTGCACTGGTAAGTGTATATTGCGATTTATTGAATTCACATTAATAATCTGCTCTATTTTTTTTTTGAACACAATAAAAGAGCAACAATCAGGACTACCTTTTTATTTAAACTCTCATTGCTTAAGGTTGGAAATGGTGATGTGCAATTCGCTCTTGGAGGAGATCAGGGTGGGTCTATCAGAATTCCGTCCGCGTGCTGTGGCATTGTGGGGCTGAAACCCACATACGGACTCGTGCCATACACTGGCGGTATGTCTATGGAATATGGCTTGGATCACCTGGGACCAATGACCAAAACGGTACAAGATTGTGCCACATTACTTCAGGTAAATGATTGAATTCTATAGTCCATACTGCACGGACGCTCGCACGGACGCGTATTCAAATTCATGTAAAGGCTTTGCAGTAGGAATGTTATATTTCCAAACACTCACACATGCACTCACGCAAGCACACACGCACGCACGCAAGAACACGCACTCACGCTCACGTGAACAGAAACACGGGCAAGACGGCAGCTAGGCAGGCAAGAAGGCAGTTAGGCATGGACGTAGACATGTAGGCAGGCAATCAGTCACGGACGCACACACGAGCGGACGCACACGCGTCCGTGTTCGCGCACAGACATGCGTATTCACATGCAAGGCGATTCTACACCCGAAGCGAGCAACGGTAGAAACGGGAATTACAAATTATGCATGTCTGCACTACATGTGAGGAATTTGAACAAATTTATGTAAATGAATCGGAGCCATTGAATTTGGCGCAGTATTATAGGTTAAACAAAAATTGATTTGCAGGGCTCATGGGTCCCTATGAAATAGTTACCCAGGTCCTAGGAATAGGCGATATGATCGCGAGAAAGCTAAAGTCCATTTTCAAAAGTAATACCGCTAGGGTGGGGTGGGGTGGGTGGGAGAGGGGCGAGGTCATGCGATATGGGGATGTGGATTTTGGCTTCATCAGTCTTATACGGAACATTTCAGACGTAGCTTAACATGTTTCAAACACAAAGTAAAAAGATGCTGTTGGATATTTGGACCATAGTTGGATTGGAAGACATTGCTGTCTAAGGCAACAATGTCTTTCAATTGATTTATGTTCAAAGAATTCAACAGAACATGTTTTACATTGTGTTCGAAATTGATTTCTTTTGGAAGCGTGTTGACTGTTGCGCAGGCGGCCCAAACATTAAGAAAAAATTACCTTTGTGTCTCTTTTGGGGGCCCTGGGTTTTTGGGGGTACTGTGTAAATGTACTCTTTGCACTGCTTTAAGTTCGGCGCTGATAATTTGCGTTTATCTTTCTGGCAATCTGGTTAATCATTTGTGATATCGCTCGTGTCTGATTCGCTTTCAGTATGAATGGTACTTATAATATGAGGGGTTGGTGGGTGGGGTGCGGAGAGTGTCCGGTGAACCTTTGAAATCTATCAGAATAAAATATTTGCTATTATTTTACTTCAGGTAATAGCTGGATACGATGGAGGGCTGGATCCACGACAGAGTCCTTGGCTTAAAGTGCAGGATTACACTGCAAAGGTGTGCACCCAAACTAAGCTTCTCGCTTGCCACGTGCCCTGAAAGATATTCTTGAAAATTCATTGGCTAATTAATTTCTCTGAAGATTTAAATCATGCTTTCGTCTTTGGTGTTGTGTAGACCGTGTTGAACTTTGTTGGAGATTCACTAACCTTTAGCCAATGAGCACCTTCGATTGGGAGCTCGAAACTGGTTTCTGCTTGTTAATTAGTTGAGGGACAATGAGATTGCAACAAAAGGACGCATGACGTCATGTGTTTTTTGTGTTCTATTCTAATTATTCCTCAACCAGTGAACAACCCAACTGTACATTCGACTGTCGTTTTCCCGATCAAACGTGCCCAATATCTGCTAGCGCCCACCACCACCACAACAGCTACCGTCATTAGCACGAATACTACAGCTGCCACCATATCCACACAACAACAAAAACAACGACAACAACAACAACAACAACAACAACAACTTCAACAACAACAACAAAAACAACAACAACAACAACAAGGGCGAAATTAGCTCACGATGGTATGCGCTGGTCTGCCATGTTGCTCAGCTCCAGTGCACGGCATGTACAGGATGCGCGGGAGGGCTGGTTAGCTGCAGTTTGCGGGGTTGCTGATCCCGTATCGCAATTCTCCGGAAAGGACAAAGACAGGCTTCTGGAGCCGGTGGAACGATAACGGTCCAGTGGGGCAATGCGACCATTGCCAGCGAGATTGAACATCACGGTCTCATCCCAACTGTTGGTGTCACCGGTATGACGGTCCATAAACTAATGTAAAAGTCCGGACATAGTAACAACTAAAAATAACTACACAAACAATGGTACTCGCTTGCTAGTAAATGAGGAAAATTATACAGTACATAGAACCAAACCGATGTCTCGTCTCCGTGGACTCGCTGGAGGTACCTCACAGATTCGTTTATCCAGCGAGGTATCCCCTTAAGGGAGCATCCTAACGAGGCCACTTAAATAGTTTAATATAAACCAATTATACCCCTAACGCCACACAAAATAATATTGTTACGGGAGGAAAGTGCCTCGCGTGGGCCTCCGTCACAGGAACATGCCTTCAACGCCAAAGCGGAGGAAACGAGCTGGCAAAAAGGGCCACTCTTTTGTTCAAACAAAAAGTTATCTGCAGTGGGTCAATCCTAGTGAGATTATAATTAATGTGATGCGCGCTGATTTACGTGAAAACGGGTCGGATGACTTCCGAAGAATTCATAGGCCACCGTCTTATGTAGATCCAAAGATACTGCATTGGTAGTTACCGCTTTTATTTATGCGGGCCTTCTGCTGAATTCTAGCCTATTGTTTAGTTGTTAGATATGCTTCCAAGCTTTGGCCACAAGTGGCAGGGATTCCTACCTATCTTTTGACACCTAAGTCTAACTGGCGAAGATGCCCGGCTTCCCGAAGGTCGCCCCGCATAGCATCTCCCTCAGAAAGACAGCATGCGGACATGCTATGGAGCGACAGCTCCCGAATCATATGACGATCCGGTCACGTATCGCACCACAACCACATATAACATCACTAGGACAATTTACCATTCACATAAGCAATTTAGAAAGTGCAATAGTATTTTTATGGCGGGGAGTAAGAGGTGGATATCCATCCCTAGTGACCTTCTCGTGAGGGTGTGGTGGGCCCTAAGACCCCACCCAGTCACCATAACGAGTTGGATGGAGATCTGCGTCTCATCCGTCACCCGTATGTTACTAACATTTTACCTGTCATTAGGGTTATGTTCAAGAATGCCCAGAGATGCACTGCAGGCCGGTGTTAGATAATATAATTTCTTTTCACAGTGCTTCCTACCTTGGCGAGGGTATCTAAACTAACTGGTATCCGAAGATACAGGGGAGTGTATGCGAAATTGACACTTTAATTTTCACTGCTCGGAAACCCCAATAGTTTCCCAGAGTCGGATCCTGCCAACATGTCGATTGGGAGTCCAGACAATTATTAAACCTTGTGGCTGGAGGAGCGTAGAAGTAGACAATCCCTCATCATTACTAAGATGCCCTAAGGTAGTTGGCCAATTTATACCATCTAGTTGGTGTGTGGTGTTACATATCCGCCACAGCGGGAAAAGAGGCGTACACAATATGCCTCTTATGGAGAGATTGTCCCTAGCTACTTTAATCCTATCCTATCGAGCTAGAATAGCCAGGTTTAGTCAGTCACATGTCAGGCTCAAGCAATGTGAGCATTATCAGTGACATCAGTGTAAATTTGATGCTGGGACAAATAGTGATGCAGATATAATGTTGCTGTATAGTATAGCCTAGCGTACTGCGTCCTAGAGCTTTTATATAAACAAAACAAAAGAACTAGGATGGCTACTTGCCATGTACATAACTACCTAGTACAGTGCTAACAGTATATCAGGTCATTGGGCCTTTCGGTGCTTGTTAGTTGTGAGCACACAGAAATAAAGATAACATGTACAGTATGAAACAGAAAATATAAAAAATACGGCCTCAGATGACCGGGGAGGTACCTATTATTCATCAGTACCTATAACGGCATGAATGAATAAATACAATATCACAATAGTATAGCTACTTGAGTACCTATTGGTCATCGGTATGGAAAAAGTGCATAAATCACTATGGTTGATGCGCTACAGATGAGTAGCGTGAGGTGGCATGATTCCGAAGTTGCTAGGAAGATTTCCGCAGGCAGACTGTTGATGCGGCTCACTCTCAAGACGGTGAAGAAGAATGACTGTAGAGGTATGTCCATTAGATAGTCATAATAACTAATACATAAATTTACACAGTAAATTATAAACTGTCCATCCCGGGCGACAGTAGTTTGAAAGTTGCCCGTAACAAAGAGGGCTACAGTTGTAATTAAATATTGCATTTCCATAACTAGGTACATCGTACATCAGCAGAGGTTGAGAAGGCACATATAGCCCTGAAAAATGGACGTGCATCTGGACCTGATGGCATGAGCAATGAACTATTCAAATATGCAAGTGACATTATCTCAAAACCGATCACGCACATAATCAATTCAGTTTTTATGCACCACCTTCCCATCGACGATGTAGGCCAAGGCATCCTTATCGTGCTACCCAAGCCCAAGAAGCCACCTGGCCCCCAGCCAATCTGCGGCCCATTGTGCTCCTTAACAGCATACAGAAAATCCTATCCAATGTTACTCTATGCCGCATCTGAGGCAAGATCGACGACTTCAGTGGCTTCAAATGTGGACGCAGCTGCGCAGACATTATATGGGCTCAACGCATGATTGTGTCGTTAGTCATGTCCAAACACTGGGATTTCCACAAAATGGGCATTGACATGTCACAAGCCTTCGACACAATTAAACGCTCAAAGATCCTAGACATACTACGCCAGGCCGGTTGCAATGAAGATGAGCTACACCTAGTGAGACTACTGCTTGCAGACACCAAGCTGAGAGTACGAGTCAAGTCAGTGAAGTCTGTAGAGTTTGAGATATCAATCGTCTCCCCACAGGGATATGGTCTATCCCCTGTGCTCTTCCCCTGCTACGTGGCTGCTGCATTGAAATCAGTGCAGGAAATCTCCACAAGACCAAAACAACCCCGCCCCCTCCCCCACCCCCAGTGTCAATACTGGGCATGCCGCTAGAGATGGAATATGCCACCGATGTGGACTTTATAGATGAGGAAAAGAAACCTCTTGACGAACTTCTCCCAATAGCTGCAAGCAACTAAAAATTGAGAATCTCTTTATGAATGAATCCAAAACAGGGTTCACCCACATATACATATCTACAAAGCATGAAACTAAAGAAAATGATGATCCACTCCGTGGTGGTGAACCATGGAGGAAAAGTAAAATCCTGGGCTCACTACTTTGCAGTACTGCTGACATTGCTGCACGCTGCATCATGGGTAACATAGCTTTCGAGTCCTTCTGGAAGCTATGGATTCGTGGATCAAAGATGCCCTTGGTAAAAGGACTGCGTTTATACAATGCAACCTGCGTATCCTTGATGATGTATAACTGTAACAGCTCGGCAGCTTCAAAGGCAGCTCTAGACAAACTTGACGCCTGCCACTGCAAACACCTATGCACCATCACTGGACACCGATGGCCAGAGAGCATAATTTCCAACGATGCACTATACAAGATGTGTAATACGTCGCCGCTGTCTGTAAAAGTCGCCCAGTCAATATGGTCCATGTTTGGCCATGTGCTAAGGATGCCAGAAGACACACCATCACAGAGAGCCTTGAAATTCGCCCTACTCGGAGCCAGCAAATACAAAGCCAGGAGAGGACGCCATTGCATAACTCTGCTAAGCGTGCTACGAGGTGACCTCAAGAAAGCAGGATTAGGTACACTCAAGTCAAGAATGGGCCTGAGGAAGCTAAGGATTTTGGCTGAGGACAAGACACAGAGGGCAAAAGCGAAGAAGGACTGATTGCGGCTGTAGGATGGTTCTACTACTACAGCCACAGAATACAGTAATCATACATACATCGTGCAGGATATATCGCACAGCTCTTGTGGCGTACCGGGTAGAGTCCCACCAGACTCCGGTCTAAAAGTTAATTAAGCACACGACATGCTGCGCTGAAGTTTGAAACCACTTTTCAGTATGGTCTGGAAGATTCGGCGGGTTATCCACCAAGAATCACCATGGCTCTACATCCTGTAAAATTTACATCGGGGCCACAAGGCCCATCCGCAGGGAAACTCCTCTGTAAGTTGTTCCGGAGAGGGATTCCTTCCTATTTATTTAGTTGCCCTCGGATGGCCGTCCGAGGGCTTAAAAAATGTGATGCGGATAAAAGGTTGCTGACCGGTGCAGGAGATCTGAATTCCAATAGGCGCTGCTGCGGTGAAGGATACCACAGTCAGTAAGCAGTTAGCCCACGTCTGTTCCTCGCCGAAGTGCTCTCGATTCTTGATTTCTTGCTCCTTTTATACTACTCGTGACGTCAGTGCAGGATCCCCCAGCCAATCAGTGGGCGAGCAGTAGCCAATCAGCGTGCAGCCTAAAAGGGTGATGTGGCGATCACGTGATCAGCGCATTCGACGCCCAAGTAATATTTTGAAAATAATTTTAGTGAGCTATTTATGGATAACTTGGCCATTTCTGGTCCGATTTTCAAAAAGTAAACGGTTTTGAAAATCTTCTTCTCATTCTCGTCCTGTTACTTACCATGAACGATGAGAATGGAGTGATTTGAAGAAATCACAAGCACCAACTGGGTACACTATATGTATACACTCTCTTCCAATACTGACAAGTGTTGTCGGGGAAGCCCTGGCATGTGCGCATATGCGCTACGCGTTCTTACAGACTTAGCCATTTTATAGAAAGCTCTCTCATATGGCTTTATACACACGTACTAACCTACCCAGGGGGGTGGGCGTACTTGGAACGTACCCGGAGCGGGCGTATCATAACCAGCCTAGCTGGGACGGTCCGTACCCATCCGGCCAATCCACGCCACACCACCCCCTTCTAGTTTGACACCCATGACAAACAATAACGCATCACATATCGAAAGCACGGGAGCACGCAAGGCGAGAATTATAGACTTCTCGAGTAGGTACGTAGCCGAGAGGAGTAGTGACGCGAGAGACGCTTAGTTTAATCAGAGAAGAGCACATAGAGGTGCGAAAGAGTTTGGGAGGGAGGCATACTTTTAGTTTTGAGTTTTGGCCTGGTATTTATTTTTCCAGGGTTTTTCTTTTTTTTCTGTTTCATATTGTGGTGCATGCTTTTTATTTGCTTTATTACCATGAGTTAGCTAAAACAACAGCTCGCCTGGGCATTCTCTCAGTGACGGATAATTAAATTTCCGCAGGGAACGCTCAAGCTCCAACATAACTGAATTAAGTTTAAAGTATATACAAATATTAAAAATAACAATATTAAACAGATTTTGGGTGGCGAAAGCTATCTGTGCGGACCGGCTAAAACGGGCCGCACTGTATGCATACTTTCATATACTCGGTATGCATACGTAATTGTTATATTATATCATCGCTGTGATATTGCCACTATATGTTCTCAGGATTAGCCGGTCCGCACAGATAGCTTTCGCCACCCAAAATCTGTCTCGTCATCCTAACGCGAGAAGAAAATTAATAAGGAAAATAGTATTTAATAATAAAGAAAACCTGGTTCATCAGGCAGCCCAAGCAACTGCTGGGATGGCATGCCGGGAATATAAGACATATTCGTTCGCGGTGTGTTGTGTACTTACGTCGCACACGACGTTCTTACAACACAGGGCAGCGATTATTATGGTGAGACACAGGTATGCAATAATTGTGCGTGGCTGTGTTGGATGACCGTGGTCAGCCCAGAGACGGGGTTTCAATTTTATAAAAATAATAATAAATAAGAAAAAGATATTTCGAAAAATAAATGATAATAATCCTATCTTCCGCACACCTATTCACACATTCTGCTGCACCCACGACAATAATGTCCACAAACGTCTGCCGAGAAATTCCCCCAACGAGTTTGGGTCCCACGACTCGTGCTTGATGGCCGTGGTGGGTGGTCTTCTGAGCTGATATTTCATTACCCCTGTTATTAATGTCTGTGGCACTTAAGTTCAAGGAAGCTGCGGATGAGTTAATGGATGCACTAGTGGTGGTGGTGGTGGTGACGACTATTGGTGTAGTTCTGATTGGTATGAGCTCTGAAATTGCTGACATCACTGTTGTTGTGGCCGTGGTGGTAGTGGTTCTTGCTGGAGGTTGACTGGATGATGCGAGGATGCTAGATGATGATGTTGCTCCAGTGACTGCGGATAGTTTTCTAATTTTAACAGCCTTGATCAGCTTACTCGTGGCCGTTCTGGGAATCACTCGGATCTCTGGTTGATGAGCTATTCTGTGCTTTCCCGCATATGGTCAGTCCAGTGTAGTAGTCTTTCTGATGGCAGGATCTATGGAAAGAATGGTGCTGCGCATGGATGTTGGCATGCTGGTATGCCGTGCAGTGGTGGTGATAATGGCTTCCGCGAGACTTATCTCCTCGTCGATAACTAAACTGAGTGGAGATATTGAACCGTCTGAAATGTCCTGTAAAACTGGATCATTGATTTTCACAGGCGTTGCTATCACTACCGAAAATGGCTGTGTTCTCACAGATGCGGATGGTGTTGTAGTGCTGCGTGTTGCCTGTGTTGTCACTGTGGGTGCTGCCGGTGCTACTGCTACAGGTGGTGTCGTTATCGATGCTGCAGGTGCTGCTGGTGCTGTTCTTAGAGGTGCTGCCGGCGCTGTGATGATGGGTGCTGGAGTTCTGGTGCTGCCTGGCTGTGTTGCGGATGCGGATGGTACAGCTACTTGCGGAAAGTCAGTTTGTCATCGTTTGGTGCGGTTAGTCTTGGCCATTTTTCCGGTTGGAAGCACGGTAATTGGAAGTCTATTTTCGAAACAGTCTATTTCCTCATTTTGCTCACCAGGCTTTAATGTCACAACCAATACATAATGTTTAAAGGCTAACGAGTGTGTTGCATGGTACCGCATGGCTGAATACTGGTACTTGCAGTCCGCACAGAATGCCTGTTGTAGTAAGTGGTCGCTGTTGACGTGAGGTTTCAAGTCTGAGTTTATGAAAAATGCACACTTGCACTGCTGTCCATTGTATGATAAAGCAGTAGAAGGATACTTTTTTCCAATGTGAGCAGGTGCCGATTCCTCCGAGATGTCCGACGAGGCAAGTTTTTCCGCAAGCAACATATTATTTACGCATGATAGTTATTTGCAGAACCGCACTAACCTAACGAAACTTTCCTAACTCTTCATAACTGTCCTGGCCAATATAACAAAATAATAAAATAGTAAGAAGAAAAACAGCACAATTTGGTTTGCGACGCGAAAGTAGCCTAATGCTCGATCTTTCCTAGTGTCGAGTTTGACGGGAAGATGAAATTTTATTGCGTGCTTTCCTCTTTTTATTCTTTTTGGTGATGTCACAGGAGGGTGGAGGGTCACACCCAAAAGTTTTAGGGTGAGTCGGTTCCGCCAAATATGGAAATATTTGATTTTTATTCTCCTGGAGTCGGATTATGCATTCCCTTCGTAGGTAGAAAGCAAACATAAATATAAGAAGGCAGAACAGGTGCTTTCACCCACACTCGGCCAGAAATCTGGTCTCCTAACCTAAATCTGGAACTATTTATTCCTGTGGACGCTCACCTTTTAATTAGCATGATGCGGTTTTACAAGTTGGACGCTTATAAACTCGCCTGTTCAAATTTCATGCTGGACGGTCCAATTGGGTGTGGGAGAGTGATGACTTCAGCGGCCGTGGTCCCGAGTCAGCACCTCTCGCCTCCTGCATCACGCTGTGGTAGATATGTGTAGGGCGGTTCTTTTGTTTATAGCCTTTGCTCCAATTTACCGGAAAATAGAAATGATGAGCATGTGGTTTTTGTTTTGAAAGCACGTGATCGGAAACTTAGGCAATCTGTATATGGGAGGAGTTTTGATGCTGTTGATTATACGTATTTGATGCAAAAAATATAAATATATGTTTTTCCTATTCCGTTCCTTAGAACAGCGTCCCTATATATGCGCGTGATCTTGTACGTGCGCCATCTCTTGTGTGGAGTAAATTTATTCCAGCCCATGGTGATTAATGGCTGGAATATGTAGATAAGAGAATATTTGAAATTCTCCATGGTGTTATACTGTCGAAGTTTTGATGCTGCTTCATCAGCCCGCGCGTTGATGATTTGTATACGCGGTAGAACAGTCGTGTTCTTATCAAAATTAGGACAGTATAGCTGACTGTAATTTTTTGGTTTAAACAGCTCCATGTCTTGCATAATCCAAGTCTACTGACCCCGCCAAGCTGGACTGTATTTACTGGGTGTGTGGACTGTCAAGCATCCTCCTCTGTGGGTAGGACTAGTCTCACCTCACCTAGACCAAACTTAATTTTTACGGTGCAGCTCGGAAAGTACGTGCCACAGTTTTACAAATACCGTCGTATGGAGATTGTGATACAGTCATGTTGGTGAATTTGATTGATATGCATGGCTGCTTATCTGCGGATGATCTTGCGCTGTCGTGAAGTGTGAAGTTTTTATAGCAGTGATCGGGGGATACTGCGATGTTTGTGGTGTCAACTTTATCGGACATGATGTATTTCACTCTGTAATGGCCGAGTCCAAAGATGGGATTTACTTTAGAGCGTAGATGACCAAGAAACGGCTGTCGCAACTTGAATCAATCCATTATCGAATTTTCTTTCGGTACCAAAATCCTACTCGATACCGACTACAGACTGTGGGCATCTTGCTCTCTTAATAATATTGACTGTTATTACGTGTGATTGAAGCGTGTTTGTATAGCTGTTTACGTACGACGTTTCCAGGGGGGGGGAGAGTGGGGGAAATCCCCCGTAGTACATACTATAGATGGCTGCGGTGTTGTCTCTCCTTTCCATATGATCAGTTTTCCGCACACCGGATAAGGTTTTTTTGTGGAAAATGTTGCTTCGTGTTGATGATGGTGGTGTTCTGTTGCAGGGAAGTCAGGGTTGCTGTGTGATGCTGTCATAGTGCGTGGTTGGCAGATGCAGTTTTCAAGGCTGGGGAATGCTGAGTATGTTGCTGTTGCAGAAAAGTCGGGTTGTGGTGGGTCATGAACTCACTGCATTCGTGCGGAAGGGAATGTTGCGGGAAAAGGTGTCTCTAACTTTTTCTGTTACAAAAGTTAGGTGCATGCTATCCATGTTGTTGGTGATGTTGAATGTCTCTGTTATACTGTCTATATAACCGAGTATTATGTAGTGTTCACGCAACGATGAATTGATGTATCCAGCCTTGCGGGCAAGATTGTTTTGTATGCTCCTGGCTTTATGTGTCTTGGTGTGATGTTCTGACTGCTCACGGGGGGTAGGGGTGGGTGGGGGTGGGTGGGGTGTGTGTGGGTGGATGGGTGTGGGGTGTGGTGGGGGTGGGAGGGGGCTTGGTATGGCGGTTGTGGTCAGGGATGCTCTTTGGATGGGGAGGGTCATCTCCCGTTACACGATGGTTGGTACTCATAGTCATAGTTTTTAAGTAATGGGAATATTCGAGTCGAGAGTTTTCTGAACAGGCTGCTTCCCTGCCCACCACCAGGGGAGGGGTGGGGCGGTTGTTAACTGTGGTGCGGTATGCCACCTCCTCTGTAACAGCTGACTCTCTCATATCTGACGATTGACAGTCAACAGACGACAAGTGGAGTGTGAAATGGACAGGACCAATGATGTCCGATTTTGGTGCATAGACGATGGATGCGAATTGGGGTTGGTGGTGTTAATGGATGGGGTGCATCTTGGAGTGGGAGTGGTTTCGCGATTTTATGACTCAGATGGGTACACTGAGTTGTGTGGTTTTGCTGTTCTTCAAACCAAGCCAAGGCCTCATCAAGCCTCTTCACTTCCATGCTATTTATTATATGTTCCACCCCACAGCAAGCATTGCCCAGGACAGCTTCCGCTTGTGGTAACTCTATAATTGGGGTAACAGCATGAAGTGGGTGGGAGCGGGAAGAGGTCGGCGGAACAACTTTTCCGTCCTTCACCTTGGACAGCACAAACGAGAAAGTCTTCAGATACAACTTCCCAGATCGTGTAGACGCGCTCTGAGTAGGGAAACGGCGAGTGCGTATCTCGTCATCGTCCTCAGCATTAGTCATATGTTCACCGGACTCCTGGCTTGGTAGGAGAGGGGTGGAACTGGCACCGCGGTACTCTGGACTAACGTCGAGAATACTTGTTTCCATAGAGACATCTGTCTGGGTACCAGTGTCATGTGGAACGCCCAGCCGATTCTCTGGCACTGGGTCGTCACTGACACAAGGTTTAAGCCGATCGAAGTGGATGACTGAGGTCAGGCCATCCGAGGCGCGGATATGGTAGGTCACATACGACGTCTTACCTACCACCACATAGGGGCCTTTCCACTGGTAACTCAGTTTACTCGGCAGGTTTGCAGATTGTCACGAATCATGAACCCGAACCATTTTTCCCACCTCATACGGGTCTCCATGCACTCGCTGGTCATGCCACGTTTTCTGACGCCAGTGTGCAGTGGATAAAGTTGCTCTCGCTAGCTCATGGGTCTGTTCTATCCTTTGCCGCATGAGCTCTACGTAGAAAGATGATCAATTTTTCTCTCCTGGAATCCTGGGCATGGCTAGATCCAGGGGTAAAGCTAATTCATGGCCTAACATTAACCAAGCAGTGGTATAACCCGTGCTGGAATATATCGAAGTGCGGTATGCCATGAGCACATATAGGAGTAGTAGATCCCAGTCATGACAATCAAGGCATGTTTCCTTTGTCAGCATCTCTACCATCCCATCACTTCGCGGATGGTAGGGCATTGTGCGCGTTTTGACTATATGAAACAATTTGCCGAGCTCGGAGATCAGCTGGCTCTCAAAATTACTTCATTGGTTGGAGTGCAGTTCATAGGGCATACCGAAGTGGCAGAACACATTGCTAGTTAGGACCTCCGCTACAGTGAATGCCTCTTGGTCCGGCAAAGCAAATGCTTCTACCCACTTCATAAAATAATCTTGTAATACGAGGATGTACTTGCTTCCTTCATCCGTTGTATTCGAGGGTCCTAGCACATCAATAGCCACTCGCTCCCACAGTGCACCAACCATTTTAACTTGTAAGGGTGCCGAATAGTGCTGGCCAACAGCGTGTCTTGGCATGGGACACATTTGGCGACCAATGCCTTCACACTATCGCGTATCCCAATCCAGTGGAACCTCTGTTCAATGTGGCTTATTTTCCGCTTGATGGCCAATTGTCCAGCATTATCGTGCAGTTCTTATAGTATGATTTCACGATAACACTCAGGAATCATAATCCGGTTATTAATGTAGAGAATGCCACCTTGAATATGACACTCTCCAAACCGTTGATAGTAATACTTTGCCATCGCAGAAAGTTGTGTAACAGATTCCTTAGAAGGACATACCCCCTCCTGGATCCACGCATATATATTTTGTGATTGTGCATCTGTTGCTTGTTCATGAGCGACTGTCTCCATGTCCCACTCTGCGCAACATAATTTGAGAAACACTGGAGATGGCTGTGTAGTATCATGGTGGTGGCCACTTCCTGTTCATCCTCGAGCCCGATTTCCATGCAGTTTGCCGGGTCTATGAACAACGTTGAAGTTAACGGGCCCGCAGGGATTCCTGCCACCGCGCTACCTGGCCCTCTGGATTTTTTATGTTTCTGAGCCAGCATAGGGAGGCATGATCTGTATGCAGGGTAAATGGGCGCCCATACAGAAAGTGTTTGTAATATTTGACGAAATGTACCGCAGCTAAGAATTCACTCTTAGTGGTCGCGTAATGTCTCTCCATTTTGTTCAGTGCATGCGAACCATAACCCAGTACCTGCTCTGTTCCATCTTCTGTGACATGAGATAGAACAGCACCTATCGCATAAGCAGATGCATCATTGTCTAAGATGAAATTGAGGTTATGGTTACGATGAGCAAGAATTGGTGCGCTCATCAAATGTTCCTTCAGCGTCCTGAAGGAACCTTCACTCACTCGTCCACTCGAATGGTCGATCTTTTTCAGTGATCATATATAGTGGTGATGCAATCTCAATAAAGTAACAGATGTAACAACGATAGTACTGGCAGATACAGAGGAAACTCAGGGTATCCGTGACCATAGTGGGGGTTTGCCACTTCGCTACTGCATTAGTGTTTGATGGTTGAGTAGCCACTCCATTGCCAGATATGACGTGTCCCAGGAACTCGATGCTCTGTCTAAAGAGATGACATTTCTTAGGGTTGAGCTTGAGATACGTGGTATGAAACCACATTAAGACTTTGTCCAAGTTGGACAGAGTCTGCTCAAACGAGGATCCAAAGACGATTACGTCGTCGATGTAACAGAGAGAAATCTCCCATTGCAGGGTAGTTAATACCTGCTCAATGAGACGCTCGAACGTTCCAGGAGCATTGCACAATCCGTAGGGCATCTTGCGGAACTGGAAAACCCATCTCTACACACAAACGTGGTCTTCTCCTGGTCAGCCTCATCCATGGCTACCTGCCAGTACCCACTAGCCAAGTCAAGGGTACAAAACCACTTGGCTCCGGACAAGGAATCTAAGACCTGATCTATCCGGGGTAATGGATATGCATCTTTGACACTAAGATCATTAACGTGATGGTAGTCAATACAAAACCACGAAGATCCATCCTTTTTGCCTGCTAGTACAATGGGACTGGCCCAATGGGATGCTGAAGGCTTTATAATGCCTGTCCACAACATGTCATTCGCTTGTTGATGTGCTTCCGCCTCCTTGTGAATGGGAAGACGTCGAACGGTTTGTCGAATGGTTCACTTGTTTCCAGTGTCGATCGAGTGTTGCACGAGATGAGTTTTTCCCAGATCCATGTCTCTGGGTGAGAAACTTTCGCGATATTTGTATAGAGGTTTTCGCATATCACATTTATGAGATTACACTAATCCAACTTTGGCGCACAGATATATGTCATGCAGATGCTCTGGTAAATCATCAGACGGTGTTGCTGGTGTAGGTGTGGCACGGGTGTCTCCAGTGACATCACATCCACCAGATGGCCACAACGAACTCCCGGTACTAGTGTTATTGGGTCCGTCATGCCATTGAATACCTGGAAGGGTATATAATCCTTATTGGTGGTGTCCACTATCATTCGGGGACTGACACATTATGAGGCGATCATGTAATCAGGGTCAGGTTCCAGCATAGCTATGTGTGTGTGTTATTTCCTAACTGTGGTGTGGTGGCCTATACGATTTTCTTCTGTCCCGGCTCAACTGTGGCCGTTGATGCCAAAATCACTGCACAAGTATCGTATAGTGATGATTCCGGTCCCAGGGGTATGCGTCGGCCATGGATGTCTAGTCCTGTTGTCTGCAGTGGATGACGGCTTCGCTGGCACTGAGGGAATCAGAACCAAGCAGGGCATCGTTTTGAATAGAGGCAATGACAACTAGCTGTATGAATTGCATTTCCTCTATCTGTATTACCAGGTTAATTATACCAGCCACAGGGACATCGGCTCTGGGAGCTGTTTGTAAAAATATGTTTGCAGGTCTAAGGGGTGGCTTCTTATGAGGTGGGGTGCTCTCATACAAGCGCTTGTTTAAAACTGTGATAGAAGCTCCAGTGTCGATGGTGGCACTTGTGGAAACGCCACTAAACAGGCAAGCACACTTATATATTACTTTGCAGTGTGCCTGTGGAAGAGTTTCCAATGATACTACCTGCGGAATTGTCTTTGGTGTAGTATCATCCTGTATGTAGTCGGTCTGCTTCTGAATAGTTTCCATCCATGCTGTTGGTGGCTGAGTGAAGAAAGGGCCAACTCGTCGTCGCTGCTGCTGTGACTGCTTAGGTGATGACGGAGCTGGGGAATAGCAGTGGTGGTGTTGTTGACGCTATTTCGGTATGCTGTGAATTTGTGCATACAGCAGTGCCGACAGGAATGGTGTGGTCATGAATAAGGGCTACCTGTGTGAGCTGCCTTTTACAATGCATCATGGGATGTTTAGTTGATGCACAAAGAAGCAGTGACTGCATATATGTTTGCTGTTCTTTGAGCGATGCTTCTTCTTGCGGATCCATGATGCCGAGTGCTGACTGCAGTCCATGTCAATAATACTGCTGCCGGAAGTAGTGGGTGATGCTGTTAGGACGTGTGAATTGCATTCCACAAAGGGGCACCAGGTGTTAAGTGCTTTGACGGCGGGTCATGGTGCTTGCATAAACGTTGTTTCAGTGGAGGTGCTACAACCAACCACTGCCGTATTACATAAGAAAGAAGGGTTGTTAGATATGGAGGTTGCGGGGTCACAACCACCTGCAGAGGGAGATGTCAGTGTCGTGGATGCAGTGTGCATCGTTGGTACCGACATATGTGAAGCCGAATGTATGTGTTTGCTTACTGTCGTGGAAGGATGAGTTGTTGTGTAAGCCAGCTGACGTTGTTGTCTGGGGGCCGCAGTTGAGCCGGGTTGTAAGAGTGGGCACCGAAGTGACTCGGTAGTTGGTGCCCATTCCAGTTTAACGGGGTCTCAGGCTGCAGCGTACGTCGGTAAGTGGTGGAGTTGTAGACAGAGGGCGATTTGGACATCGCTCCCTCAAGTGGCCTGGCTGACCACATCCGAAACATGTGTTTGGTGGCTGTGTAGACGTTACCGTACTTGTTGCTGGTCGTATTGTCGACTGTGTCGTGATGGTGGTGCTGACTGTGGTGACTAAGTTAGTGAGTGTGGAGATCTGCTTTGTTATCTCTTCTAACCTATCATGCATGTTCTGTCTATTGCTGTTGTTGTGCTGGATCCTGCATCCGGGGGCAATGGTGTGGCCCCTGCGATGGGAATGGCCCTCTTCCTCTAGGCACGTAATTTTGACAGGTGGATTGGGCTGATTATGCATGCGGGTCTGTTGCTTATGTCGGTGCTGATGCAGTTGTGTTGTCGGTGCTTATGAGATTTGCATCGGTCACTTCGTTTATTGGATGTACTTGATGGAGAATTGTTTTCTCCCGCTGCAAGAAATTCTCGATCCAAACTGCGGTTGCCGTTAATGATTGAAGACAACCATGCTAGATGAGGAATAGTTTTCCCTTGCGGGTACGTTCTCTGCTCCACACATTGATGTAGGTGTCTAGATGCAGATGTGTAACTCCCTCGTGATTCGTGCTGAGATAGGTGTGGGTAACTAGTCACTGAATGCAACTTGCTAGTTCCGGTAGTGTCTCCCCAGCGTGTCTATGCAAGCTCTTAAGCTATAGATGGCTGGTTTCGCCGAGGGCTGTGTCTCCAAATCTTTGTGACAATGCGCTTTCCAGTTCTGTGTAGGTTGGCATGGAATCTGATCCCAAATCCGCCAGGACTTGAAGTGCTTTACCTGACAGCACGGCCAGATATTCTCCAATTTTTTTAGCTGTCCACCGATTTGTACGACTAATTATTTCGAATTGGCACTTATAATTAGGCCAATCATTCACCCCGCTAAATTCGGGAGGGAGAATGATCCGGCCATGGCCATGATATGGAGTTATAGGCTCGAATCCAGGTGGCGGGGCTGGGGAGAATGGCACAAATATAGATGCTGGTCTGCGTGTTGGTAATGGTGTTGGTGGTAATTCCTGATGATGTTCTCGCTGATGTTGCGACCATGAGGGCGATTCCCAATGATAATGTTGAGCACGATATGTAGTGTGCGTTGAATACCGCCCTGATGCAGGTCCATAGACAGGTGTTGGTCTATGGACTGGTGGAGGTGTACTATGTAGGCGATGCGGATGCTCTATTGGTGGTTGTGATGGGGGATCCTCATACGGAGATGGTCCAGGAGACTGATGGGGGGGGGGGGGGGGTGCGTGCTGTGTGATGTGTTCTTCTGGAATATTGTTGAAAGGGAGGTGCCGCATCTCCTGGCTTGTATGGATAGTAAGGCGACGACGTACGTATCGGCGGAGATGCGGGACATGGTGCATGAGGTGCCAGCTATTGGTCACGCTGTGATGACGCTGGTGAGCATAATGGCTGTGAAGGAATAATTTGCCCCCCATAGGGGTCATGGTCGACCACGATCTGGCATAGATGTTTGGTGCGAGGCACCGTGTAAAAACGGTGTTGGTCGTTCTGCAATGGGGAAATTTCTAGCATAATCGGTGAGCACATGCTCCGTTCTCCCGTCATAATAAGCTACTTCCAAATCTAGGGAGCGCTGACAGTCTTATGAAGGAGACTGAAACGCGGGTGTGTTGAGTGTTGGCGTGGGTTCGCTTCTCATTCGAGCCGCACATCGGGTGCCATGGGTAGCTCATGGGTTATGCGCTGGTCCGCCATGTTGCTCCGCTCCATTGCACTGCATGTACAGGATGCGCAGGAGGGCTTGTTAGCTGTGGTTCTCGGGGTCGCGGATTCTGTATCGCGACTCTCCGGAAGGTACATATACTGGCTTCTGGAGCCGGTGAAACAATAATATTCCAGTGTGGCCATGCGACCATTGCCGCCAAGATTGAACCTCATAGTCTCATCCCAACTATTGGTGTCACCGGTATGACAGTCCATAAACTAATGTAAAAGTCCGGACATAGTAACAATTAAAAATAGCTACACAAACCAGTGTCTTGTCTCCGTGGGCTCGCGGGAGGTACCTCACAGATTCGTGGTATCCCTGTAAGGGAGCATCCTAATGAGGCCACTTAAATAGTTTAATATAAACCAATTATACCCCTAACACACACAAAATAATATTGTTGCGAGAGGAAAGTGCCTCGCGTGGGCCTCAATCACAGGAAAATTCCTTCAATGCAGAAGCGGAGGAAAAGAACTGGCATAAAGGGCCACTCTTTTGTTCAAACAAAAAGTTATGTGCAGTGGGTCAATCCTAGTGAGATTATAATTAATGTGATGCATGCTGGGTTACGTGAAGACAGGTCGGATGACTTCTGAAGAATTCATAGGCCACCGTCTTATGTAGATCCAAGGATACTGCATTGGCAGTTGCCGCTTTTATTTATGTGGGCCTTCTGCTAAATTCTAGCCTATTGTTTAGTTGTTAGATATGCTTCCAAGATTTGGCCGCAAGTGCCATGGATTCCTACCTATCTTTTGACACATAAGTCTAACTGGCGAAGATGCCCGGCTTCCCGAAGGTCGCCCCACATAGCATCTCCCTCAGAAAGACAGTGTGCAGACATGCTACGGAGCGACAGCTCCTGAACCATATGACAATCCGGGCACGTATCGCACCGCAACCACATATAACATCACTAGGACCATTTACCGTTCACATAAGCAATTTAGAAAGTGCAATAGTATTTTTATGGTTGGGAGTAAGAGGCAGATATCCATCCCTAGTGACCTTCTCGTGAGGGCGTGGTGGACCATAAGACGCACCCAGTTACCATACCGAGTTGGATGGAGATCTGCATCTCATCCGTCACCCATGTGTTACAGAACTAACATTTCACCTGTCATTAGGGTTATGTTCCAGAATGCCCAGAGATGCACTGCAGGCCAGTGTTACATAATACAATTTCTTTTTGCAGTGCTTCCTACCATGGCGGGGGTATCTGACCTAACTGGTACCGAAGATACAGGGGGAGTGTATGTGACATCGACACTTTAATTTTCACTGCTCGGAAACCCCAATAGTTTCCCAGAGTCGGATCCTGCCAACGTGTCGATTGGGAGTCCAGACAATTATTAGGCCTTGTGGCTGGAGGAGCGTAGAAGGAGACAATCCCTCATCATTACTAAGATGCCCTAAGGTAATTGGCCAATTTATACCATCTAGCTGGTGTGCGGTGTTACATATCCACCACAGCTGGAAAAGAGGCGTACACAATATGCCTCTTACGGAGAGATTGTCCCTAACTACTTTAAACCTATGCTATCGAGCTAGAATAGCCAGGTTTAGTCGGTCACATGTCAAGCTCGAGCAATGTGAGCATGATCTGTGACCTCAGTGTAAGATTGATACTGGGGGAAATAGTGATGCAGATATAAGTTTGCTGTATAGTATAGTCTAGTGTACTGCGTCATAGAGTTTTTACATGAACAGAACAAAAGAACTAGGATGGCTACTAGCCATATACATAACTAACTAGTACAGTTCTAACAGTATATCAGCTCATAGGACCTTGCGGTACTTGTTAGTTGTAAGCACACAGAAATAAAGCTATTATGTACAGTATGAAACAGAAAATATAAAAATGCTTGAGTACATATTGGTCATCGGTACGGGAAAAGTTCTTAAATCACTGTAGTTGATGCACTACAGATGAGTAGCGTGAGGTGGCATGATTCCAAAGTTGCTGGGAAAATTTCCGCAGGCAGACTGTTGATGCAGCTCACTCTCAAGTCGGTGAAGAAGAACGACTGTAGAAGGATGTCCATTAGATAGTCCTAATAACTAATACATGAATTTACACAGTAAATTATAAACTGTCCGTCCCAGGCGACGGTAGTTTGAAAGTTGCCCTTAACAAAGAGGGCTACAGTTGTAATTAAATATTGCATGTACATAACTGGGTAGACCGTGCGGGATACATCGCATAGCTCTTGCGGTGTACTGGGTAGATTCCCACCAGACTGTGGCCTAAAGGTTAATTAAACACACGACATGCTGCGCGGAAGTTTGATACCACTTTTCAGCATGGTCCGGAAGATCCGGCGAGTTATCCACCAAGAATCAACGTGGCTCTACATCCTGTAGAATTTACATCAGGGCCGCAAGGCCCATCTGCAGGGAAACTCCTCTGCAAGTTGTTCCGGAGAGGGAGTCCTTCTTATTTATTTAGTTGCCCTTGGATGGCCGTCCGAGGGCTTACAAAAACTTGTGATGTGGATAAAAGGTTGCTGACTGGCGCAGGAGATCTGAATTCCAATAGGCACTGCTGCGGTGTAGGATACCACAGTCAGTAGGCAGTTAGCCCACGTCTAGCACTGCGCTGGTCCAGCAACCTTGCTGTTGGCTGTTCCTCGCCGAAGTGCTCTTTATTTCTTGCTCCTTTTATACTACTCGTGACGTCAGGGGCAGGATCCCCTAGCCAATCAGCGGGCGAGCAGTAACCAATCAGCGTGCAGCCTAAAAGGGTGACGTGGCGATCACGTGATCAGCGCATTCCCCATTCTCTTAATACATACACGCGATTACAACGTCCAAGTAATATTTTGAAAATAATTTTAGTGAGCTATTTATGGATAACTCTTGTGCGATTTTAAAAAGGCAAACGGTTTTGAAATCCTCGTCTCCTTCTGGTCCTGTTGCTTACCATGAACGACGGGAATGGAATGATTTTAAGAAATCACAAGTACCAAATCGGTACACTGTACATATACTCTCTCTTCCGATACCGACACATATTCTCAGGGAAGCTCTGACGCGCACGCATGCGCGCTACGCGTTCTTACTGACTCATATGGCTTTATACACGCATACAATCCTACACAGGGGGTGGGGGACGTGCTTGGAACGTACCCGGAGTGGTTGTTCCATACCCAGCCTAGCTGGGACGGTCCGTACCCATCCAGCCGATCCGGGCTACATGAATGCTGGTGGCGGCGGTAGTGATGATGGTGCAGGCGAGGGCTTCAGACTAGTAAAAGGAAATGACAATGGCAAGAATAAAACGAATGTAAATACAGCTATAACAAGTAATGATAAATAGTGTGATAATGATGATGATGACGATGACAAAAATGTTGATGATAATAACCATTAAGTATTATGTATTTATATTAAAATGATAATTAATTTCCTCTCCGTCTGAAAAATATTGTAAAATCGTGTTCCGCATATGTCATGTATGTATGACCTGGGTGTAAATGAAGGTTCAAGTTTGATAAACATCGCAACTAACATTAAAAAGAACCCTAAATCAGTTTGGCGCTATGTCAATAATAAACTAAAAACAAAAGAAAGTGTAGGAGATCTTGAAGACATAAATGGTAACCTTACTGAAACGGACCAAGAAAAAGCAGAATTATTAAATAGACATTTTCTAATATATTTACCCAAGAAAATATGACTAATATTCCCATTATGAAATTTAAAACCGAAGCCAATGCATTGAGCAACAGAGAAAAGTGAATCTGGATACTGTGAAAGAAAAGCTAGGCAACATTTGCTTGATTTCTCACACTTATGCAAACCATTTCCTTTATCGATGCATTCAAGACTATCTAACCACCTCATTGTTCTAAATAATCTACAACTACCCAAGCCGAACAAACCATGTTGACAAAACTAAAAACTCAACAGTTAAACCTATCTGTGCTAAAACTGTAACTAACATTAACATACAGAAGTCCAGGCATAAATTAAGCAAATCAGAGGAAGCGTCCTCTGTACAAACACAACAGAATAAGTTAAAAGTAGTTGATAAAAATGCTGACTCTATCTTAAATAAACGACAATAACCTTTAGTACTGGTTTTGGATATACAGCCAGATACCATTATTTTAATGGAAGTACTTGCCAAACACTACAGATTCAAGGTGTATAAAGAGGAATTACAAATTGATGGGTATTCATTATTTACGAATGCAGAAGACAATAGCAGCCTGGGAAAAGTCAACCGGGTGTGTGTGTGTGTGTGTGTGGATATATACCGCACAAAAAAATAATTCCTTCAGACAAACAAGCACCACCATTACTAAATAGACAATTACTTAGGCCAATAAGAAAAAAGGAAAAGTACTGGAAAACATATTTGGACACACAAGATACACAACGGTATAGTAAATATGCATGTCTGAGAAATCAAGTAAAAGCACAATGTAAAAAGGTGGTCAACGTCTCCGAATGAAACATCGCGACTAGCATTAAAAACAACCCTAAATCAGTTTGGCGCTATGTCAATAATAAACTAAAAACAAAGGAAAGTGTAGGAGATCTTGAAGACATAAATGGTAACCTTACTGAAACAGACCAAGAAAAAGCAGAATTATTAAATAGACATTTTTCCAGTATATTTACCCAAGAAAATATGAATAATATTCACATTATGAAATTTAAAACCGAAACCAATGCATTGAGGAACATTAAAGTGAATTTGGATACTGTGAAAGAAAAACTAGGCACCTTTAAGCAAAACAAATCCCCAGACCTGATGGTTTACATCCTCGGCTACTCAAAGAATTAAAAGATGTCATAGCAAGGCCCTTGAGACTTACATACCAAAAATCATTAGACACAGGCGCAGTGCCGACAGATTGGAAGTACCAACACATAAGAAGGGGTAAAAAAACTACCAAATAACTATAGACTGGTTAGCCTTATTTCTGTTTCCTGTAAGGTACTGGAGAGCATTGTGAGGGACAAGGTAGTAGCCCATATGAAAAATACCAGTTTTTTACTGCATATCAACATGGTTTTATGGCTGGGCGATCTACACTTACACAATTACTAGAAGTGTTAGAGACCTGGATGACTGCTTTAGACAGTGATGAAGATATAGATGTCCTATATAGATCTTGATTTCATGAAGGCATTTGACACGATGCCTTGTGAACACTTTCTAAGTAAATTAAGCCAATACAAAATTTCAGGCACTCTACTGAACTGGCTAAGATCTTTTTAAACAAATCGCCAACCGATGGTTGTAGTAAGTGGGACTATCTAGTTATCTATCTGTATGTAGCTCATCACCAAAGTTATTGAATTAGCTGATAATAGGATACAATGTGACACAAAACTGTACATGTTATGATTATGATTATTATTATGATTAAGTTAAAGTTCATGTACTCCAGGGGTAACAATGGCGACTATGGCATAGAATCCACTCTCTACTCATGTACTCTTTGCTAATCTAGGTTCATCACTTCCACTGGAGCGATTACACAGATTTTACATGGACACGTTATGATCAGATCCCAAGCGTTGAAACATTCCAGTTTATCCATCAATAATATGACGTCGTACGCAACTACGTGACGTGTAGGATAACGTCATAATCAATGACATCATGAATGACGTCGATAAGTTCGTCATGAACGCTTAATTGATGGTAGACTAAACATTGTTGTACGAATTGTATGTCTTTACTATTTAATAAAGATGCTGTTGAATATTGCAACAGCACCCAGTCAAATTAATTTCAAAATATTCAACATCTTACCTGTATAGTTTTCTGGGAATTGATAGTCAGGCAGTTCAGGGGTCGATCGATCTCAACACTGGTGTAAATGCATATAAGTAAGAAAGTTAATATAAAATGTGAATGAATCAGGAATATAAATGTTCATATTTTCAGCTGACAGGAGATCTGACAGGATTGAAGATTGGCTTAGTTAAAGAAGGATTCGATAATTGTGATAAAGAAGTGGCGGGTGTGGTTGAGGCCGCTGCTAAGAGAATGACAGAAGCTGGGGCAGAAGTTACAGAGGTGTCAGTGCCTATTCATAAAGATGGTAAGTTAGCTCATGGTTAGTTATCTTTGTAATAATATAACACTAACTAGTGCTTGGTTATCTTCAAATCGATGGTAAGCTAACTAGTCGTGCGTTCTCTTCCTACGACAATATACACACACAATGGAGAATTCCAGTTTATCCATCAATTATATGACGTCATAATCAACTACTTGACGTATTACATGGCGTCATAATCATTTACGTGATGAATGGCGTAGATAAGATTGTTATGAACGCTTAATTGACGACGGGCGAAGCGTTGTTGTATGAATTATATGTCTTTAGTATTTAATAAAAATGCTGCTGAATGTCTTGGAACCAATTTGACTGGGTGCTGTTGATGCCTATGGCAGAAACAGCGCCTAGTGAAATTAGTTTCAAAATACCCAACAGCTTACCCTGTATAGTTTTCTGGAAATTGGTAGTCAGGGAACTTGGAGTCGATCGATCCCAACACGGGCGAAGTGTGGGTGGAGCTTAGCTAGAGATGGGCCCGGACTAGCTAAAACTAGATTCCTCCTTTCCATTATCTGTATATAAATGGTAAATGTTTTAATAGTGTGTTCCCTCAATAACGATGATAATCTAGCTAGTAGTGGGTTTTCTTTATAAAGATGTTAGCCTAGTCGGGACAGACCTGGCTTTTACAAATTATTAGCCAATAGATTAGCGAACTACCCTTCCTCTCCGCCAAATCTGAAATATTCTGGACTGTTTTCCAATGTCTGCAATCCGTCACCCCCAGGTGACGCCTTTCAGCTGAATGCTACATACCAGATACAAGACTATGTTGAATTGTTTGAAGCCAATTTACCTGGAGGCTGTTGCTGCCTTAAGCTTCCAGTCTAATTAGTTTCAAAATATTCAAGAGTCGGAATATATGGTTGCGTTTGATCCGAGATATTAAGATTTCATGGTTTAATTGTTCACAAACCATACTATATGTATAATTACTGTATTCTGCGGCTGTAGTAGTAGTAGTAGTAGTAGTAGTAGTAGTAGTAGTAGTAGTAGTAGTAGTAGTAGTAGTAGTAGTAGTAGTAGTAGTATTAGTAGTAGTAGTAGTAGTAGTAGTAGTAGTAGTAGTAGTAGTAGTAGTAGTAGTAGTAGTAGTAGTAGTAGTAGTAGTAGTAGTAGTAGTAGTAGTAGTAGTAGTAGTAGTAGTAGTAGTAGTAGTAGTAGTAGTAGTAGTAGTAGTAGTAGTAGTAGTAACATCATGCAGCTGCAATCTGTCTTTCTTCGCTTTTGCCCACTGCATCTTGTCCTCAGCCGAAATCTTTAGCTTCCTCAGGTCCGTTTTTTACTTGAGTGTACCAAGTCCTGCTTTCTTGAGGTCACCTCGTAGCACGCTTAGCAGATTTATGCAATGGCGTCCTCTCCTGGCTTTGTATTTGCTGGTTCCGACTAGAGCGAATTCCAAGGCTCTCTGTGCTGGTGTCTCTTCTGGCATCCTTAGCACATGGCCAAACATGGCCCATATTGACTGGACGAATTTTACAGACAGCGGCGACGTATTACACATCTTGTATAGTGCATCGCTGGAAATTATGCTGTCTGGTCAACGGTGTCCAGTGATGGTGCGTCGGTGTTTGCGGTGGCAGGCATCGCGTTTATCTACAGCTGCCTTTGTAGCTGCCCAACTGTTACAGTTATACAGCATCAAAGATACGCACGTTGCATTGTATAGACGTAGTCTTTTTATCAAGGGCATCTTTGATCTACGAATCCATATCTTCCAGAATGACTGGAAAGCTATGTTCCCCATGACACAGCGTGCAGCAATGTCAGAAGTGCTGCAAAGCAGTGAGATCAGAATTTTACTTTTTTTTACTTTTCCTCCATGGCTCGCCGCCACGAAGTGGATCGTCATTTTCTTTAGCGTCATGTTTTGTAGATAGGCATATGTGGGTGTTTTGGATTCATTCATAAAGCGATTCCCAATTTTTAGTTTGCTTGCAGCTATTTGGAGAAGTTCGTCAAGGGGGTCCTTTTCCTCGTCTATGAAGTCCACATCGTCGGCATATTCCATCTCTAGTGGCATACCCAGTATTGGCACTGGGGGTGGGGGTTGGTCTTGTGGAACTTTCCCGCACGGACTACAATGTAGCCGCAAGGTAACAGGTGAAGAACATTAAGATATACCATCTCCCTGTGGGGAGCCGATGTCTCAAACCCCATAGATGTACTCACAGCTTGGTGTCTGCAAGCAGTAGTCTCCCTAGTCGTAGCTCATCTTCATTGCAACTGGCCTGGCGTAGTACATATAGGATCTTTGAGCGTTTGATTGTGTCGAAGGCTGGTGACATGGCAATGCACATTTTGTGGAAATCCCAGTGTTTGGACATGACTACGGGCACAAGCATGCGATGAGTCCATGCAATGTCCGCGTAGTTACATCCATGTTTGAAGCCACTTTGACATGATCCGGTGACGAGCACAATGGGCTGCAGATTGGCTGGGGACAGTTGGCTTCTTGGGCTATGGTAGGTGCGTGATCGGTTTTGAGATAATGTCACTTGCATATTTGAATAGTTCATTGCTCATGCCATCAGGTCCCGATGCATGTCCATTTTCAGGGCTTTATGTGCCTTCTCAACTTCTTCTGTTTTAATTGGTGTTAGTAATGGCCTGGGGTCTCCCGAGAACGGGCGCAAGGGCTCATCATCATGGTCAGTGAACTGTTCCTTGAACCATTCTCGAATCGCCTCGTCTTTTCTCTGGTCAGTCCCGATAAAGTGTCCTTCAGAGTTGCTGTACAGTGAGTGCTGGTGTGTAGTCAGTAACTCCCATGGCTCGGGCTGCCCGAAATATTTTGTGACAGTCATCCATGGCAGTGATTTCTGCTTGTTGAACAGCAATATCTTTTAAGCTTTCGCTAATGTGGCGCAGAATGTTATTGTTCTCCCGGCGTAGTTTGGTGCGGTCTTCACTTTGGCCACTTTGATAGATGCGCAGCCGTAACGCTTTCTGCTCTGCTGACAGTTTTACTACTAGAGGGTCGTCAGTATTCCTAGTTTGGTTGTTTTTAAGAACACCTATGGTGTATAAGTACTAGTTTATTACAAGTTCATGTTCAAGCTCATAAATATTTATGTTAAGATTTTCTTCAAAGTTAATTTAATGATTCTCTACATATAAATTCTGTAAAATAATATGATTTTATCTTTGGCCAAATATTTAGCCAGTCCTGATTTCTAATAGCCAGATTTTACTAGAATTTATCTAATGGAGTAATTCAGTTTTAGCTATGCCCTGTCCATCATTGGCTAGTCTCCACCCACACTTCGTCCGTGATGGGATCGTTTGATCCTTGAACTCCTGACTATTAATTTCCAGACAAGTATACAGGTAAGCTGATGAATATTTGCAAAGTAATTTGACTGGGTGATGTTGCTGCCCATAGTCCCCAGTCAAATTAGTTTCAAAATATTCAACGACATTTTCATTAAGTTGGTCACAAAAGCTTAATTGATGACGGATTAAGCGTTGTCGTGGGAATTGTATGTCTACTATTTAATAAACATACTGTTGAATATTTTAAAACTAATTTGACTGGGCGCTGTTGCCCAGTCAAATTAGTTTCAAAATATTCACCAGGTTAGCTGTATAATTTTCTGGAAATTGATAGTCATGTAGTTCAGGGATCGATCAATCCCAACACGGGCGAAGTGTGGGTTGCGGTTAGCTAGAGATGGGCGTGGCATAGCTAAGACTGGATTCCTCCATTCATTCAGCTTTGCCACTAAGCATAGCAAACTCTTTATGGTCATAGAAATACCCGGTTGAACACTGTTTCTGTCATAGGCAACATTTCACGGTCATCTCTATTGCTGTTTTAGAACTAAGATATCGAACGTTGCCTAGGTTGAACGCATGCGCAATGAGAGCAGAATGTCGATTGCTGTCGATGTCTCAACAATGTTGGGAAATAAGTCTTCGTAATGGACCTTTCCAGTTTTAGCTATGCCCCGCCCATCTCTACCTAAGCTCCACCCACACCTCGTCCGTGTTGTGATAGATCGATCTCTTAACTCCATGACTATCAATTTCAAGAAAACTAGACAGGTAAGCTGTTGAACATTTTGAAACTAATTTGTCTGGGGGATGTTGATGCATATGGCAGCAACAGCATCCAGTTACATTCGTTTCAAAGTATTTAGCAGAAAATGTATTAAATGGTAAAGACATAAAATTCGTACTTGTAACGTGTCGGACTATTAACGGTCAAAGACGGACTATGTCGAGTCATTCATGACATAATAATTATGACGTCATCTTACACGTTGCGCAGTTGATTATGACGTCATATAATGTAATATGATGGATGGACAAACCTGGAAAGGTCCATTAATCTGTAATTTAACCATTTTCTTTTAGGTGGTGATATTGTCGCTAACATTCTCTATGAAGGAATCTTTGCACATTCGATACAGGGAAACTGTAAGTAGAACTAAGAAATTTAAAATGAATGTTTAGCTCACTTGACCTGAAAAACCGCGTGAGCTTATAAATAGGGTCTGCCTGTTTTCTGTTCATCAATGTCCCCACCCCCTCCCCCTTATACAACTTCTAACTTAAGAATCACGGAGCAAGTTAATCCTTTAATCACTAAATTTGCTTAAAAAACCTAAATACTTACTTATTGAATGTCTATTTCAGGCCAAGAGAACACTATTTTTGAGATTTTACCATTGGAATTACTGGCTCCGTTATTGCTAGTCTGCAAATGAGCATTCCCAAGACCACTATTTAGGCCGGTTTTGGCCGGCTTCGTCGTGAAATGGTTAAATATATTCGTCTCTGAAATCGCTCGTCCGATTGGTTGGCCAGCGTGGATGACCGTATGACCTATTATTCACAAAAATGTCTTCTCCTTTGCCATAAGCACCAATGGCTTCCAGTCATATTAATTTCAAAAGATTCACAGGTACATGCTATACATCGTAAAGAATGTACTTTTTAAGCGATTTTGCCTTACAATGGTTAATAAGAAGTTAGATCTTTTGCTTATTTCTCTGGTTTCCTAGGTGCGGGTTATGGTCCACGTGGTTTCTACCCACAATGTCAGCTCGATGCGGTAATCAGAGACAACACAACCCGTGCCAGAGAGTTACCACCGACGATGAAGTTTTGTACATTGATAGGGTCATATCTACAAGAGGAATATGGCGGCAGGCTTTATGCCAAAGCACAGAATCTGGCACGTGTTTTGAAGCAGGCTTATAATGATGCTCTGACAACATATGATGTACTGGTGATGCCGACACTGACATATCCTGTACCGAAGTTAGCACAGGGTGATATTACATCAAAAGGTAGTGTAACTCGTATATTTTAATATTAAATTTTTAAAATTAATTTAATTTAATTAATGTGTATTAATCCCCTTTGTGTCAACAGCGCCTCAAAGCGCTCAAAACACTACGTGATATATCGATTGAACATTTTGATGGCCAATATTTTTCAAGATATTTTAATTTTAGACTACTTTTTATAAATTTACCACTGAATTTTTTTCCCCGCCGGTTTGATCATTAAAGGGATAATAGTAAAGATAGTAAAGTGTCTATCTGCAGGCCGAGAAAAGAATATTTTTGAAAATTTACCACTAGAATGACTGGCTCGTTTACCGAGCCAGTCATTCTAGTAGTAACCATTCAAAAATACTCTTCTCCAGGCCTTTCAAATAGCCATGTCTGAATGTAACAGGGTAAATACGTATATATTGCAATACGGCTGTACTACCCGGCTACGAGTGACACAATTCTTATATGTCACCTTAAGTTCGTTGAATTGAGGAACAGATGAAACATAAACACTGGTTGATGAAATGCAATATAGGCGAATTTATTTACAGTGATGTTGCTTTGAATACCATGGTTTGCAGGTTAAAACTCACGTATAAGAAACCCCGATAGCTTACAAGACAACATTTCGGATGTCAGATTCTTTACAGCAATCCCACCGAATAGCCATCATTTGGATCCATGAAACCTGGTTATTCAGTTCTCATCCTTTAATTTGCCACACAATGCCGAAAAACAACCATGTCTATATTTCTAGGTAAATGCCATGCAATTCACTGTGCTAACTTTTTATAAGTTTTTACTCTCACTCTATGCTAAAAACACAGTCCTGTCCAATTGAACACGGTTCTGACTTCCTCTCTCTCACTCAGCTGTTCTCCCTGTCTCCCATTACTGCAACCTGATCTAGTCAGATTTTAATTGACGGCAAATAGTCCCGAACTAGATCTTAATTACTAAATTACACCAGTAGGATAGCCGAATTAAACCAACTCAGTTTCATACGGATACTTCAAGTTATCGTATGTAACACAAGAGTACTATCCAAGGTGCACTCAGAAACAAAGTCCAGCTCCTCTCATAGATACATATTCATACACCAAGCATGCATAAATTAGCTGCGAGGGTGACATGTTAATTAATATGACCAGCGAATCCTGGAATGGAGCATATACAGAGTGGCGTAAACAAGTATACAGGCTGGGTGGAAAGTTATTTATTCATTAATGTAAGTCATGTAAATTCACTCTCTCACATGAAGACCGCTGCAAAGTTGTGTTTTGGTCAGTATGACCATTAAAGGGTTAGGTTGACACAAGAGGGGTTAACATTTAATTTAATATTCTCGTAAAGTAGATCACAGCACACAACAGCACCCAAGTTATTTTGTCTCTCCACCCGATTTGGCGAATACGTGTTGATTATGCTTATGCATCCGTCCATTCGTTTGATTTTGCTCGATAACTTACCTTCTTGCTTAGACTGTGTTGATGAAAGTTCGCGTGTATGTTGGTTATGGGGCTAGGACAAGGCAGCTTATTTTTTGGTCCGTCCGCGCATAAACGCGCTCGTGTGTGCGCGCGCGAGTCTGCCTACACGGGTGCATGCGTGCGTGCTTACCTGCTAGACTGCCGGCCCGTGTTCGTGCATCTATGTAGTCTATTCCCTTGCCCGTGCCCATGCGTCCGTCCGTCCGCGCGTGCGTGTGTGTACATTTTGTAGTTATGTTAGATAACTTGATGAAACATTAACTTGGAGATACTGATGAAACTCCGAGGTAGTTTGTCTAGCGGACGGAGAAAAAGCCCATTCTTTTTGTCATTCCCTCAATCCGTACGTCTTGCTAGTTATGTTCTAACCATGTTGTAAGAGGGGGGAGGGGGGGGGGTGGGAGTGGTGTTGGTTGGGGATGGGGTACTACATCCGGCCACCCGCAAAATGAAACAAGTTAATAATTTAAATGATGACGTGCCATTTGTATTGGTGGCTAGCTATCTCCTATAAATGTGGTTAAGTGAGTGAATACCTTGCAATGGCCCGGTATTGTCCCAGTACCAGCCCGGTACCTCGCGCTTTCAGGGTAGTTTGTCATCAAAGGTCAAACCCCCATTCTCATCTAATTCTAGTTTACAGGCAATAGAGAGATCGATCTGTCAGTCAAGTATCTGACGTCGCAATCAACTACGTCACATGTTGGATAAAGTCATAATCATAATGAATGTAGGAATTGCATTTCTTTGCTGAATTTATAAGTTAATAATATTCGGTTGAATATTTTGAAGCTAATTTGACGGTGAGTTGTTGATGCCATAGGCAGCTCCCAGTCAAATTGGTTTCAAAAATATTCAACAGCATGCCTGTATAGTTACCTTCAAATTGGGATTCTGGAAATTGCTGTTTAAAAGTTTCAGATCGATTCCAACACGCGTAGCATGTGGGAGGGGTCTAAGTAAAAATTAAGTAGAAATGGATTCATTTATTATGCAGATGTCTTCTTTCCAAATGCGCTAATGACTATGCACTGTGTCAATGATGTCACACATAGGATAGCGCGGCATGGTGTAGCAAAGAGATGACTAAACGTATAGATGCACTCATCTACAATACGATACGATTTTCACTGTTTCTTTCACAGGTGTAATTGAATATGCGTTGGAACTCATTGACAATACCTGTCCATTCAACGCCACTGATCATCCAGCACTCTCTATCAATGCTGGGTTTCTGAATGGTCTTCCTGTCGGAATGCAGATAGTTGGTCGGCAGTTTGACGATGCGCGAGTCTTGCAGGTAGCCTATGGATTTGAATGTTTGAGAGACGGAGTCAAACATTGAATCACATTAGATGTTTATGCTATGAAAGATGACGTCATACGCTGTGTGACTTTACTTAAATATGTCTTAAATATATCTTTTTGCAATTATTATTTTTATTATCTTATCTGACCTCAAACCGTATGGTATGGCAACAAATACCTCAGCTGTCAGTTATCTGCGTGTTGTCCGTTATGACCCTTTTCATTTAAGTGACTTCTCAAGAACCTCCAGACCGATTCCAGGGAAATTGGCCATGGACTGCATCTTTTGGTCATAGAGTTTCAAAATAATTGATCATTTCGATCGATCAGATGACGATTTTGGATTTTATGTTACTGTAGAAACAACTTTAAACATTTTCTCCGAAAACCACTTCGCCGATTGATGTGAAAAAATTGAACCACGTTTGTTCAAGTAAAACAAATTGGTTGAATAGAATGTTGAGCCTATTGGATGCCCGGTGACATAGTCTACGCATAAACCACGTCTTCTCAATAAGTAACAAAGTGATCGAACTAAAACTTGGCTAACATATGATTAAGGTCCAGGCCAATGAATCGTTAAAAATTTGTTTAAGGGAAGTTAATACGTGAATAGAAACAGTGTCCGCCATCGACTAATCAAATTGACCTTTCCAGAGAATCCACCTATTATCTGACGTCATATGACGTCATAATCAGCTAAGCGGCGTGTAGGATGAAGTCATAATCACTACGTCATCAATGATTCTATTTGGCCCCTCTTTAACTCGTAATAGTCCGACACGTTGTACGGAGTGGATGTTTGTACTATTTAATAAACATGCTGTTGAATATTTTGAAACTAATTTGACTGGGCGCTGTTGCTGCAATAAGCAGCAACAGCACCCAGTCAAATTAGTTCAAAATATTCAACACCTTACCTGCATAGTTTTCTGGAAATTGATCATCAGGGAGTTCGGAGATCGTTCTATCCCAACACGAGCGAGGTATGGGTGGAGCTTAGCTAGAGATGGGCGGGGCATAGCTAAAACTGGAAAGGTCCATTGGACGCTCTATCTGGCGGCCATATTGGGTGACATGGTATTTACATAAACATCCCCTATGGCTCCACTGAGGCGGTCGGTCAGAAATCTGGGAAATATGATTAGAGACTAAATTCCATTCAAATTTCCACAAGGGAAGTTCATACAAAACAACATGGCCTCCATCAACCGATAGAAATTGAGCTTTTGGTAATCGTTAGTTGATGGATTTTGACAACAAACGAGACAAGTTTTCTGTCGGCATTTTGGGGTTCGAGATGCAATTTCCATGTTTCGAATCCAAAATTTTTAATTTCTGGCTTAGACTTTCGTATTTATAATTCTGAGTCTGCAGTTTCATATATCTGATCAAAGATTTCATATTTCGATCCCAGATTTTTATGTCTCATGTCCAAATTTATACATTTCTAGGTAAAAATGTTCGTAGTTTCCACATTCGCGAATTTTAATCCTAGAATATTTGTATTTTCTTCTATGGATTCTACCTTTTAATATCAAAACCATCAGCTGGAATTCAATAAGGAGGTTTAAACCCGGTTTAACCTAAACCAGGTAACAAATCACAAAGTAATTACAAGGGCAGTGTTATAGACAGGGCGATAACCCCCAAATCTTATTAGTTGATACCCAGACCACACACCCTTCAGGGTGGGTGGTCTAAATACTGAAGTATGGGCACCTTTCAGAAGTGGGAGCGGCTCTTTGATGCCCCGCCCACTTCGAAGGACTGCCCATATTTTGCCATTTAGACCACGCCCCTTATGTGGGCGTGACCTAGGTCTCAACGGATGAAAAGTGGGGTCTCTCGCCCTCTCTATACAACTAACCTTGCAATTACTTTGTGATTTGTTACCAGGTTTAGGCTCAACCGGGGTTCAAACCTTCTTATTGAATTCCAGCCATTATGTTCTTGTTCACGTTTTTATTCACTCAGGATTTACGTAAAGCATATGAGGGAAAGTATTTTACAATGAACCTTTCCAAGTTTATCCATCGATCACATGACGTCATATAACGTCACAATCAACCACGTGACGTGTGGGATGACGTCATAATCATGTCGTCGTGAATGACTCGATCCAGTCCGTCTTTAACGCTTAATAGTCCGACACGTTGCATGAATTGTATGCCTTTACCATTTAATAAACGTTCTGTTGAATATTTTGAAACTAATTTGACTGGGCACAGTTGCAACAGCGCCCAGTCAAGTTAGTTTCAAAACATTCAACAGCTTAGCTAGGCTATATATTTTTCTAGAAATTGATAGGCATGGAGTTCCGAGATCGATCGATCCCAACATGAGCGATGTGTGGGTGGAGCTTAGATAAAGATGGAAGGGGAATAGCTAAAACTGAAACGGTCCATTCATGTTTTGGCCGTAGATATAAATTACATATTTCATATTTGTTAGTATTATAACATTATTAAGATGTAGGCCTAATAGAGCATCAATAGCATTGTTTAACATTAAGTAAAATGGAAATACGCGGAGAATTTAAATCAAGCAGGCATAGTTTTACGAGATTCAAAATCACTAGTCATATCTTTTTTCCGGCATTGATAACCTATTTACAGAGGCTGATTAGCGCAGGCCGTTTGCATATTGAAAGGAGAGAACCCTTTTGTTTTTTCTATTGTGTAATTGGTAGTGGAGCAGGGCCGACTCAATCAAATATTTTTGTCTTTCTATATTATATTGCAAAAAGAAAGTGCATTTCATCCTCTACGCGGTTATATATATCACAATGATGTTCGCTTCTTTTGGTTCCCGTCTACCTCCCAGTCTCAATAGCTAATTTGTGGTTTAGCCTTCTAAAATGACATAACGTTATAGCATCGCGGTGGGATAGAATTGTGACGTATCTTTCAAAATTTACATCGTCTATTATTTTGTTATAGAATCAGGGTTTAAAATAAGAGTGGAGTGTTCTAAAAATGTGCATTGTTCAATCCAATATGCCCAGTGTTAAATCCAAAATGTGCAGTTTTCAATCCAAAATGTGGGGTGTTCAGTTCAATAGGCGCAGTTTTCAATCCAATATGTACAGTGTTCAATCTAAAATATGGAGTGTTCAGTTCAATATGTGCAGTGTTCAATCCAATATGTTGAGCATTCAATCTAAAATAGGGCTTGTTCAGTTCAATATGTGCAGTGTTCAATCCAATATGCACAATGTTCGATCCAATATGCGCAGTGTTCAATCCAATATGCACAGTGTTCAATCCAATATATGCAGTGTTCAATCAAAAATGGGGAGTGTTTAGTTCAATATGCGCAGTGTTCAATTCATTATGCGCAGTGTTCAATCCAATAAGTGCAGTGTTCAATCCAATAAGTGCAGTGTTCAATCCAATATGTGCAGTGTTCAATCAAAAATGTGGAGTGTTTAGTTCAATAGGCGGAGTGTTAAATCCAATATGCGCAGTGTTCAATCCAATATGCGCAGTGTTCAATCCAATATGCGCAGTGTTCAATCCAATATGTGCAGTGTTCAATCCAATATGCGCAGTGTTCAAATCAATATGTACAGTGTTCAATCCAATATGCGCAATGTTCAATCCAATATGCGCAATGTTCAATCCAATATGCGCAGTGTTCAATCCAATATGCGCAGTGTTCAATCCAATATGCGCAGTGTTCAAATCAATATGTACAGCGTTCAATCCAATATGCGCAGTGTTCAATCCAATATGCGCACTGTTCAATCCAATATGTGCAGTGTTCAATCCAATATGTGCAGTGTTCAATCCAATATGCGCAGTGTTCAATCCAATATGCGCAGTGTTCAATCCAATATGCGCACTGCTCAATCCAATATGCGCAGTGTTCAATCCAATATGTGCAGTGTTCAATCCAATATGCGCAGTGTTCAATCCAATATGCGCAGTGTTCAATCCAATATGTGCAGTGTTCAATCCAATATGTGCAGTGTTCAATCCAATATGCGCAGTGTTCAATCCAATATGCGCAGTGTTCAATCCAATATGTGCAGTGTTCAATCCAATATGCTCAGTGTTCAATCCAATATGTGCAGTGTTCAATCCAATATGCGCAGTGATCATGTTTATTACGTGCACTAAAACATTCTACTAAAGTACCCAAAAGGCCATACCACTCGTACCTTAACTTTTCCATACCTAGAAAAATATAATGCCGGAATTTTAATGCATTATTTTCATCATTCTTTCCATCTAGCAAGTTTTCGCAGCCAAATCCTTATCTCTCAGAATTCCTCAAGATTTTCTGTAACTCTTTTTGTTCTCCATAGCTTTGTTAACCCTTTGATGGTCAACCCGTTTAAAATGGCTTTGTAATTCTCCTGAGAAACGTTCATTTGCTGGCCAAGAGAAGACTTATTTTGAAAAATTATCCACGTTATCTTTAACGAGCCGGCCATTCCAGTGGTAAATTTTCTACAAAGTCTTATCTTGGCTTGCAAATAGAAACGCACTTGGATTTGGATTTTATTGATCAATCTTGACAATGTACCTTTCCAGGTGTATCTATGCCACGCCCATCACCAGCTAAGCTCCACCCACACCTTGCTCGGGTTGAGATCGATCGCTCCCTGACCTCCCTGACTATCATTTTCCAGAAAACTATAGCTGTTAAATATTTTGGATCTAATTTGACTGGACGTTGTTGCTGCCCATGGCAGCAACATCGTCCAGTCAAATTAGTTCCAAAATATTCAACAGAATGTTTGTTAAATGGTAAAAGCATACTATTCGTACAATGTGTCGGACTATTAATCGTTAAAGACGGAATATATCGAGTCATTTATGAAGGCATGATTATGACGTCACCATACACGCCAAGTAGTTGATGATGACGTCATATGATGGATGGATAAACATGGAAAGGTGAATTAACATGATGAAAGGATTAATACTGTAATAGCTTAAAACTTATGAGCGTGAAATTGTGCATTATTTTTTCTCCGATCTTGTGTTTTTGCTGGGAATTTTCGTGAAACAGAACATTACATTGGTCTGGCCTAACCCATGTCCAAATAGTATTACTTCATCGCAATATTATCTCTGGTTCTGCGTTGTATTGTGTTGAGTTTACAATCAGAATAGGGTGTCTTTGTCACGAAAATGTATGAATTGTGTCCTTTGATCAAGTAACAATTTAATAAACATTATGTTGAATATTTTGAAACAAATGTGGCTGCGAACTGTTGAGTTATGCTATATGCATGTATATTTACTCATCATAATAAAATATTATTCTTAGCATCTTATCTGTGTTCATTCTCAACATATTCTCCCGACATTGGATGTTATGACCAATGGATGCCTTTCCCTCAGCACCCCTTTAACCATTAAGAGACAGATCAAATGTATACGAAATTTTATGATGCTGGTACCAGCTCAATAAACCCCCATGTTCCATGGTCGATCAGTCAGTCAGCGAGTTTGCACGGTCGGTCGCTTGATCGATCATTGGTCGGTCGGTCGGTCGGTCGTCAGTCAGTTGGTCGATTGGTCAGTCGGTCGGTCGGTCGGTCGGTCGGTCGGTCGGTCGGTCGGTCGGTCGGTCGGTCGGTCAGTCAGTCGGTCACAAACGTTTATTCCGGGTTGTAGTATTAAAAACTACTGATCCTATTCGCCTCAAATTTTAACACAAAGAAGGAATTTGCCATGCCAGCGAATTTCCGGACTTGGGCCATGACCCGGATAAAAGAAGCAATATAAACGAACCCATATAACAGAATAGGGGCCTAAAAGAATCCATGTGGATCTGATCAAAGTTTGGATCTTTGGATATCTCAGAAACTACTGGTACGATTTTGCTCAAATTGTAACATATGAAGTCGTCTGACCATACACTAGGATCCCAGCGTTGGACGAAAATATGAAGTTAATGCAGAAACCGGAACACTGTACCGTTTACAGTGTTCAGGTCAACGTTAAATAGTAGTAAGTGCAATGAATTGTGATAAGTTGGCTGGAGACCGAATGAGACATTGTCATGAAGCCCATTTGGCAAACATTTTTTCTAGAATTCTCCTTTTATTTCGTCGGGATTGCTTTGGCATTACATCACATTGGTGTGAAAAGTTAAATTTGTTATCTAAATACCAAATCAAAGGAGCTGTGACTTTTTGTGTTGGTTTCGATCGCAAGATTGTGCGTAGTAAGGAGAATGGATGAATCCAATCTGTCAATCAAGTATATGACGTCATAACTAACTACGTCACATGTAGGCTGACGTCTCAATCAAATGCATAATGAATGGCGTAGCTAAGACAGTCATGAACTTTTAAAAGTCCGTCATGTGTACGAATGGTATATCTTAACTACTTACGAACCATTTAATTGAATATTTTGAAACTAATTTGACTGGGCCCTGTTACTTTCAAAATATTCAACAGACTATTCTTTAAATCAGAACGAGTTTCTAGTATACGAGGGTCAAAGAAATAAATAAGGCGACATACTGAGGGCAGATTCTTGATATATAAATATGATAACTGCATATTACATATGATCCAGTCTATTTCAGTATTGTAGTCTCTGTAAATTAACGATGTTTTCTCCTAGACAGACGTACGCGCTCACACACGAACGCGCGCACGCACGCACGCATGCGCGCGAGCACGCATGGACCCACACGCGCGCGCACGCATTCAAGCGCAGTATAGTTCTAGCACACTATAGTCTTTCGCCAGGAGCATATAAATGGGAAAAGATCTTAATGTGAAATAAGAAGCTTTTAGATTTAATTTTAATTTGATAAGATCCTGATATAACAACCTCACTGAGAAAGATAACATTATATATACCATGTATAAAATACATAACCGGTTTACGAAAGAATATATACAGCCAGCTCTAGGCCCAAAAATAACAGCAATCAAAAACATCGTTTAACATGATGCCACGTCAGCATACGTTATCCGCTATAAATCTTCCCCTACAAGTGATAGCATAACAACTAATTATCCAGTACAAGAAATGCATTCGCAATTTTGAAAATAATATGACTGAAAATTGTTCTTTTATATATGAGCAACAATGCTACGAAAATTATTTTCAAATGTTTTGAACAATGTTTCATGAGTCGTACGACAAGGCTAGTTGCAATATTCAGTGTCTATCAGTGACGAGGTGATTTACAAGTTTTCGTTTTTTAACACATGTATAACGGGTGCTCAGTGACGCTGAAGTGTTTAATTTATAAAGAGGTGAGTATAACATGCCATTTGTAGCGTAGTGTTTTGGCCCAACTGTGTATTTTATCTAGGCCTATTTGATGGAGACTGCCCTAATAACGCAATTTACTGGGCCGGTACTGAACCAATATCGGGCCAATATGGCCCGATATTGGTACAGTAGCAGCCTAGTAATCAGTGTTAACTGGAGCCTAATAGCCTGATTTATCAGCATGCCTACAGTTACGCCACCAAATCAACAGAAACGATCCCATAATTCATCCTAGCAACGCTATTTACCATACTCGGAAATCTGTATGGTCTAATTTTCTATGTTGACACTTCTAGATTTCAAAAAGGCTACGTCATTTGTATTGCCTGGCGTAAACCTATCGATAATATGATAGTATTAGTACAGCTGCTAAGGACCACACATTAGGCGAATTCACCTTTCCAGTTTACGCATCCATCATATGACGTCATAATCAAATAAGTGACTTGTATGCCGACGTCTTAATGTAGCCTCCGGGCATGCGCGCTGGTCCATCTGACGTTCCCGTTTCGCAGCACCACAGGCGGGCGGGATAGCTGGTTAGCGGCGGATCTCATGGTTGCGGAGCAGGTGTTGCGCGCCGCAGGATCGTACAGAAACCGACTTCGAAAGCCGAATTGGGTGGGGGTGGGGTGGGGGTGAAGAGCGATGGCAAAAAGGGCCACTCTCTTGGTAAAGCCAAATTATGTAAATAAGTCAACCTAGTGAAGCTTTATTGGTGTTATGATACGAACCCATATAACAGAATAGGGGCCTAAAAGAAGTGAAGGTGGGGTGGATGATTTCCGCAGAATTCAACACCGCCATCGTATGTAAGTTCCAAGATTCCGTGTTAGTAGTTGCCGCTTTATTTATGTGGGCCTTCTGGTAATTCCTACCCTATCCTTTAGTCATTCGGTCCAAATCTAGTTTTATCGGCAATTGGCAATGTAAGCTAACTACCTTTTAATATATATATATATATATATACACCTGTGCAAAAGTTAAGCACCAGCAAAAACAATAGAACGTAGAAACATGATGGTACAACTAGGCTGCCATACTTGTTGTCCCCGCGTTAGCTGACATAATTCCAAGTACGAAATGCACATGCATGCATGACTTCACGCCGCTTGATGTCCGTGCGTGGCGGGAAACAGCACACGTGTTCAGTTATGTAAAAGTCCAGTTTGAGGTGTAGAACATTACATACAGATTTAGGCGACAAGATTAGGAATTTTGTGTTCATGACCGTGGTTTATTTGTACAGAGAGAATTAGCTCTTGATTGTGAACCGCTATGGCAAGACGAAGGTTAAGCGATCGTGTGAAATGGCAAATCATAGGCATGCATACCACTGGTGTGTCATGCAGAGAGATTGGCAGACAGCTGAACATTAACCATACTGTAATCAGTCGTTTGATTGCAAAACATGGGCAAACTAACGAGGTGAAGGACAGGCCTAGATCTGGAAGACCGAAGAAGACTACTGCCCGTGATGATCGAGCCCTAGTACGCCTTGTTAGGAGATCTCCATTCACCAACAGCAGAGTGCTCAGCCAGCAATGGGAAACGCGCAATAGAGTGTCAATGTCTACCGTCAAAAGGAGACTGTATGCTGCTGGCATGAAAGCTAGGAGACCTGTCAGACGTCCTCTCCTCACTGCACACCACAAAGAGGAGCGTCTGAGGTGGTGCAACGAAAGAAGACACTGGAACATGAGATCCTGGAGACGGGTACACTGGTCCGATGAAAGTCGGTTCCTGCTTCATGCCACAGATGGTCGAACTCGTGTATGGAGGTCCAGACGCACGCGTACGACCAACGTAACATCATGGAAGAAGTTCCATTTGGTGGAGGTTCCGTTATGATATGGGGGTGCATCTCATTTGATTGTAAGCTGGATCTGTTGACTGTACCTGGAACACTAAATGGACAAAGATATCAAGATTCCATACTGGATAGAGTTGTGGTCCCTCATTTTGTAAATCATGCACCTGGAACCCACCCTATATTCATGGATGACAACGCCCGACCACATCGTGCTAGAGCTGTGCATGAATACCTCCGCCAGAATGCCATCGAAACCCTACCATGGCCAGCAAGGAGCCCTGACATGAACCATATTGAGCATATCTGGGACATTCTGGGAAACATGGTGAGAAGGAGGGATCCTCCTGTGCAGAACCTACAGGAATTAACAGACGCACTCCATCTTGAATGGCAACGAATACCACAATGGCGTATCAGTCGGTTGGTGACCAGCATGAGACGTCGTGTCCAGGCCGTCATCCAGGCACAAGGTGGATATACCAGGTATTAATAATGACAGTCTCAAACTCGTGCACAGATGTTAAACTTCGTTTTCAGACACCATTAATGACAATCTAGCCACGTGTGTCAACTGTAGGGCAATAGTTGTCAGTTGTGTCAACGTAACCATATTCAGGCCTCGTTTTCAAGTTCAAACAAAAACATACAGTGTTTCCCCACCATCATAATCAGCATTCCTCTAGTTGCATTATTACCTCTTGCACTAAGATGGATGGGTACATAAATGTTTATGCTATTGCTTTCTTCATAGCACATGAATATACCCTCGCATGTGCGTAAAAATAGGGTGGTGCTTAACTTTTGCACATGTGTATATATATATATATATATATATATATATATATATATATATATATATATATATATATATATATATATATATAAGTCTGATGGGCGATACTGTATATATAACGGGCGAGAATGTTCGGTGACCATGAGGCCACCCTACAGATCATCCCCCTCAGTAGATGCATGCGTACCAATCATGAGTTGAGAGCTCCAGAATCATATAACGATCCGGTTACCATCAGGTCATGACCACACATAACATCACAAGGACAAATAACGGTACATAAGCGTTTGAAAATCACATTCAAGTCTTTAGGGTGGGGACAAAGATGCAGCTGTCCAACTATAGTGACCTTCCATGGAGGGCGTGGTGAGTTTAAGACCGCACCCAGTCACTGGTAAAGTTAGACGGAGAAGCTGTGCTCGGTCATTGAAGTTCTACAAAATGGTCAGGCACCAAGACAGCAACAACCACATGCCAGAGCCGCACCGAAGAAGTGTGAACCGCCTACCTGTTTTAACTGTGGGCGAAAGGGACACTACAAACGTGATTGTCCCCAGGCAACTCAACCTGTACCTAATCGCGCAGCACCCCATGCGACACGTGCACCACGAACGCAGAGACCACAGATAACATGCTTTAGCTGTGGTAAACTCGGGAACATGGCATCCGAGTGCTACTCAGCACCTACAGCACCAACACCGCCAAAACGACAGGTAACCTGTTTCAAGTGCCAAAAGACAGGGCGCTACCAAAGCGATTGTCCTAGTAATCAACAGTCTCAACAACAGCCGAGATGAGCATTGAAACGACCACGACAACCTGACAACGAGGATCATCGCCGAGAGTCGCCGATACAGATCGATATGGTGGATCATCAAAGCGAATACGACTGTGATGATCATAATACCAATGACTCAAGGTATGAAATGTCTCCGCGTAGCTATTCACGAAACACGCGACAGGATTTGGTCAACTGACTAAACCGTGATCACGAATACGAAGATCGTGACGGTTTTGTGCTGACAGACGTGGGTATGGATGAGTATGGCCGTTTTTCATACGGTAGCAGAGGAGACCCATCCGTAGGACGACGACGACGATCATATGCAGAAGCTGTCGACGAACGTCGACGATTAAACGACTTCGGAGGGAATCAGTGACGACAGAGAGATTCCTGATCCGACTTGAAGTAGAAACTAATGGTCGAAAGGACAAGGGTGAGTACCTAGATGCTTTAGTGGATACTGGTGCTAAAACTTCCCTTGTCAGGAAGGATATATAGAAGTGCATCTTAAATGCTCATCCATTAAAGAAGGCTAAGACTTTGTTAGCCGTGAATGGTTCACCGATTAATTGGGAGAAACCCAAGTTAAATTCAGAAATGCCAGGCCAATTCCAAGTATGATTGTGGAAAATATGAGGCATGAATGTCTGATCGGTGCAGATGCTTTGTATCTGGGAAATGCAAAGATTGACTATGAGACCAAAGAAGTAGTATGGTTTGGTAAAAAGTATCCATTCAGGATACCTTTCAGGAGTAAAAATGATTATGTTTATGCGAGTTGTAAAGAAACGACTGGATATGCAGTTATTGACAAAATACTGAGCGACTTTGCCAATAACTTCGATACGGCTCGTACGAATACGTTAGGACGTATGCCCCAGGTTAAATGTACAATTCCGACAGGAGACCACCCTCCAATACGACAGAAGGTGTACCGAATACCGCTAGCTAAAGCTTACTTGGCTAAGAATCACGTTAAAGAAATGTTGTCACCTGGCGTCATAAGACCATCGTCATCACCTTGGGCGTCACCCATCACCTTGGTACCCAAAAAGGATGGTGATACACGTTTCTGTGTAGATTTTAGAAAATTAAATTCAGTTACCCTCTACCTAATATCTCTGATATTTTTGATTCGATGAGAGGCGCGACACTATTTTCTATGATGGACTTGAAGTCTGGCTATTGGCAGATACCCATGGCTAGCCAAGACATCGAGAAGGCAGCGTTCGTCTGCACAGAAGGTCTTTTTAAATGAGTTCATATGCCATTTGGTTTTTGCAACTCAGGTGCCGTATTTCAGATGGCAATGAATGATATTTTCCGTGATTTTGTAGGAAAATATGTGCATGTTTTGTCGACGATATAGTCGTATATTCACGAAATCCGACTGAACATGCACGTCATTTGCGTCAGGTCATGGCTAAGATTCAGGAGTATAATTTACAATTGAAGAAAAAGAAATGTGACTTTGTGAGTAAGTCTGTTGACTTGTTAGGCTATCACATTTCAGCCCAAGGAATAGCTCCTCAAAGTCAGAAGGTCAAGGTTATATGAGAAATGTTACCACCCCGTGATGTGGGTCAGGTCAGCAGTTTTCTCGGAGCTACTGGCTACTATCGATCCTGTGTAAAAGGCTACGCCGAAATTGCCAAGCCTCTAATTGAATTAACGAAAAAGTATAAACGTTTTGAGTGGGGTAAGCATGAACAGCAAGCGTTTGAGAAATTAAAGAACTTGCTGTGTAATGAGACCATACTTACTTATCCGAATCTGAATAAACCATATAAACTGTACACCGACGCATCGAGCTATGCGATAGGAGCAATTTTAGTACAGGTTGATAATAACGGTATTGAACGTGTTATTCAGTATGTCAGCTCAACCCTTAAGGATAGTCAGCTAAATTGGCCTGTAAGAGAAAAGGAATCTTACGCTCTGATTTATGTGTTGAAAAAGCTTCGACCCTATCTATTTGGTGCGCAGTTCACTGTGTATACCGACCACAAACTTCTGAAGAGTTTGTTTGTAGGTGAGCTGAAGAATACTAAAGTGCAGCACTGGGTGGTATTAACTGCTGAATATGGATGTAAGATAGAGTACATCCAATGGTCTAAGAATATCCGAGCGGATATGTTATCCAGGTTATTTCGACCTGTCGAAGTCGCCATGTTAGATACGTGTGTTACCTCATGTTCCTTTGGAGGTATACGATGTACCTTATGCCGAATTGTGTACTGAGCAAACCAAAGAATTCCCGGAGTTGTTTAAGAACACACTGGAGGAGTACATGGTTAACAACAGTATCTTATATTCATTAGTTCCACCCTCAGCCTTTATGCTGAGTATCCCCGAATCTTATTACCAAGCATATTCCGCGAGAAAGTGCTCCGGAAGGCTCACGAACGGGCCGGTCACCAAGGTCTGAAGAAGACCATTGGTATGGTTAGAGATTGTTATGGGGAGGTGGTGTGGATTGCGTTGCATTGTTGCTGTCAGTGCTAGTTGCTGTGTGTGGGTGAAGTGAGGATGTTCGCGTCATTTAGCTCATTGATGGGGTGCAGTTGACGACGAGCGTTTTTCTCCCGCTCGAGGGAATTCTCAATGTGTACGGCTGTAGCGGTAAGAGTTTGAAGGCTCCCGTGCTCCAAAGGAATAGTTTTCCCTTGAGGGCCAGTTCTCCACTCAAAGCATCAATGAAAGTGCCTAATGGAGGTGAGTGACTCCTTCATGGTTGGTGTTGGGGTATGCTCTGGTGACGAGGTGTCGGATGCGGCTAGCTATTTCGGGGAGAGTTTCCTCCACACGTCTTCTTAGATTTTTCAATTGAAGATGGCTCGTCTCTCCCAATGCCGTATCTCTGAACCTTTCAGAAAGAGTGCTTTCCAACTATGTGTATGTGGGTGTGAGGTCAAACACCATATCTGGCAGTACCTGCAGGGAATTCCCTGACAGTTTGGTGACCAGATACTCCCCGTCTGTTGATCCGTCCACCTGTTTTATGATTTCGAACTGGCACCAGTAATTGGCCCAGTCACTCTTCTCGCTGAATTTGGGTGGGAGGATGACCCGGCGGTGCCATGATAAGATAAAATGGGCGCGAATCCAGGTGGGGGCAGGGGCGTGAATGGGGTGAATGCAGATGCATGTCAGTGTTGATGGACATGGCTCTATGTATCCTGGATCCTCCGCACATGGGGTGGGGGATTCCCATCTGTGAGGTTCCATATGGTAGGTTGGGATGGATGAACCCAGGAGCTTCCGCCTCGGTATAGGATGATACACCGGTGGTGGTGTATTGTGCATTAGTCGTGGCAGGTCCATAGGACGTTGCTCGGGTCTCCCTCGATATGGCGGAGGTTCAGGGTAATGACGAGGCCACTGAGTGTGATGGGTGTTGGTGCCGCTTCTGGGATATGATGGCCATGGCACTCCTGCATTCCTATCTCCATGCTGCGGTACTGATGAGTAGCAGGGAGATGAGATTCTTGTTGGTGGAGATGCGGGCCATGGCAGATCACGGGCAGGCCATTGGTCACCGTAAAGTTGACACGGTGAACCATATGAGTGTGTAGGTTGTATAGTGTGCCCCAAAGGGGGACTTCTCCACTGCTGTCCGTGATATGGCACAGGTGTAGAGTGCCTAGAGTGGATGTCAGATAGGGTTATAAAAGATGCACCTGCCTGGGAGGCATCATGGAAAGCCTCCTCACTGATCAGCGAGTACTCTTGTGGTCATGCTAATGGTGTGTTTTCTAATTGAGAATAATTTAACTCATCACCGGTGAGTGCTCGGGCCGCCCTTCCATCATAGTACTCCACCTCTGAGTCGGGAGAGTATAGATTGTAGTAAAACGGAGACCGGAACACACGGGTGGGCGTGGGTTCACTTTGTGTTTGGGCACCACATCAGGCGCCACTTGTAGCCTCCGGGTGTATGCGTTGGTCCACCAGACGTTCCCGTTCCGTGGCACTGCTGGTTAGCCACGGATCTCAGGGTTGTAGAGCTGGTGTTGCGCGCTGATGGATCATACAGAAACCAAATTCGAGAGCCAGTGGAACGTTCACGTTCCAGTGGGGCCGTGCGACCATCGCCGCCAAAGTTGAACGTCACTGTCTCGTCCATGCCGTTGGTGTCCCCGGTCTGACGGTTTCACTTTATGGCCGGGAAATAATATTAAAGATACATTACAATAATTAATGTGGTAACAGTCAAACAATCGTACTCGTTTGCTGCTAAGGGGGGGGGGGGGCTAGTACATGGGGCCGGGTTGACGACTCAGAATCGTGGTCCTCGCCAGAGGTATCTCACAGAGTGAGACCCGTGAGGTATCCCAGTAAAGGAGGGCCCTAGCGTGGCTACTTAGCTAGTTTAATATAAACCAAATTAACCACTATAGAACATTATTTTGCTGCGAGAGGAAAGTATGTCGTGTGGGCCTCCATCACAGGAAAATGCCTCCAACGCCAAAGTGGAGGAAAAGACATGGCAAACAGGGCCACTCTTGTTAAAACCAAATCATGTAAAGAAGTCAACCTAGTGAAGCTATATGGGTGTTGTGATGCACGCTGCACAAGTCTGATGGGCGAGAATGTTCGGTGACCGTGAGGCCAGCCTATGGAACATCTCCCTCAGTAGACGTGTGCATACCTATCATGAGTTGAGAGCTCCAGAATCATATAACGATCCTGTCACAGTCAGGTCATGACCACACGTAACATCACAAGGACAAATAACGGTACATAAACGTTTGAAAAGCACATTCAAGTTTTAAAGGTGGGAACAACGATGCAGCTATCGAACCATTGTGACCTTCCACGGAGGACGTGGTGGGGTCTAAGACCGCACCCAGTCACTGGTAGAGTTAGATGGAGAGCTGGATCCTTCCCATCACCAGAGTGTCGGCCACGGATTGTTACTGATCCATATCCGGGGAGCTATCATTTACCTGTCGTCAGGGTTGTGTAATATCGCCTAGAGATGCACTGCAGGCCAGTAATTAATTATTTAAGTCGGATAACCCCTTGTTGATGTAAATCTTGTTTAAAAAAAGCTTAACTGAACCAAACGCCAACGCCGACGCCTACGACAACGCCGCCTTTGCTTACACACCCCACCCACCACCACCTCCCAAAATCAATATACCGGTTGAAAGATTGGGCTCTTTCTCTTCTGGATATCTCCGCATTGCTCCTTCTCATACGATGTAGATTTCATGCGACATTTTATATTGTAATTAATGATCTTCGCATTGAATGTAGTCTAGGCATACATGTCTAATTCGTGCGTGTCACGATCTTGGCTCTGGCTATATTACTGTAGTTGATTGCAAACGGTAGCGAAATCAACATGGCCTTACACTCACTTGGAGGTCACGGCAGATGTCAAACCAAGCTCTCTGATTATTTTGACGATCAGGAAAGAGGCATGTATACATTAAATGCATTGAATACGGAGAACACTAATTACAAATTAGCGTATATCTTGATTGTAACCCCATCTACAGGTTTATTATGGGGTTTCGGTTTGCCACGAAATCTGGTTAAGCACTATAAATAATATTATCTATAATATTTGCAATGTCTGCAACAGTTTAATAAGTAAGGCGATGCTTCTATAATGGGGTTTTTCGCCATACGGAGAAAGCGCTAAACCTACATAACAGAAATAAACTCGTTAGTACCACTTTTTGTGAGGGGTAAGAATAAGGATATAACCAGTCACGGATACATATATAGCTTTAGACGCGTAAGTTAGTTAAAGTGTCCATAAACTAGCAAATACTTATAATCCAATGTTTGTATAAGATCGATGATTTTAGCTCAACTTTGCAAAGCAAAACGAGTTATTGTGATACCCTACACATCGTCCCGCGGCGGTGATGGGGGCACCGGTGGTGCCGTCGTCCAATTTGATTTTAGCTAAACTTTTATATTTATATCTCATGTTTGTTTAATCATACTGGATACAAACTTGGGCACATGCTTCCTTGCATCACACAATGACATTGGGGTCAAAAGGTTAAAGGTGAAGGTCAATGCGACCTTGGTAAAAAAAAACTTGCTTTTTCAACATTAACATTTACCGTTTAGCTCAACCTTTCTGTTTATATCGCATGTTTGGTTAATCTTACCGGACGCAAACTTGAACACACGCTTCCTTATCATCACACCGCAT
>CM067372.1:147449349-147726849 GCA_034401795.1 Chaetoderma sp. LZ-2023a | reverse complement strand
CATCGAATTCAAAATCATTGCCTTTCAGACTCAGCTCTAATAGAGCTATTACTTCTCTGTCTGGCCTGTTGGTGTCTGGGTAGTTCACGAATGCTCTACGGATAGAATTTATACCCTTCTCGATGTCAATGTTTGTATACATAGCATCGATGTCAAGCGTGACCAAGAATGAATTTGGAGGTATCCAGGTCTCAGAGACCTGTGATAAGAAGTCTTCTGTGTTTTTCAAGAAGCTGGGGTGTCTATTTGCTATTGGCTGTAGATGGTAATCGATGTATTCACTGATTCTGTAGGATTCTGAGCCACAATCAGAGATTATAGGTCGCCCGGGCGGTGACATTGGGTCCACCACGAATCTATGGGTTTATGAATTTTTGGCAAAAGATAGAAAGTCCGTGGTTTTGACTCAAGTTTAGCAAAGAGATACTTATGTTGCTTTTCGGTGATCTTCTTGCTATTTAGCAATTTTTGAAGAATCTCATTAAATTTGCTGCAATTATTTTGCCAAAGTGGTTTGCTTAGTTTCTGGTAATGCTTTGGGTTACTAAGTTGGCGTTGTGCTTCACGTTTATAGTTATCTTTAAGCATTATTACAGTCGCCGACCCTTTATCTGCAGGTTTGATGACAATTTCGCTGTTTTTAGACAATTCAATTAAGGCCTGGCGTTCCTCATAGGGTAAATTTGGTTGATCATTAGGGAATGTAGAATTTTTAACACGTTCTGAAAAGAGTTCTATGCTTTCACCGATCGCTGGGTCCAGGATTTTTACGTTTGGTGCCCAGCCAGTTTTTTTCAATGAATGGTGGAATGTTACTATTAGAGTTACGAAAGAAGTCTGCTAACTTAATACGGTGACTAAATTCAGATGTTTCCATACAGCCATTATCTAAAAGAGCATCCAAACCTGTTTTAAGTTTTGGTGTTGGGACAAATGTAAGACCAAAATTGAGCAGTGACTGCTCTGCTTCACCTAATGGGGAGCCAGTTAGATTGACAATATTACTGCCCAGTCCTGTTTCCGGGCGGATGTTACCCTGGCCCTTGTCTAGTTTAAATTTAGGAATTTAAGCCAGGCAGAATACATCGAGTTAGCTGTCTTCTCAGTCCAATGAATGTTATCCTTAACAGCATTAAATTCGGAGAGTCTAAGTGCAGGAATGACTGTCACAGATTTTGATGATTCAGCCGTCGAATTGATGGACTGAATCGCCAACTTCTGCTGAGCTGTCAACCGACTTGAATAGTTAAGTTTTGCGAAGTAAATCGCCGTCTTTGGGAATTTGGACTTAATCGCACTGAGAAGCAGCATTAATCTATGTTTTGAACTAGAGATGGGTTCATTCATATCATTAATGCCAATGTTAATCACTATTTTCTCTGGTTTAAATGATCCAGTGTACTTTTGAATTAGTCCTCTAGCATGACACAATTTAGCTCCTGGGTAGCAGGCAACTTGCGTTTCAGGGTGGGGCTCAACATTAATGCGACTCAGGTTCGAAGCTCCAAAGATGAGTACTTTGTTCGTGAGAACAGGTAGTCGCCAGTCAATTTTGTTTTCGATTTCATGACGAAATTTCCAAAAAATGTTTCTCTCCAACATGGTGGGTTGTTTGGGTCTATTTGCAAATTTAATAGGACGCACCTCCGGTGCATTACTTGGACCTGGAGTTGGAGAGAAGCTGGGCTGTGGCAGTTTCCCTGTTGGGGATTGGGTCTTGAGACCCGATGGTTGACTGCTCTGGGGGGATTTCTGAGAAGCGCCAGTCCGTGGACCAGATTTGCTACCATTAACCCTTTCCCTCTGTGGCAAGGGCGGATATTCGTTTGGGTCATTTAGATTGCCTAGTGGAGAGTCAGGTAGTGGGATTAATGATGCTTCAAATAGCATATCTCTAGGGCCAGAATCTAATGGTAGCAATGGAGAGATTTTATTGTCTACTCGTTTTGTGACTGGCGGCGAAGTTTCAGGTGATCTGAGGCGTTTTTTCATTTGTGATTGTGGGGCCACAGTTGGTATCATGACCAGAGGCGTGGCTTGTGCGAGATTTTGAATTGGTTGCTGAGATGGATCTATCGGTCGCACAAAATCGTAAAAAGAACTAATCGCATTAATGTCGAGCTTTCTATTACAATTGTTTTTTGCCCAGCGTATAGCATTGGATTTAGCACGACCTAGGTCTAAATGTGGCATTGCCTGTGTGAGGACTACTTCATTTCTAATACTACCAAGTTGTTCATTATAGTGATTTAACATGGCCTTAATGGTAGATTTTGCCCACTCAAAATTCACATTCCAGATGGCAAAGTAGATGTCATCATTTGGCATAGCTGGCTTACAAAATCCATTCAGCTCTTCCACCTTCCTGCTAAGCCCATCAGGGAGAGTTTCGGCATCTAAATGCCTACGTAGCGTAGCAATATGGTGGAAGCACTGAATTATTTGGTAATACAGCTTTACCAAGCGCGCATGTGCAGATGAACCCCCTTTACCATCTCCATTCTTCCTACGACCATTCTTCCTCGCAATAGCCATTCAGACAGACAAGCGTTCAATCTAACTAGCAATCAGACAGGCAGTTGAGCAGGTAAGAAAGATTCGATCAGGCAAACTCAAATTCAAGCACACAAATTCATTCACATCAACTACAAATTGAACCAATATATTACTTACACCTGAAAGACAAATTATAGAATTAACATGTAATATGCAAGGGTTAACAATACAACAATACAATACGCAATATTATAAGTTACTCACAGTAATTATGGACACCGTCAATTGGCTAAATGCATTTCACATGGATCTGTCAGTCCTTCAGTATAGACAGCTTTATATACGTTTACTGAATTACTTATATGTGTTATATGCTTTTGTTGGGACACTCAATTTTGCCTTTTGATTCCTTTTGATCATTTGATGCCGAAAAAATTAATCAAGTTTGGAGGACATATTTAGTCATTTTATAGAATTTTGTTCGCCACACCGGAAAGGCCACTGCAGTGTTTATAATTAAACTTTGTTCATACATGTAGAAAGAAAGTAGTATTCAGCTCCCTTCACAGAAGAAGCACACATGAATGGTCAGATGACCTGAGGCGACAATTCTGGTCTTAACAGGGCTGCACTCGCTCTCAATGTCCCCAGATATTCGATGTGCTTTTGACACGATTGAGATGATACGAGTGAAACTGATTGAAACAAGTCTTATGTCAGCATACTTGATGTTTCTCAAGTGTCCGTTGGATGCCACTATCATCTACCATATAGTCAAAACACCGCTCCCATATATAATACCTCTAAAACTATGAATACCATGAATACTATAATACCATGCCTCAACACACTATATATATGAATACTAAACCGCTGCTGTGTAAATCCATAAGTTGCGCTTAAATAGTTTACCAGATTATTCTGGTGGAAAGTCTGTAATAAATATTTGAGAAATCTGTTTTACATTCAATAGCTAATTATGTAAGGTGGCACAAATGTAGTTTATTTGACGATGTAGTGACCACAGGTGTAAAGTTCGAAGTTGACACTTTTTAAACCATGCAATCAGCATTACACAGGGACCCTGATAATGCAGGAAACTGATATTCTATGCCGCCATAGCTGCCATCTTGGAGTTATGCAAATAAGGCTGTTCCCATGACAAATTGGTTGGCAGTCTCGTTTTTCGAGTGCTTGCAACGGCCATTGTTCATGGGTCTCTGAGAGAATCTGTTAAATTGAAGTGATAGTTTGCATCAAATGAGTAAATTCACACCCAGATCTATATTAAATATAATTCCACTAGTCTTGTTAAGATATCTGTAGATAGTCACTAAATATATGCGTGTGCGTGCGTGCGTGCGTGCGTGCGTGCGTGCGTGCGTGCGTGCGCGCGCGCGCGCGTGCGTGCGTGCGTGCGTGCGCGTATCAACATAGGCGTTCTACCAACGTCATGGTTTGAGGGCGACGTTTCCCTGCCCACCCACTCTCAAACCACCACCCTTCAAGCGCTTTGATCAGTACTGTTTTGTTAAGTCTGCTATTCCAGTGGCACAACCGCATAACAAGGAGATATTTGTCTGGGAGTTCAGCCATCAGTTGCGGTTTATTATTTATGGCTCGTCCCCTGAAAAGCTAGGAAAATTGGATTTTTGGATACGTGATTTCTTCGAATAAATGAGAGAATTCTACTCAATATAGTTCCCTTACATGGCCATAGTTGGATACGTGGGATACACGTCCCCCTGTTCTCCCAAATCAAGCGCGTATTATATGGTTAAATTTAATATCACTTTCCAAAAATTACCGTTTTTCTCACGGACGATTGAGCAAACGGATACATCCGTGGTTCTTAAATCTGGCCTATTCTCTCTCGTTTGGTAGCATTTAATCAGTATTTTAAATTATTCAATAAAATGTTGACACCAATACTGGCACCTGGTTGCGAGGAATGTCGCTTCCACATAGGCTATGAAGGTGAGAAATTTCACCTGCGTTCTTACAAGCAACAGTTAACAGTCAAAAGGACCCCGAATTCTATGTTCATGGTGAGTACGGAAGAGCACACTCTGTTTGACAAATGCAACAAGACTTATAACGTATTATTGGCAATGGAAAAAAAATGTATTTACAATACCCCGCACAATAACTGTGACATGAATAATAAATGAAAGACGTGGGTTAATAGGACTAGAGATATATTGTATGGAAACGTATTTAATTACGTATGGGAATTGCAATGTGAACATGTTGATAGGATGTGTTTTATGTTCATATGCAAGCAAATGTTTGGGCATAATTCTCTCCAGAAATAGAAACTAGTAGTAAATGTTACCATATAAATGTATTTTTCCAGATTTCACATGTAAATGCTATTTAGACAAGATCAAGATTGTCAATTATAGACACGCATTGTATCAAGTTCGTATTGGAGCACATAGATTATATATAAAACGGAGCAGAAACCAATATCTATGCCTTTGAAGTAGATGAAATGCCCTTTCTCTGACTTAGACCTTCGCGAAAATATAGCAAAACTGTGTAGGAATCATAATTCCAACAAATGGGTTAGTTTAAATGAATTAGAAACTGGCCATGCAGTTCCATCCACAATACACTTCAGAAGGGCAAAACATGTCATAGAATGAACATTTCACCTCAAATCTAGTTGGTAATGGGTGGGTGGGTCTTGGCGGTTATCAAGACTTGTGGCGGGTGGGTAGAAAAGCTCGTCGAAGCGGTAATCTTCTAAAACGTTCGCTACAAGAGTGTTAAGGGTAGTTTATTTAAACATAGTTTATTTTAATATGTATGCCTATTTATTTTGATCAAGTGGAACCTAATACAATTTACGGCCGTGTATTATTACAAAGCTATAATGAGTCAAGTTATATCGTAAATCTTAATGATGTAGAAGCCGATGACATTACTGTTTTTAGAGAAGTTCATTTAATTGATGCAACATTTGTTTTAGAAATAGAGTAAGACAGGGAGAGAGCGAATGATATTTAGAGAGAGGGGTGTGGAGGGAGGAAAGGGGAGAGGGAGAGAGATGGAGGGAGAGCGAGACGCAGAGAGAGAGAGAGAGAGAGAGAGAGAGAGAGAGAGAGAGAGAGAGAGAGAGAGAGAGAGCATGAGAGAGAGAGAGAGCGAGCGAGCGAGCGAGCGAGCGAGAGAGAGAGAGAGAGAGAGAGAGAGAGAGAGAGAGAGAGAGAGAGAGAGCGAGAGAGAGGGAGAGGGAAGCGAGAGAGGGGATTGGGATGGGGAAGGAGAGGGGGCTAAATGGAATCTGAGAATATTTAGAAGAGCTTGTAGTATGGTTACTCATGCCTGTACCCCTGAGGTGGTGTGAGTTTAATGGCATGGGAAATATGCTGGTAAAGGACAGTTCATTTGGAGCTGGGGTTTTCTGGGGTCGGGGCAGTTATAGAGATGACAACAGAAGAGAAGATGTTCAACTTGATCCTCAGCGTGGTCACCTTGGCACTTGGGGGCGTCAAAGAGGTTGTTGTTGAAGAGGTCTCTATAGAGACCGCTACAACCGTTGCGAAGGCTATACCGATTTATGTCGGCTGGTCGAATACCAGCATGGAGCCATAAAGTTGGTGAATGGGTAGGAGATATAGCTTTGAGTTTGCTTTTAGATTCATTTAAAGAGGCTGATGAAGTAAACAGGCTGATCAAGTTATAGGGGTGAAGTTATATGGGTGGGCCAAGGAACGAACATTTGCTGGGAAAGGGAAGTTTTGACGGAGTTCAGTACGGCAACAGATAAATGTAACTGTGCTACCATGACGTAAGTTCTACGGGTTTCTGTTTTGAGTGAGCTGTGGGAGTTGGTCTGACAGCGTCACAGAAATCATTCTATTAATAATCTTGTATAATCGTATTAGCTTATAGGTTGTGCGTCTTCTGGAAAGCGGTTTGAATCATGTTTAGGCATACAAGTCATCGGTGCTCGTAATACGAGGCAAGCCACGCATCGTTCTAAGCGTGTATTTTTGTATATTTCCTAGTCTACGCACCAGACATTCGAATGTGTTGTCCCAGATAGTGTCAGCGTATTCCTAAGGATGGTCAGATAAACTTTTATACATGATTTCCAAGCACTTCCGGTCTATGATAAATCTGAGACCTTTAGGAATGGAAAGTTCGTGTTAAGCGTGTGAGAATGGGTTATCTCAGTGGGTGTGCCAGTTCCATCTATTATTAGGATGAGTACCAAGATGCTTGTGATGATTTGATGGGGTAGATCCATTTCCTAATTTAATAGGACATACGGGCGATACGGTAGGAGTATTGCAAAGAGGAATGCAAATGGGGGTGGCCATGTAGTGCTCACTATGGTATTGTTTGAAGTCGTTGTCGATCGCTGTTGTGTGTGTTATTAAGGTGTCTGATAATACATAATGGCATGTGTCGTCAGTAGACAATGTTATATTCCCTACGATGGGACTTGGTAGGCCATTTATAAAGATTAAAAACAGTAGGTCACCAAGGATTGGCCCTTGGGATACTCAAACAGTTAGACTCCGAAGGGTAGATTAACCACACATATAACTACTCGTTCGTGACGATTTGTTAAATAAATCTCAAACTATGCTAGTGTTCCAGTTGTCGAAAATGGAATATGCCTTCCTTGTGGTTGTCAAGAGCAAGCATTATTTCATTATAAATGTCTAGAAGTTGGCTGACTGTAGATAGAGATAGAAAGGAGGTAGGGTATAATGCTACTTCTAATCATGTCTTTATGCATATGTCCGTGCGTGTGTACGTTGGTGTATGTGTGCGTGTTACGTGATTATGTGTATAAGTGACACGACATAACAGTAATACCTCTTTTATATTTCCAATGTGCCGGCTCCTCATTAGGGGCCTGGTCACCACAGGAGCGGTTGTTGGTCGTTCGAGAAGCTAGCCATATTGCAGTCACCTGATAGACAGATTCTATCTTCCCACTTTAGAACCATGATGACCAAGACTATTAGAAATAGGTTTCATAGCCATACGTCATATAAGGAGATCAAGAGAGGTGTGACACTAAGATCCAGGTGTCCGCCCAGTGTTCATTAGACCTCCCTCCCACCTCGCACTCCCTCCCTCCCTCCCCTCCCCTCCCACCCCCTCTCTCTCTCTCTCTCTCTCTCTCTCTCTCGTTGTTCATCTTTTTTTATCGTTCTCTTTCTCTCTTTTTTATTATCTTGTCGGGAGAGGGTTTCGTTCTCTTTCTATGTGTTATTATCTTGTTGGGAGGGGCAATACTAAGTTGTTAGAACGTGTTGCCCAATACCATTGTACTAATGCTACAATAAAATATGTTTTAAAAAGGGAATATCACAAAACAATGCGAATGTTGTCGACGCTCTTTTGTCAGTTGCCTATGCGAGACCTACTATAGTTTGGCCAATAATCCATTATATACTTTTAAATATGCCGAAATGCGTATAAGTGAAAAATATTAAAATGTACACGCATTGGTTATTCTGAAACAAACGTGGGCCTAATTTGCAGTTTAATTCTGCACCAGCTTAGCTATTACATTAGTTTCAAAATATATAAAATGTTAGGTCTATCATCGTAATGTGTTGCGTGTGCGTATTGGCCTAGGCGGTTAACGGGTTACTTTCATCGCTCGGCATGCCCCATATGTTATTGCCTCATATTGCCTCGCTAAAAAGGCCTAACTGTATATACAGTGAACTTGTGAGTCTTGCACATTGAAAAATGTGCGCCTGTCAGATAAGTACGATAGCTTTGGTTACGGTTCAGTCACCTTGCCCGGGAGTGTGGACACTTGTAAAGACTTACTGGCCTTAATTGATGGGATTATGCAACGTGAGCCTTTATCGCGGCAGGTCTACAAGATATTCCACGGCTCTGTTTACGTCTCGTTAGATTTTCAATTTTCAATTTGATAATCGTGGAAGGGAAATCAATATTAAGAAACCATTCCCTATCAATTGAGAAGGGCCGATGGGACCCGAACGGCTGTAATACAACTTACAGTTACACACGGGTGATCATTCTCCCAAATCCAGACGTTGACTGTGATCCAGATAAAAGAACCTGGATCTGGATTAAACTACTGGTCTGATTTGGCTCAAATTTACACACGAAATGGCGTGAGCATATATTAGGATTCCATAACTTTGGGCGTGATGAGAATAAGTCCTGAAAATTGGAACATAACCGGAAAATCGAAAGAAATCCAGAAACCCCGAAAAATCTGGAACCCACACTTACCGAAATTCTATCGAGCTTGTTTTTATCCTTTCTCATATGACTAAATTCCAGATCATTGGGATAATGGATGGATCCACTTTTAGCCCCACCCATCTCTGGCTAAGCTCCGCCCAGATTCTGTCCGTGTTGGGATCGATCAAACTTAACTGAATCTCAATTTCCTTTTCATTTTCATTTCTTTATTTACACCCAAGCCACAACGTGTCACAATGGGAAACAAATTTCCAGAAAATAATGCGGGTAAGTTGTTGAATATATTGAGTGTGTATTAAATAGTAAAGCCATACAGATCATATAACTTGACGGACTATTAAAAGCGTCCATGACGGAATCAGACTAGTCATTCATTAGGTAATTGATTGTGACGTCAACCTACATATGACGTAAGTCATTACGACATCGTATATTTGACTGACAAATTGGATTCATCACTTGTAGGATGTCGGCATGTCCCAATGTTGTGGACAAGGAGTTTGGGTATAGGCTCTCTGCGAACACATTTCAAGAATAAATTCAGCACACTTATTGTTTAATCCCATCGTCCCGTGTGCGTGCATGCGTCCGTACGTTCGTGCATCTTTACATGTGTGTATGTGCGTGCGTGTGTATGTACGTGCGTGCGTGCATCTTTACATATGTGCGTGAGTGCGTGCGTGCGCGCGCGCGTGCGTGTTCTGCAACCAATTCATACAGTGGCGTAGCTATGGCGTGCATAGGGGGCTCGTGCCCCCTATTTGAGACATGTGCCCCAATATCTAATAGATCTAATAATATTTCTAAACATTTAAACAGTTTTGCAGCTTTCAAGCGTATGTGCGTGCGTGCGCCCGTACGTGTGTACGTACGTATGTACGTGCTTGCATCTTTACATGTGTGTATGTGCGTACGTGTGTACGTACGTGCGTACATGCGTGTGCCGAACCCAATTCAAACAGTGGCGTATCTATGAGGGTGCATAGGGGGCAAGCGGATGTGATATAAGAACAACCGTTTGTCGTGCGTGTATGTCTGTAGAGGGGCCTAAGCATTCAATATGAAACCATGTGACTGAGACCAACAAGTTTAATGAGAATCTATTCAATCTTTAAACAATATGGCTTGGAAACTGGAGTTTATTTTGAAAGTGTGACCATTGCAAGCTGCTGCTGTTTAAAATAGCAGCAGCTATCATCAGCAAGATTTCCTAAATTTACTCCACGCACACATTTAGCTGATGCACTGTTTACAGTTACATATCAATCAAATTCTTATCTGAAAAGTGGATCTCCGTTGACTTCAAATTAATAAATTTCAACAACAATTTAGCAAAGACTACAGTCTTAACGTAGATACGCACGTCGGATGGATAGTTATGACATTCTAACCGGCTGACCAGACAGGCAACGGCTAACCAATGTAATGTCAGTGAAAATCTGTGAAGCATTGCTGTCTAGTGCAATGGACCTTTCCAGCCTTCGCTATGCCCCGCCCATTTCTAGCTAAGCTCCACCCACACCTCGCTCATGTTGGGATCGGTCGATCTTTGAATTTCCTGACAATCAATTTCCAGAAGATTGTACAGGTAAGCTGTTGAATATTTTGAAACTAATTCGACTGGGAGACATACAATTCGTACAGCGTGTCGGACTATTGAGAGTTAAAGACGGGTCATATAGATTTATTTATGACATAATGATTGTGACGTCATACTACACGCCGCTTAGCTGATTATGACCTCATATGACGTCAGATTGCTAGATGAATACGCTGGACATCAACTTCTATCGGAGAAATGAAACCAAGTAATGGTCAGTACGTTCCTAGCAAACTGAGATATACCACCAATTCACAGCAAACAAACAAACAAACAAACAAACAAACAACAACAACAACAACAACAACAAAAACAATAACAACAACAACGACGACGACGACGACGATATGACCAAGCTTTAGAAGTTGAGAAATCAATTCCGTATCTATAATTAGCATAGTCCCGAATATGGCTGAATATAAAACCATGGTAAAAAAAGGCTATCTTCCTGATTCAGATTGTCTACCCGGGATTTTCTTACTCCTAATACCATGCCCTGACAGAAAACAATGTCCCCCACCCCGCCCATTTCCGCCCCCACACCACCATCCTACAGCCAAAGGACTACGCCATTTTAGCTGATCGATCGATCTGTACGTGACCTATTTACGCGAAATTATGTTGCCATGTAGACGTTTGCGCCTAATATAAATCGATAATCCCTAGGCAGGTCTCCCGTGTAGGCCTACCGCTAACAGCCAGGTATTCAAATGTAAAACTGGCTGGAAAACTGTCGTTGAGATTTTAGCGGTGATTTTTTGTATACGCCTAGACCTAATATAGAACTGTGATATATATATCTGTTCACGCGGCAAGAATGAGTTAACGTTTTAGCCCTTACACATGAAAAAACCCGACAAATTCTTTATAATATTATAAGGAATATTCTGTTGAATATTTCGAAACTAATTTGACTCGGAGCTGGCCCCCAGTCAAATTATTTTCGAAATATTCAACAGCTTTCCTCTGTAGCTAGCAAGGGTTAAATAAAATCGGTTACGCTAATATCGTATATGTAAGACAGTACATGATAGAAACATACACAGGATTACTGGTTTCAGACTTTCCTTGAACCCTTTTAAACTCAAGCTGTCCAAAATAGACTTTTGCAGTGGTCTTGAGACATACCCAATTTGCAGAAGAAAAGAAGAATATATTTGAAAATTCACCACTGGAATGACTATCTCGATAACAGAGGCTAGTAATTCCAGTAGTAAAATTAAAAATATAATATTCTCTTGCTCTGCAAATGGCCATCTTGTTTTAGACAATGTAAATTTTCGTGTACAGATTTGGGCATTAAAGGGTTAATATGCGTTTATTTGTTGACCGGCAGCTCCGGCATTGCTGTATAGGCCTATAAGTCCTCGCGTTATTGAACCTGTTCTCAGTGTACGATACTCTACTAAACGGATATATATATATATATATATATATATATATATATATATATATATATATATATATATATATATATATATATATATATATATATATATATATATATATATATATATATATATATATATATATATATATATATATATATATATATATATATATCGATCATGACACTCTCAAATGCGGTATTTGAGAGTTCAGTATATTCTCGCCGTGTGTGTAGTCTCCAAAATAATATGTTTTCGTTACTAAACCTATTAGATAGTCGAATAACGTGAGATATAAATGTGTAAATTTGCGTCTTATTAATTTCTTTTCAAATTATCCAAAGATAATTTATCATTTTGAAGGCTATATATGCAGGTGATCGTCTGCGTCAGTCAGTCGGTGAATACCCAGTCACGCGCATCTACTGAACTCGCGTCGCCGGCGGTTGTGACGACTAGCTCCATAGTGAGGGTATGCGCATGCGCCATCTAGCCAGCAGATACGATATCGGGGGAGTTAACCCGTTCATGCTCTATGCAGGAACTTCACCAACAGACTGGATTATTTCCCATGGTATTATTATGGCATGCAGGTATGTCTTTTATATCGATGGTTCCGTTGCTCCATCTGTTTGTCGGCCTCCAATCTCGCTTAATTTTATATCTCGGTAACGTTTCGCCCTATTCACCTTTCCAGAGTATCCACCCATCATCAGACTTAGTATGACGTCATAATGATCTCAGCGCGTGTATGATGAAGTCATAATCATTACGTCACAAAGGGTTCCATATAGACCGTCATCAAATCTCAAATACTCCGACACGTTGTATGAATTGTATATATCTTTGTAATTCTTTGCTATTTAATAAACATGCTGTTGAATATTTTGAAACTAATTTGACTGGGCGCTGTTGCTGCCTATGGCAGCAACACCGCCCAGTCAAATTAGTTTCAAAATATTCAACAGCTTACCTGTATAGTTTTTTGGAAATTGATAGTCAGGGTGTTCAACGATCGATCGATCCCAACACTAGCGAGGTGTGGGTGGAGCTTAGCTGGAGATGGGCGGGGCATAGCTAAACCAGAAAGGTCCATTGGGACGAAACTTGGCCACATGCTTTCCTTATATCAAGGAGATTGTGTACGATGATATTGGGTTAATGAGATCAAAGTTTAACGTCCCTGTGACCGTGGTATATAACTATTTTTTACGTTTGTTTTTAGTTTAGTTGAACGTATCTTATCTCAGGATTGCTTCACTCTACTGGGACTAAACTTGGATACGTGCATCCTTCTATCAAAGTGATGGAACACAACAATGGTGGGGTCATGAGGTCAAAGTTCAAGGTCACTCTGAACGTGGTATAACTCTATTTTTTTTCCGGTTAAGCTTTTTGTTTAGATCACCATATTGTCTTATATCCTATGTTGGGGTCGAGCACAGGAAGCCGTACTGAGGCTGAGTACGAGCACCTTGGCAAAGTACTCAAGTAGGAGGACAAGTAGGCATACGTGTACTTTTTAGCAAGTGTACCGAAGTTGAGTACGCGTACATTGTAAATGTACTTGAGAGCGAGTACAAGTACACATTCACACCAAACTGTCATCCAAGGTGGCTATGTAGGGGTGGGGGAGAACAGAGCTACAATATTCCCCCCCCCCCCTGTGTTTGATATATGGGATGGAGTTGTTGTGAATTGTGTAAACACACATGTATATATAAAACAGGCTTCTGTAGAGAGAGGAGCGAGCGAGCGAGAGCGAGAGAGAGAGAGAGAGAGAGGCTGCAGCGTACTGAATGCATCCACATATGTACATTGGTGGCTCAATGTTTTATATTATGTTTTATCTATTTCACCAGTTATATAAACACGAGCTCGAATGCAGTTTGCTTCAAATTCAGATAAGTAAGCTTGATGTTGTTAAATACGGCCAGTATCGACAAGATATTGGCAGATAATTTTTGATATCTTGATATTCCTATCTATATTGAAATTAGTGTCTCCATACAAGATGTGTCTTAACGTGAGTGTATGAGGAATATCATTAGTCACTATAATGCATTATGGAAAGCAAGTCTTCGCTCCCTAAAAGGAGGACAGTAGAAGATATAATGGTCAACGGTTTCATCAGTATGTCCACAAGAACGACGTGTGGATTCTGTCAGATGATTGTCAAACAGCTGCCTATTAAGAGTACTGCGTCCATTGCGAAACCTGCTTAGATTAATATTAACTGATCTGGACACAACATAATTGCCCTCTACTTAGTGACAAAACAAAGGTGCCTTGTTGAATATTTTGGATAGCGCCCAGCCAAATTAATGTCAACACATTTCAGAGAATATTTACTAACGCGTTCAACGATACAGACAAAATGACAAATTCATTACAATAGGAAATAACAAGTTGAATATTTTAAAAACGATTTGATTGGCAGTTGCTCCTACGTTAGGCAGCAATTACTTCCAGGCAAATTATTTTCAAAATATTTAACAATATTTCTTACTTCATAAAGAATGTGTTGAATTCCTGCCATGATTGGCGTATTTGCTATGAATGTATAATATAAGTCTTCAGCGGTGAAAGGGTTAAATTAGAATTAGACTGTGAAATATTGATTATTCTGAACCAGATATATATAATTCTGTTTGCCAAACTATATAATCACGTCAACATAATGACGTGCGTCAGAATCTTTGGCTGTCACCGGTTTTCGCACCAATGACACGTACGATACACTGCATGTCATATTTTAACATTCGCTGCGAAATCCTTTTAGGGTTTCCATTTCGTGTAACCTAGATATATTTATTATGGCTTTAGTTGTTTCACATAAACACTGCTACAGATGATCTGATCCAGAATTTGACGTGAACCGGTTGAATATATTTATTATTACTAATCCTGGGCCCGCATTCGAAGCCACACTTACGTCAAAAAGGCATAGGCTAAGTGTGGTGGGCATATAAGTCTAAAAGGGTGGAAATCCGTATTCACAAAAAAAATTTGCAAGTCATGATTACTATGTACTATGTGTAAGCCTGAAAACGCGTAACCTCGGCAAAACAGCAGTGGATGAACGAATTTAGGAAAACGAACTGATCGACATTCTAAGCGACCTTTCAATTTACGCGGACTGCAGTGAAAGCAGTGATATCCTGATAACGCAGGTCACTCGGCCGATCCCAGACCGTATTGCTCTTGTATTGGTCCAGTAACCTGCGTTATCAGCATACCTACAAACGAATGAGTTGTTCTCGAGTGAATTACTTTTGTCTAGCCTAGATGTCGAGTTCTCCTTCGATCAATACTCACCATTCTATTACTTCTGATACAAGCTATCTTGGATAGCTGGCCCTAGGACTCTAGACTTAGTAAGCTTTACCGGCTCCGGGAGCCGGGTACCCGGCTCCCAACAGCCGAGTACCCGTTTGCCATGAAGCTCATTCTTGTTTGCATAGCAACAATTTTGAGCTACATGCTTTTTGCAGTGTATTATGAACATGAAAAGATTGAGTCAAGTTTTTCAAAAATCATTTTAGTTTCTTATGCTTGGCAATGGAAGAATTTAAAATACATCAACTTTCAAAATTAATCATACTTATTTGTTCAGGGGCCTGTGAACTTGTGCCACAAAATCATTCTATCTGAAAGCTTAATATATTGAAAAAAGTTCAAAATCTCACTTTTTAAAACAAAATCTGTTAATAGCAGGTACTATTTTGTTTACTATTTATCAAAATATAAATGAAATCTAGACTACATATGCAGAAAAATCAGCTACAGATGTTCCTAAAGTCATAGTCCAGAGATTTAATGAATACGTTGAGTTCTGACAATTTGGTGGACAGTTAAATTCACACTGTATTTTCAGTGGTTTATTTCCGGAGAGGACAATTATTTTTGGCAGACAATTTGCAACTAATATATACATGATATATAGTTAATATCATTGATATTTGTTATTTTGTATTAACTGGCTATCTAGTAATAACCACTAAACTCATGTGGAGGATTGTTGCTGAACAATTATAGATGGCCCTCAACATAGCCAGTTTTTGTACAAGTTACAATTACATATCAGATTAATTCACATAATGGGCACTTTTCTTTTTTGTCAACTGTCATCGTCAAAGATAAACTCCCAATAATTTCAAGTACTACAATTAAACAAGCAGTTTTATATTTACAGATTGCTACACTGTCATTCCAGAGAAGACACATTTTTTGATGGACCCTAAATTACTTGTTCCGTGTGCCATGTTTGCGTGTCTGCATCAAGATATGCATTCAGGAACACATAAACTATTAAAACAACATGAAAATATCAAATAAGATGACTGTTGCACTTTTGTAATGCATAATCAAAAACAGTAAGCCACTGTGGGAATATGAAACACTAAAACCAATAAATATTAAGCGTATTGTGAATTTGATAACTTTTAATTAGAAAAATTGTGGATCGCCTCTTGATCAAACACTGGCACTGAGCAATATCAAAAAAACATGTGACTAAAGGTTATGGCAAAGAGTTACTTGAAATATATAGTCTTGTGTTGCCTTTTGGCTTGCCTTCAGTCGCAATGCCAGTCATCTGACTTTGGGAGAACCTCAACTGTTCCCTTGCATTCAGAACTGTAGGATGATTCACAGGGCCAAGCAAGTTAGCCAATGGCTCGGCTGAATACGCCTGTGCCTCAGGGTCTGCCCATTGATGCAAGTTCTTCCCACACTGCAAATGTACTTCAGCCGAACTTCCTCCTGTACCCTGTTAACTTCAACCAGCTCGACCACATAGACAACATTGTCATTTGCCGGTTCAGGTCAGATATTTGTTAAGTAAAATACATTGCACACTCAAAGATGTTAGGAGTCTGGTGAGACTGACTAGATCTTTGAAACATTGAGCTGAAAGCTGTTGCTATTCAACATTTGTTTTTAAAATGTACAACAGCCTGTCTTTTACTGGCTCAATAAAAAGTTGAAATATGATACCAGGTTAAATTGTAGCATCTATTTCAAGCTATTATTGCAAAGTTTATAATATCATAGATATACATGTACATGTATATACGTAATGGTTATTTTTGCACAAATGACTAAACTACTAGTCTTATATATGAATGAACGATATAGACACGGGTAGACATACAATAAAATTTGATTTTGATTGTATTTGGGCAAATAATTATATTATACATAAAGATCAGCATGCGATTTCAATTTTCAGTTGCTTAAAGCAAGCTTTTAAGAAATGTCAAAAGCTTCTGTCCTCTCCGGAAGCTAACACTGGCAGATAGCTAGGGTTGTAGAGGATAGCTTTGTATTTTGGAATAATATATAGAGGTACATCTTACTAAATGGTTGGCACCACTGTCTTTCTGATAACACAGTTCCATGACAATTACATGTAGCATGCCAAAAATGGGTTAATTGATACTCCATTCCTGGAAATTTCATGTTTGTGATGCTGGCTTCCGGAGGGGGCATTTTTCGACGAAGGCATATTAAGTACACACCCGGTACAAATAGTTGCCAGATAAAAAAGAGACACATTAAATGTATGGTATAGACAGCTAGTTTGTGTAACATAATGCACAGATTTCTAGCAGGAATAACAACCAAAATGGTGACAGATATTTAACTCTTCCGGAGAGGACATTTTTTGACGGACATGCATTTCCTGCTCACATATGGCTCCGTAGAACACACACCTCATGCTCAACCTTATCCCCCATTGGTGTCATGCAATAATAGACTGTAATGCTTCAAGAGAGCTAATTAGTTCCAATAAAATACATTCCCTCCCACTTGAGTTAATGATGTGTTCCGGAGAGGACAAATTTGACGGACAAATGGAATGATCAGGAAAAGCTATTTCCCATAATGCAGATTAATTACAGGGGAATTTTCATTACTGTGGAGGAAACTAGCCCTTTCAAGGCAAAACATGGTTAGTTCTAAACAGTGCCTGTCAGATTATAACTAAGAAAAACTGTCTGGACCAATTTGGGGTACAGTGAGCTGAAACGCGCCTTTTGTCAAAATGTACATGAAAATTATCTCATTAGTTTACAAAGCGCACCATGAGAAAGATATTACAGGTGTAGGTGGGACACATGTCTCCTTACAGCTATGCATATAAGACAACACCATAGGACAACACAGAGCATGGTAGTATGGACACATCATGTTAATTATAACTAGACGACCCTGATTGTGAAACAGCCCTTAAGATGTGTGGTCTGCGGTTTTACCGTGTTCTACAGCAGTTTGTTTACATTTTATTGTTTCTTCACATATCGTTTTGGCCTTCGTTAAGAGTATAATTTATATTGATTAGTAAATATACCCCGAATGCTATACGATATGCTTCCTGGTTCCGTTTACACATCCTTGAGGATCAGTATATGGGTGTATCTTTCCCGCTTCGTTGTTGTCGGCATAATACAATGCGATCTTTGCTGTAACGTTGCGGGGTGGGGTGCTGGAGGGTTAACATAATTTATGGTCAAGTTATTTGACAATTATTTGTCTGCCTTCCATTCCTGTTTCGTTCCGCTTGCTTATTGTAGGTGTGTGCTTACTTATCATGTGACGAGTGCCATAAGTTCGTGAGGGTTCTATTCAAGGACCATGTCTGTTTCCGTTGTACCAAATGTAATCTTGACAGTAGGTGTAATATTTGTGCAGTGTGGTCGTCCGATATGATGGTCAAGTTCCTTGCCCAGAAGGACTTGGCAGGGTATGCCGCTTGGTCAGGCGGTCCGAAAGTAAATCATGGAGTGTCCGTTTCTGCCCCTGGGGGTGCTCCACGTCTGCAACCAGAGGTTACGGAGATGGCACCTCCGGCGTGGCTTGGACCATTCTCCTGCCGGCAGATGGTTAATCCTCCGTGAGGTCGTAACTCCAGACAGACCCTCTGCCACATAACTAGCCAAAATCACGGCGCGCATGTTTGCTGCGCAACATTTTTAGCCAATCAACACACGTCGTTACTAAATTGAGCGACCCAATCAAACTCGTCGTTCTATCTACATTTCGGCGATATGACCGACTTCTCGGCACGAAGCCACGCCTCTTGTATCAACGTAAATAAACGAGCAAAAGTGGCCTACGCAAAGAAATTATAAGAAAAGCTCGTGCAACAGCTTACTCATTGATGGGTGCTGGCTTTCATGTAATTAATGGACTAAGCCCAATTATCAGTGTGAAACTATGGTCAACATACGTAATACCACGATGTACGTATGGACTGGAGGCCTTAATTATACCAAAGAAGGAAATGAGTCAGATCACTACACATGAAAGGAAAACCTTAAAGCAATTGCAATCACTGCCAAACAGTTGTGCAAATTCACTGGCATATTTACTTCTCGGTGCACTGCCGATAGAGGCGCAAATAGAAAAGAAGAAGCTGACATTACTCGGTGCAATACTAAGGAGTAAAGGCTCTGTCGAACAACAGTTAGCAATTCGGCAGCTCGGTATGAAAAGAGAAGGCAGACACAGTTGGTTTCAAGATGTCGAATTGATTTTACAAAAATATCAATTACCATCAGCCCACCTGTTGCTACAAGACCCACCACCTAAATGTGTATGGAAGCGCCATGTCCAAAAGGCTGTATACACGGTAGTCCTAGAGACGATAAAGGAATACATTAAGCAGAAATCATCAGCCCGGTTTGTGAATGTCGACATCCTTGATATCGGAAGGCCACATCCGATCTGGTCAACAGTGACAGCAAATACATATGATGTAAAACGTGCCATCATCAAGACAAGGTTACTAACCGGCACATACTATCTGCAAGCACACGGATCTAAATTTAATCAATATGAGAATGATGCCTGTCCTTTTTGTAAGAACGTTGTAGAAGACCGTATGCATTTTCTAGTTCAGTGTCCAGAATTTGCAGATATCAGAAGCATCTATATTGCGGAAATCGAGCATCTAGTGGCGGCAGATAGCTGGGAATTAATAAACAAGGATGAGAATCTTATTCTCCAGATGTTACTCGATACAACTCTCTTGTTTGGCCTGATTGGAAGCGATTCAATGTCGAAAATTTAATCCATCTCCAGGAAACTCTGCTGTAAACTTCATGTCAGACGTAATCATCTCTTAAATGAAACAAATTAACTAACAAAGATTTGATTTGATTTGAATTTTTTCTCTTTGTAAAAAGCTTGCATTATAAAATATCAAGATAATTGCACATAGAAAAATACGGTGCACCTTATGCTTTCTGGATGCTCCTACTTGCATTTCAATAACAATGAACTCATTTACGCGTATGGTGAACATAAATTTACTCGTCTATGAACTGTGAACATTTACACCTCTATATATACATAGGAAAATCACTTGCGTGTGTACATGCGTGTACATAAATATCAGATATAATGATCGTGTGCATGTGTGTATATAATATAATATATAATTAATGGAAAACTCCAATAATCTGCGGATTCTAGAGATTCCCGGATAATACACCGAAAGGTGGTGCGCCAGACATTGGCGGAAACTCCAAGAACAGAACAGATGGATGTGTAGGCCTAGTGATAATTGCAACAGGTAATATTTGAGAACAATTCGTGAGATTCGAGTATATTTTAGGTAGTATACATATAATATAACACTGTTTTCATGAAATAATATAAAATGCCTCAGATACCAGTGGCAAACGCATGATAATCGGATGTATTCAATGACGCGGCTAGTCGACCTGCTGCTTGACAGTCACGCGATGACGCGATCATTGATAAATATTGTTTATTTATTTTTCTTCTAAAGCTTTAGTTTGTTCGCTCTCTCTCCCTGTCACGTCACAATTTATTTTTACTTTGTGATATTCACATACTGATAAACAGAATTGAACTAGGCGGGGTGCGTGTTTCACTTTCAGGGCCAGTCACTCCCACTCCAAGGTCGGTGTGTGTGTGTGTGTGTGTGTGTGTGTGCGTGCGTGCGTGCGTGCGTGCGTGCGTGCGTGCGTGCATGCGTGTCAGAAAATTAGACAGATTGTGAAAAGTTGCTTCTCACAGTACATTACATTTAGTCTGCTTAATAATAATATTATAAAATCTGGATTATTTCTATTGATTTAGAAAAATATGACCATATTTTATTGAATACATATGTTAATCAATCAATCAATCAATCAATCAATCAATCAATCAATCAATCAATCATATTCCATTTCTGTGAGAAGGCTAAAAGCCTGTAATGACATATTCCTAATTTCTTATTTCAATTCGGTAATAAAGTACGGGATTTATATTGCCAGCTAAGTAGTTATAGTATAGTGGTTGGTTATTCCATAGTTTATCTAATTTTGTTTCATATGATATCATAGTTATAATGCCCCCACTCTCCTTTATTTTTTTGTATGGAGGTGGGGTCGGGGGGGGGGGGGGGGGGGGGGGGGGGCTCTCCAATTTGACTTTCTTGTGTGAGGTCATAATCCCCAGGAAAGCCATTGAAATCTATGAAATATCGATAGAATGGGGCGCGCCGCGAAGAGTTATCTCCCCAGAGGGCGTGCGTGCGTTGTGAGGCATAAATATACTTCCGCGTTTATCAATGGCGTGTATAGTAACAACGTCAGAGTACCGTATCATTGCGTAACGCAAAGCCGTTTTAGGTAACAAAATGCCGTTATATTGTTGTGTAAAGTTAAGAGGTGGAAGTAGATTCCCGAAAGAAGCAGATATGCTATGTAAGTTGCGAATATCCGTGAAAGAATCGATACGGTGACGCGCAAACTGTGGATGTCGAGATCGACTGAACTCGTTTACAGCGATCATATAGGCCTACATACATATTACACCGGAGTGGTTCAAAGAAACTCTAACATGTATGCTTAAATAAATTTATATTGTGTTATTTTATTGTCCACATTGTCAAATACATGAACAAATGGCATCTATATTGGACACGTTCTTGCGATCGCCAGTTATCATCCCAGGTTGTGGCTATTAAAGGGTGGTCTCTTAAGACAAGTCAATAAATATATCACGAATACCTGAGTTTCTTTAAAAACCAATAGTCTATCAGTAAACCTGTTTTAACCGTTTAATGCTAAAATTAGTTCCAGAAAAATTATATTTTCTCATAGAAAATATCCAGTAGGGTAGGCCTACAAAGAAAATTGTTTTAGAAAATTTTCAAGGGAATGGCTCGCTGCAGGTGGACCGTTACATATATTATAACATTTAACATCAGACATTAATCACAGGTACAGCATAATGTATACATCATAGGAGGTGTTACCCCAATTTTTCATTGTCAAGACGTACAAAGATTAATTTCTAAATCCATTTAAGCAATGTATTTGAATCTCTATTAAGAGACCATCTGCCTTAAGAGACCACCTTTTAATTCTCCCATGGGAGGTCTCTCAATGCAGGTTTGAAAGTATGTCATCAATTTGGTTTGTTAGCACTGATGTCATCCATTTTCAAATAAACATTTTTCAAAATCACTTTTGATTAACCAAATAAGAATGCTTGCATAGTCAATGTCCATTTGCGGGTTAAGAGACTCTTTAAAAAAAATTTCTACTGGAATGACTGGCTAAGTTTTCTAAAATAGTCTTCTCTTGACTGGCAAATGGACATTTCTCAACAGAACTGCAAAATCAACCTCTGCAGTGGTATTGAGGAATGGTTATTTGCAGCACAATAGAAAAGTAATTTTTGTAAATTTATCACACGAATGACTTGCTCGCATGCCAGTCATTCCAGTTGTAAATTTTCAAAAATAGTCTCTTCACCTGCAAATGAACATTTAATTAAGCAAATATTTACATTTTTATCAAATTTAGCCATTATAGCATTAAAGCAGTGATCTGTATGTGAAAAAGGCCTTCAGATCACAGAATCAGTGGTTATTTCTAGCCCTATTGAGATGATCCATTGTTGGCCAGTAGGATCCAAGCAAATTAGTTCCAAAATTATCATAAACTTACCTTACTGTTGTCTTGTTTAAAAAAATTTAATTTGGCCAACCAGATAATGAGTAGTAGTCTTTTAACACATTAACCTCTATATGCCAGAAAACAAGATGTTTTATATATGATGTATGCAATGCCCTGTTCAATATTTTGAGACCAACTTGACTGTGAGTTATTGGTGCTTCCTATGCCTTATTAGTTTGAAGTTATTCAAGAGCTTTCATGTATATATGTCTAGAAATTGAGACATGGGCATTACATATGTTAAAGGGTTAAAAGAAAAAAGTTGACAGATGGAAAGTGACCACCGCATAAGCTCAGCCCGCCCCACCCCTTCTGGACAGTTCAGCTAATAATGTGTCTGATCTGTTTTCTAATTATTTTACAGGTACCTCCTGTAAGCACCTGTAAGGTACTGTTTCAAATTTGTTCAACTTTGACACTCCATCTACACCATATGCCAAGGGAAGACAAGAAAGTACACAAAGAAATAGGAAACTAGTTACGGATGTGATGGGTGCCAGTCTAGATATTGGAAATGAAGTCCTCAGGGAGACAATGGAGGAAGGTGAAAGTACTTCATCTATCAATGACAATCACTTCCTGTGTGGTTAGCTGTCAAGTATGACCTTCTTTCTGACAGAGTTTGTATTCGATAGAGAGATTTCACGACAATCTTGATGCAATCAAATTTAATACAGGCTTTGATAATTATGACCATTTTATGCGCAGTTAAGACTTGTGAATGATATTTGCTCAATTATGACTTGTGAATGATAATACATGTATTTGCTCAATTAAGACTTATGAGTGATGAAATTTACTTAATTGTGACATATTAGAGATGAAATTTTCTCAACTGTGAGCTAGAAATGATGAAATTTGCCCAATTGTGACTTTTCAATAATAATATTTGCTCAGTTATGACTTGTGAATGATAATATTTGCTCAGTTGTGACTTATGAATGATGATATTTGCTTAATTGTGACTTATGAGTGATATTATTTGCTTACTTCTGCCTTATGAATGATGAAATTTGCTTAATTGTGACATGTTAGTGATGAAATTTGCTCAGGTGTGATTTATAAGTGATGAAATTTTCACAACGGTGAGCTAGACGCGATGAAATTTTCCAAATTGTCACATATGAATGATAATATTTGCTCAGGTATGACTTGTGAATGATATTTAATCAATTGAGATTTGTGAATGATGATATTTAATCAATTGAGACTTGTGAATGATGGTATTTAATCAATTGAGACTTGTGAATGGTGATAATTAATCAATTGAGTCTTGTGAATACTGATATTTAATCAATTGAGACTTGTGAATGATGGTATTTAATCAATTGAGACTTGTGAATAATGATATTTAATCAATTGAGACTTGTGAATGATGATATTTAATCAATTGAGACTTGTGAATGATGATATTTAATAAATTGAGACTTGTGAATAATGATATTTAATCAATTGAGACTTGTGAATAATGATATTTAATCAATTGAGACTTGTGAATGATGATATTTAATCAAGTGAGTCTTGTGAATAATGATATTTAATCAATTGAGTCTTGTGAATAATGATATTTAATCAATTGAGACTTGTGAATGATGGTATTTAATCAATTGAGACTTGAATATGATGATATTTAATCAATTGAGACTTGTGAATAATGATATTTAATCAATTGAGACTTGTGAATGGTGATAATTAATCAATTGAGTCTTGTGAATACTGATATTTAATCAATTGAGACTTGTGAATGATGGTATTTAATCAATTGAGACTTGTGAATAATGATATTTAATCAAGTGAGTCTTGTGAATAATGATATTTAATCAATTGAGACTTGTGAATGATGGTATTTAATCAATTGAGACTTGAATATGATGATATTTAATCAATTGAGACTTGAATGATGATATTTAATCAATTGAGTCTTGTGAATAATGATATTTAATCAATTGAGTCTTGTGAATAATGGTATTTAATCAATTGAGACTTGTGAATGATGGTATTTAATCAATTGAGACTTGTGAATGGTGATAATTAATCAATTGAGTCTTGTGAATACTGATATTTAATCAATTGAGACTTGTGAATGATGGTATTTAATCAATTGAGACTTGTGAATAATGATATTTAATCAAGTGAGTCTTGTGAATAATGATATTTAATCAATTGAGACTTGTGAATAATGATATTTAATCAATTGAGACTTGTGAATGGTGATAATTAATCAATTGAGACTTGTGAATGATGGTATTTAATCAATTATGGATCTATGAGCCATATCTCAGAAACTGCTTGTCTGATTTTCTAAAATTTTACCACAACAAAGAGTGTGATCTTATACTAGACGTCGCCAATGTTGGCCGGGCATGATCTAAAGAAATCCAGAAAGCGTGAACAAATTTAGGAAATCCTATTGGTTTTAAAAACTTGGGGATACTGGCATTTCATTATATAAATAAAGAGTATAGGCCTATATTCATTATTCCAATGTTTCAGCTCTGTATGTTATAAGGTTAAATATAATTGTATGTTGATCATAGGATGCATCTATTTAACCCTTTAATGGCTAAATTTACTCAAGACCGTAATATCAAAACATTTGCTTATTGAATGTCCATTTTCGGGCCAAGAGAAGAGTATTTTTGAAAATGTGCCATTGAAATGACTGTTTCGGTTATCAAGCAAGGAATTTCAGAGGTACATTTTCAAAGGTTCTGTTCCCTTGTCCTGCAAGTGAGCATTTCTCAAGACCACTCCAGAGGCTGGTTTTTGCCCTGACCAGTAAACTGTTGAAAGGCATGCAAGCACGTAGGCAAGCAGGCAGGCAGACAGACAGGAAGGTAGATAGATAGAAAGATAGAGTATCCATCTCTACCAGCAAGCAATAGGGAAGTAAGCAATAGGGAAGTGAGGCTATGTATAGGCTAGATAGATAGCTAATCGCTACTATGACGTAAATGGTTGCTACTGCAATACATGATGTGCCACCGTGAGAATAAGATTGGTCATACACAGGGCTGGTGTGGGTGTCGGGGTGGGGAGTAGAAACTATTGTTGTATTTAGTAGGCCACAACGACCTTTCTTGCTTGATTAATGAAAGTTACCACTACTAAATTCTCCCCATGGACTTTCACCCTCAATAGCTCAGTTCAGAAATTGTAACACATTTAATACACTTCTACTCTAGCAAAGCATGCATTTAATCGATTGGATTGTATATATTTGGTAGGCCTTATAAAAAGTTATACATAACGTGGTCTATGCATACATGTATGGGCACTACAACCTGCTGTGATACAATTAACTCAAACAGGTTTTTTTTATCTTTGCCTAGCATATAGGCCTACCATAGCCTCCCTCCCCAGCGCTAATACTGGTAGAGATGGATACACCGTTAACTTTTTGCCCCCCCCCCCCCCCCCCCCCCCCCCCCGGCCACCTAATCATGGAGACGCTCCTGCTTGTCAATTTACACTATCGCATCATTTACAAGTGGATTAAATAACGCACTGATGTCTGATTAGTGATTACTTAACAGCGGCGACATTTATGTCTCGGTCCGAAGGTGATGCCTTAAATCACGGAAACGTAGAACGACGTTTGAAAATGTCGAGTTTGGACACTATTAAAGTCATTGTTAAATATATATTGCCAATAATGATACGGCATTAAACAAAGCAACTACAATCAGCGTTTATACGAACTATAACTACTTAAATAGACAAGATACGAATAACAAAAGTACATTACTCGCGTAATGGTAAACATGACCGCATTAGAGAGGATGCCTCACAACGCACCAACGCCGCCTGGCGGCTGTTGCAGCGGTGCGCCCCATTGTTGGAAATGGTGTGGGTTGATGTCATATTTATAAATATAAGCACAACCTTGGATAAAATGTCAAATGTCTAAATTACCTAGCACAATGTATCAAGAGTTAACCCTTCGTCTGGCATTTTCACAATCATATCCTGGGTGTTACAGTGGCTGAATGGGACTGGTGAAGTACATTGAAAGGATGAAGAAAAAATAATGGCCACTGTGCCAGCTGCCGGGTTGAGTTAATTTTAAATGTTATAATTAATTAATTATAAGATTAAAGATATATTGAGTAAAAATATGTTAATAATATATATCAGGAGGCCATCCCATGTAGATGAATATTCTGACAATATTGTAGTAACTTAGCTACATATAAAATGTTACTCACCCAACAGAGGTCTCGAATCGGCCGGTGGAACCAGCGGCAGGCGCTCGCGTTTCTAGTTCCAGGGTACGACTGCCGGGCGTCCGTAGAAACGGCTGGAATCAGCTAGCCCGGCAGCCGCGAAGCACGAACTCCGGGATTGCGGGATACAGCCGGCACCACACTCTCCCCCATTTTAAAAAACATGAACTGCCAGTTTAGACATTAAAACTTTTACTTTAAAAAATCTATAGTTAAAACAAAACTTCCAATATAAAATTCATGTGTAAAATGATCAGAGCTGTAACTTGTAACTGACTAACCTAGTTAGATTTTTCTGTGAAGTAACTTGTAATTGAAGACTTGTTTTTAAAATTATAAATTCAATTGTATGGCCATTGACGCTCACCTGCTAAAGGTAGTATTAGAATTTACCACAATTAAAAAAAAAAATTCCCATAGTAGGTAAAATATAATGTGAGATTCAAGGAAAACTTCTGAATGCGCATAAAGTTTTAATTTAGTGATCATCTCTAACCTTAACATATATGATATAAGACATATATCTCTTATATAACAGAACGATCAGAATTTACAAATTTAAGAAATCCGGAAAACCACTATCCCTATCACAATAAAGATATCTGAATGAAGCTAAAACGGAACGGATAATACAGCAGAAGAAAGAAACATATGAATTTACTCTATGACTAACGCGTCAATTACTTCGCGCATTATGAAATGGTAAGCGCAAGAAATGCATCTGCACGATTTCTGCAGTCTTTGCTAAAGGCATATTATAAATATGCTGTCATATGCAAGACTCATCATTGCATCAAATTAACATGTAATTGTTACACGTTGAAGAGAAAATATATAGCTATGGCCTAATAAAACTAATATAATATATTTGAGCTACCCTATAAAGATTTAGAACTGGCATTACTACGCGCAATTATTCACGCGTCATTTGAAAAAACGCATAATTATAACAACGCGTTCTGTGAGTCATACAGCGATGGACCCCTGTTGGTTTTTGGTATCGCAAGGAGTATTATTGCTGGGAAAAAGCCACTATGTGCTTATGTGTCCAACTAATTTAGTTTCCCAAAAACTTACAAAGAATAGAACATCACGATTTTGCTGTTGCAGATTGTTTAATAACTGTTCAAAATCACTATTAAACAGCCGAAACTACAACTATGATTATTATTAACGGAAAATAATGTTAACGATTGATAGCGGTTTCTAGACAAGTTGAATGTCTTCAGTGTCATGCAGAATCTTAAAATTTGAAGCACTAATTTCAGATTACCGTTTTAATTACATCAATCTCATAATACTGAACATGAGGATAATATTTGCAGGAAGATAAGTAGAATGTGCAAAATCTGATGGATTGTAACTGGAAATTGACTCCGATTTGGGTGATTTTGTAGTTGGTCATCTCCTGTGACATGACAAGTCATGATAATGTTCATGCACCAAGGAGATGTGTAATGCATTCCCCTCGGACCTGACACCTTATGCGCCTAGGGGAGTGAAGCTGAAAGTGCTTGTGAATTGGTCGATGGCCATCTCCCGGGACCTGACACCTCATGCGCCTAGGAGATGTGTAATGCATTCCCCTCGGACCTGACACCTCATGCGCCTAGGGGAGTGAAGCTGAAAAAGTGCTGTGAATTGATCGATGGCCATCTCCTCGGACCTGACACCTCATGCGCCTAGGAGATGTGTAATGCATTCCCCTCGGACCTGACACCTCATGCGCCTAGGGGAGTGATGACGGTAAAACAGAGTCAATATCCAGGTCATCTGCTGTTGCTGACTTAGGCAGCAATGACCTGCAGCCAAATTAGTTTAAAAATTGTCAACCGCTTAGCTCACCTTGAAATTTAGTCTGGGAAATTATGTTTTAGGTGTTAAAATCAATTCCAATGTGCATGAAATTGATGAAATTAGACAAATGTAGATTCGCTCATTACATATGATAGGAAACACTGAACGCATTCAACTGGCATCAGAAAAATTGCTGGCTTTCTTGAGACTGATCGGAATTGTTACAGTTACAGATTGCAATGGGGCTATATCCCTATTCTCACCCCTCATGAAAAGTGGTAACCCGCATTTATTTCTTTTATTTAATATTACCGCTTTCTTCGTATGGCGAAAAAAATCCACCCCATTATAGCCTTACTTATTAATATGTTGTAGACATTGAAAACATAGATAATTTAAAATTGCAGTGGTTTAACCAGATTTCGTGGCAATCCGAAATCCCATAGTAAACCTATGGGAGGTGTTAGAATCCAGACATAGCCTCTAAGCCTACGAAATATACCACGAAAATAGATATACTACTTGTAGGACTGACGAGTGCCAAATAATTGGAAAATGTCAAAGCAAATAACACGAAAATAGATCAGAAATTAAAAATGAAGTTAAAATCAACTTAATTTGATTTAAAATCTTTAAAATATAGTCTTACCTACCAGGAAATGATAAAAATGTGATCTAATTTTTGGTTGTCAAAAATTCAAAATGGAGGACAATTTGCGCCATTCGAGTAATACTCGAGCAGCCCACGTCCTTCTCGAGAATTAAGCAGCAAAATCGTGAAAAATTATTTTGAAAAAAAAAAGTTTAAATTTAATTAAATTTTTTAAGCGACGATAGCCTCCACGGGTTACGTATGGGGTTTACGTTTGTGACAGATGAATGTTAAAATCGATCGAAAACCGTAACGCGCATTTTCATTGGTTGAGTGAAAACTGGGAGAAAACAACAACAGGTAACGTACTATGAATTACGACGTAATTAGTATGGTCCGATGGTGTTACGAGAATGGGTTTGGACCTGCTATGCAAGGCTTCTTGCATAGCGTCCTTCCCATGACGCTGGTGTCATCCCTGCTACCGAAAGTTGCCGGGCAGTCTCTACCCGAGCTTGGCTCCGGCCTGATGGGTTCTGTCTCTCGGCGGCCACTTCCGGGTGGTCCAGTAGCTGTGGCCGGTCTGTCAGACATGGGACGACTGTCTGTAACGACTCTTCGGAGTCTGAAGATGAGGAGGCCGAGGAGGAGAGATTGCTGCGGCCTGAGATGCCGTGGGTGGAGAGCATGGGGGTCGATTCCATCCTGAATAGAACCGTCCTCCATCTGTCTGGCTTGGCGCAAGTCAGGACAGCGGCTCCACCCATGGTTGATGCCACTCCGGTACCGGGCACTGGTCCCGTGCTGGTTGGTTTGCCGCCAACCGACACAGTGATGGGTGTGGCTGGCCAGGCGTGGTATACACCTATCTCGTCTGGTCCAGTGGTCAGGCATGGGTGCCGTTGGCACCCGTGCTTGGCCACGGTTCCTCAACCATTACGGGTCCGCACAGTTTTTCGTGCGGACCTACTCCATGGACTGGTGTTTTCCATTGGGTGGTGGTGGAACCGTATGGTACCGGAGTTCCTGGCATATCAGCAATGGCTCCTAGTGAGGAGGCCGTTGCTGGTAGAGCCGTGAGCATGTTAATGGGTGAGGTGTTTACGGGAGTGTCCTCCTCTGAGACAGACTGGTCGGAGGCTCTGGCTTGGCTAGCCAGGGTGGACCTATCTGTGGTTTCGACCACGGCCGAAGAGGATACACCCCATCCATCGGTGGCATCGATTAGGATGGGGATGTTGACCGCAGCCCGGATTCAGTCTATTGGACTGGATCCAAGGTTTATGGAGTTGTTGGATGCTATTTATAGCAAACAGCTCCTGACCAAGGGCCAGCTTCCTGCGGTCTCCAGGGAGGTGCAGGTGAGGTGTCGTATCCCACGGGGAATACGCCAGATATGGTGTTGTTCCAGCGGTCACTGAGGATGATCGCTGGGTGCTGGGTGTCCAGAGTGCTGGAGCGGGTGGCCCAGCCCCGGCGCTGGTGGACCAGTCCCAGGTGCACCATGATGAAGTCCTGTCCCTATGCGATGAGGGGGTGAGGGCAGCAATGGGTGCTGTCAATCACTCTTATCGCCTTCTTTAGGCGGTGTGGGCTGAAGCGGGGGCAGGCCACCCTGTGTCACCTGTGGCACTATCGTGTGTCAATGACAGCCTGGTGCTGTCTATGGACGCATTGGCAAGGGTGCAAGCGCGAATGACGAAGTCTAGGAGGCAGATGGTCCTTGACCATATGCGTCCAGCTATTGCCGTTAGGGAGCGTCTTTTGGGACGCCCCTTACTGGCCCTAGCATCTTTGGTGGCCAAGCGCAGGCCATCTTAGAAGACACTGCCAGCATCGCGCAGAATCGGTTAGCGGTGAATCTGCAGCTGGAACTAGTGCATCAGGTGCATGCACTAGGGGCTGTAGCCAAGCCACTAACCGGGCAACATTCTAAGAAGCAGAAAAAGTATAAAACCAAGGCGAAAGCCAAGCCTAGTGCTGCTTCTGCTTATACTGGGTCTTCTCAGCCGCCTCCGGCGAAGAAGGCCAAGAAGGTTGTGGAGGCTCCTACCCACCCCAATGTTGCTCCTGATCGCCTGAGAGGCGAAAAGGGCAAGGGGAAGGGTAAGTCCTCAAAGGGTGGAAAGAAGGAAGCGGATCGTACCTGAGGGTATGAGGGCTCCCTTCGTAACTGCGTGGAACGCACCTGTGCGACAGGAACAGCGGCGCCAGTTAGACCGGTCAAGCCAAGATCAAAATCAAGAGAAGGGGGTGGGGGAGCAGATCGTGAGCCAGACACCCGCATTAGGCGTCAATACATCTATAGTGGGTGGAAGGATCATGCCTTTGGTCGAGGCTTGGCGAGGTGTGAAGCCAGACAGTCCGGTCCTGGAATAGTTATCCCAGGTGTGCATGCCGGAGTGGTGGGACGTTACACCACAAAATCTGTCTTTGGCACCTGTCTGAACACCCGTTCCAAGGGAACCAGACAAGTTAGAAGCCATTCAAAACAAAGTGTCAGGTTTGCTTCTGAAGGGAGCAATAAAACCAGCAAACCAGAACACTCCAGGCTTCTATTCAAACATGTTCCTTGTCCCCACGAGCACAGCCGGGTGGAGACCCGTACTCGATCACAGGCCATTAAATTGGTTTATCCATACGCCTCAGTTTCAGATGGAAACTCCGAGGTCTGCAATGGCAGGATTGCAGAAGGGAATGTGGTGTGTATTGATCGATCTGAAAGATGCATATTTCCACATTCCAATGAACAGGAGTTGTCACAGGTTTCTGAGATTTGCATTTCAGAATCAAGCGTGGGAGTTTGTAGTCTTCCCATTTGGCCTATCGACAGCTCCATGGGTTTTCACCAGAGTGGTCCTTGCAGTGACAGCGTTTCTCAGAAGAGAGAACGTGGTGCTTCACACCTACATAGACGATTGGATTATCAAGGCAGACACGCCAGCCAAGTTAGAGGTGGATACTGCTCTGACTCTGAAGTTACTTTTAGATCTAGGCTGGATAGTCAACAAGGAGAAATCCGAGTTGACACCCACTCAACAGTTCGTTTATTTAGGGATGCGATTCGATCTCGAGGAGGGCAGGGCTTACCCGTCAGAGCCCAGAGTGGTGTCTGTTAGCCATCCTCAGGAGTTTTTGATTGGGAAACCACATTCAGGCGAGGTGGTTTCTTCAGATGCTGGGCATGATGGTATCCATGGAGCAGGTAATCCTGTACGCTGCTCTGATGCGAAGACCTATCCAGTTGTATCTGATGTTTCTGTGGAAACAGAGAACAGAACCCCTGTCAAAGCTGGTTCCAGTTTTGGAGCCATTAATGTCGCATCTTGTATGTTGGAAAAAGCGTCAGAATCTCCTACTAGGGGTTTCGCTGCACCTACCCCACGCCCAGCTATCCGTGTACACGGATGCATCGCTGTATCGATGGGGGCCTGCCTGGGAGAACACCAGGTCTCGGGCACATGGACTATCCAAGCGAGCCAGCTGCATATCAATCTGTTGGAAATGATGGCAGTGGAACTGGCCTAGGAAAAGTTTCTTCCAAAAGTCAGGGGCAAGGCGATATTTATACGGTCGGACAACTTGACAGTAGTATCATACATAAATCGCCAAGGCGGGACCAAGTCACCCACACTATGTATGAAAGTGTGGCACTTGATTCAATGGTGCAGGAATTACTCGGTTGTTTTGAAAGCAGCTCACATTCCTGGGCAATTGAACATTCTGGCGGATGCTTTGTCTCGGAGACAGATAATTCTGCCAACAGAATGGTCTCTCAACCCTCCAGTTCTTCACAGGATCTTCGAGCATTGGGGCAAACCCAACGTGGACTTGTTCGCCACAAAGGAAAATGCTCAAATCATGACTTATGTCTCGCCGATTCCAGAACCAAATGCCGTCGATACAGATGCTCTGGCAATAAGCTGGAGAGGGATGCACGCTTACGCGTACCCACCCACCATTCTTCTGCCGAAGATATTGGTGAAGATCAGGGAGGAACCATGCCTGGTCCTGCTAATAGTGCCATTTTGGCCCAGCAGGGCGTGGTTCACGGATCTTCTAGATCTGCTGGTGGACAATCCAGTGCAGTTACCCGAGATTCCAAACATAATCTCCCAGGCCGAGGGACGCTTCCTACACGAGCATCCCGAAATGTTCAAACAACGTTCCACGTTGGAAGGTTTTCTCGACAAGCTGCGAAATTCATCGCAGCTGCGAGAAGGAGGTCAACCTTCAAGTCATATAACAACAAGGTTAACAGATTTGCAGACTGGTGTGAAGGAAAGGGTATTGATACCTTTCAATCCACTATTCAGCAAATAGCAGATTTTCTCTGTGAGCTGTTCTTTTCAGGACTGGCTCCTGTCACAATTGCTGGATACAAGTCAAGAGTGGGGGCCTAGTGATGCGAATGTGATTCGGTTCCTGTAACTTGATAGTCCTTTTAGGTCTCCATTAGTCAAGTTTAAGTCTAAGCTCTTTCTCCAAGGGGCAAAAGTAGCAATTGATGGCTTGCACCTTCCCACCATGTTACTGTCTATATCTGGTGTATATCAGAAGTAATAGGATGGTGAGTATTGATCGAAGGAGAATGAAGGAAATTTCAATTTCCCTTTCTCCGAGATCTAACAATACTCGCCATGCTATTACGGACCCAGCCTCCCAGCCCCACGGAGGCAAGCCATGGTTATCTCTTGTTTGTTGGCTATGCAAACAATATGAGCTTCATGGCAAATGGGTACTCGGCAGTTGGGAGCCAAGTACCCGGTTCCAGGTATAGTCTTAGGGCCCAGCTGTCCAGGATAGCTTGTATCAGTAGTAATAGAATGGTGAGTATTGTTAGATCTCGGAGAAAGGGAAATTGAAATTTCCTTCATTTTACAGTTAGGTTTTGCATTTATCTCAACATATCGTCGTATATCTCGGCATGCTTTCACCTTATTGGAACTAAACTTGGACACATTCTTCCTTATATCAAGGGAATGTAGCACAATGATATTGTGTTCATGAGTGCAAAGTTCAAGGGTACTGTGAACTTGGTATAATACTCTATTTTTACGATTACGTTTTTGGTTTAGATCAACATATCGTCTTATATCTCGGCATGACTTCCACCTATAGATTGGAACTAAACTTGAACACATGCTTCCCTATATAAAGGAGATGAAGCGCAATGATATTGTCCTCAAAGGTCATGTTCATTGTACCATTTGACTTGTATAAAATGCAGACTTTAGGACAGTTAGAAGTAGATTCCTGTGCTTAGCTCATTTTGCCTTTATTTCAGAATTGGCCAAATTATTGGAACTAAGCATGATCATACAGTTACCTCAACCAGTCGGAGCAGCACAAAGACATTCAGGCTTCTGAGGTCAAGTCTATTGTGTTTTTATACAAATCTAGATTTGCATTTGGAAATGCAAAATGCTACGATTTTCGCCACAAATTCTTACTGGGATAGTAAGTGCTTTCATCGGTAACACATGAGATGACAACGGCAGAACCATTCGGCCAATTTAAGATTAACATGGTTAAAAAGATTAGTTTCAGTCAGATTAGTTTCAAAATATTCAACGGTACCGGTATATTTATTAAATTGTAAAAGGATAAAAAAAACCATGTAATTCTCAAATTTCACTGACTTTTCCAGCTTCACTGCGGAGAATTATACGTCATTTTGATTGTATCATCATGTAATGTGGTACGTAAATGGATTACGACGTCAGATACTTGAGTGACAGCTCGGATCACTCTATTGAAAGACAGATGAAGTATTAAAATGAGGACAGATGCTTCAAAATACCATAAAATGCACAAGATGGGAAATGCTTTTTGTGACGACCTATTTTAAAGAACAACCACTTTATGGCGTCGATGTACTTCTGCAACTTTACGGTATCCGTATGTACTGTGGTTGTTCTATTATAATCATTAATATACAAATTCTTCGTTCTTATTTGCAGGTGTTTCAAAATTATCTTTACACATATCAGAAGCTAATCCTTTAATGATCAACCCGGCCAACACCGGTTCCGTAGTCGTCTTGAGGAATGTCTATTTGCTGGTCAAGAGACGAAAATTTTTGAAAATTTACCGCTGGAATGCCAGTCATTCCAATGGTAAATTTTCAAACATTGCCTCCCCTTGTTCTGCAAATGGGCATTCAATAAGCAAATAATTTGAATTTCTTGAGAAAATGTGACCATTAATATAAAATTCTTCGTTTGTTATTTTCAGTTGTTGCAAAATCATCTTAAGACATATGAGAAGTTAAATTAAAGAGACAAACTTTTACCTGGTCAAGATGAGGTGGCCCAAGATAGAGCTAACATCGTCACAAGTCGCATTTCTCTCCGCTGCCATTGGATTCAATATAATATCGACTATCCAGAGTTTCTATTACGTTAAGGTGTTCCTAAATCACTACCACATATCTCAACTCGGATTTCAGATTTCACAAGTTATCTATCTCATATGGAATGCGCTTAACGACCCCCTGTTCGCGTATATACAAGATAATGCCAAATACGCGTGTGTTCGTACTCGCCGCCATGCCTTACTTTACGGCGCTCCATTCTGGGGACTGAGTTTCCTGGTATTCTGGTTTCCATGGGAATCAGAAAAAAACTCAACATGGGTTACTGGCTTACATTTAACAGTCAGCCTCGTTCTATATGACACAGTCTTCTCGTTCAATGGTTTGGCAATGTGTGCATTATACGCAGAAATATCTCCCAAACAAGAAGATAGAGTTCTTTTAACGCGTTGGAGCGCCATTACTGGAATTGTCGGGTCTTTCTGTCTCTTTATAACCGAACAATACTCAGACAGCATAAAAGATTTCCGTGCATTTCAACTACTATGCTGTGTATTTGCAGTTTGTTCAAGCTTATTAACGTGGTATGCTGGCAAATATGCACTAACTGAACGCGAACATTCGGGAGAGACAAGACAAACGGAGGTGAAAAATGAAAAGAAGGAAAGTATTTGGAAACTCACGTGGCAGATTATGAAAAATAGAAATTTTCTTTCATTCGTTTCAGTCAATTTCGCACATGAATTTCATCGGACATTCATCACCAATTTCATCGCCATCATCACGGAGAGGCTGGTGCCGATATACGTTCTTCCTCAGTATATAAGAAGTCTCTGCTACAGTTCACGAAGGCTCATCACAATGGTAAGTAGAGGTGGCAAATAGACAGGCAGACAGACAGACAGGCAGGCAGGCAGGCAAGCAATCATGCAGACAGGCAGGTAGGTAGGCAGACAGGCAGGCAGGCCGAGAGGTTGGACGGACAAGCAGGCGGGTAGGCAGGCAGACAAGCAGGCAGGAAGGCAGGGCTAGGTACCAGCTTCATATGCATGCTTCTTGTGTTGATCTTTAAATTATTTTTTGTTTGTGGTTACCAACTTAGTATTTTGAAATAGGTAGGTATTCAAAGAATAATTATTTAAATTTTGTGTCACTGATTTCCATGGTCAACTGATGAGAAACGTTAATAAATTCATATGGATGAAAGGGATTTTATTGAATGCATTCCTAAATTCTTGTTTTCTTTGGCCTTTTGCTGGAGATCTAGGGATGCCACAAGCGAAAGCATGGCCTATACTATAAAGCCATGACCAGTAATCTCTTGAATTACCGCAAAAGCACCTTATTTAACAACCCCTATCACGACAATTATAATTTTAAAAATTACAAAATGTTCTTAGATCAGATTCGACGTAATTCCGTTGAAAATTTTGAAACTAATTTGACTGCAATCTGTTGCTTTCTCTGGCAGCAACAGATTCCAGTCAAATTAATTTCAAAATAGTCAGCACTTTCTTAGTATTGAGATTATGGAACTGACACTTTAAGAGTTAGTGCGCTAAGAACTCGTTAATTGTAGGCTATATATCATTTGTCAATTTTAACTTTTAAATTTCAAACCTCCAGTTTTTGGTAGTAATCGGTGCTCCGCTGGCCAACAAAGTAGGCTACTACAACCTAATCAAAGGCAGCTTCTTTGTGAAGATTGGACTGGGTATCTTCCTGTATATGTTCGGATGGTCATTTCGATCGCTTATCCTTTTCGTCATGGTTATTGACAGGTAATTACTGACGTATCCAAAAGACCGGTGTGAGTATTGCGGGTGGTGCCGTCTGTTGTGTATGTTTGTTCGTTTGTTTGTTTGTGTTTTTGGAGGGTTTGTTTGTTTGGGTGTTTGTTTGCGTGCGTGTGTGTTTGGTTGTTTGTTTGTCTGTTTTGTTTAGTTTTTAGTTTGTTTGTTTGTGTGTTTGTTGTTTGTTCGTTCGTTCGTTCGTTCGAGATATATTTTCAGAGTACAAGAAGTTAGAATCATCTAATTTCGCATATCGATTCATGTTAAAGATGGCTAGGAAAACGAATATCAGGTAAACCGGTTAAATAGTCTGTTTCTAAGGGTATCCCAAAATACACATTTTAGCGACAAATCGGTAAAGCATGGAAGTAGAATCACTAAATTTGATACATTCATTCCTATTCTAGGTAAGCTCTATGAGTTTCAGGACAAAGCATCAATTATCTAGGTCATGGGGTCACGAAATGCATACTGGAACATAATTCTGTGGTGCAAGAAGATAGAATCACCAAATATAGCACACGCCTTAATATAGCGGCAGTTTATGATTGCGTTGAGCGTGTGTTTTTTGTTTGTTTGTTAGTTTGTTTGGTCAACATATCAACTATTTCGGTCCCATGGTTCACTAATTCTCCTTCGATCAATACTCACCATTCTATTACTTCTGATACAAGCTATCCTGGATAGCTGGCGCTAGGACTATAGCCTTAGTAAGCCTTACCGGCTCCTGGAACCGGGTACTCGGTTCCCAACTACCGAGTACCCGTTTGCCATGAAGCTCATTCTTGTTAACATAGCAACAAGAGCTGCATGCTTTTTGGGCAGTTGGAGTCTTAAAGTTTTTCTAAGTCTTTTTCTGTAAATTGTGATAGCTTTGTGCGCTCTCTAAGGATTATTTGGATTACCATGGAAGGAGCCGATGATAACCAGGTCGTATATTTCCATGTTGTTCTAAAGTTAAAAGACTTAGGTCTTCAAAATTTCGTCTGTGTCGCATGTTCCAATTTCGGACCCCGGTACGTGTGTTAACAACGAAATACGCCAGATTGATAGCCTTCCTTTAACCCCAACAGGCGATCGGCAGATATGAAATAAGGTGTTGGCTTTACGGTGTTTGAACACGAAAATCGGCTGACGTCGTTCTCCGTAAGATCTGAGCGGGTGACATCACACCCGAGTTGTCTCGGATTTTTTATGTGAAGAAAATGTTTCATTAATTCGCGCATCTGATTTTGGGTGCTGCGTACTGTATTGGTACCAGAAAAACTTTGGAATTTTCAAGTTTTGTGTGTTATCACGATCTGTTTGCAATGATCGGTGGTTTCAAATTTTTTGATTAAGATGTGTGGTCTGCAGTTTTACCATGTAAAACTTTACAGAGGGCAGTTTGTTTACATTTTGTTGTTTCTTCACATATCGTTTTGACCTTCTTTAGGAGTATAATTTATATTGATTAGTAAATATACCCCGAATGCTATGCGATATGGTTCCTTGTTCCGTTATACATCCTTGAGGATCAGTTTATGGGTGTATCGTGCCCACTTCGTTCTTGTCGTCATAATCAATGCGATCTTTGCTGTAGCGTTGCGGGGTGGCGTGCGGGAGGGTTAACATTTAATTTTTGATCAAATTATTCGAAAATTATTTGTCTGCCTTCCATTCCTGTTTCGTTCCGCTTGCTTATTGTAGGTTTGTGCTTATTTATAAGCCAAGCTGGCCCCATCATCATGTGACGAGTGCCATAAATTCGTGAGGGTTCTGTTCAAGGACCATGTCTGCTTTCGTTGTACAAGTTGTAATCTTGATAGTAGGTGCAACATTTGTACAGTGTGGTCGTCCGACATGATGGTCAAGTTCCTTGCCCAGTAGGACTTGGCAGGGACTGATGCGAGGTCAGGCGGTCCGAAAGCAAATCGTGGAGCGTCCGTTTCGGCCTTGTAGGTGCTCCACATCTGCAACCGGAAGCGTTCTTCCTATGCTGGTGTCGTCCATACTTGCAAAAGTTGTAGGGCAGTCTCTTCCCGTGCTTGGTACGGACCCTGTCCTTGGACAGGGTTCTGGACTGGCCACCGAGGGAGCCGACTCGTAGGGCTCCCTGGCAGTCCCATCGGGCTCCGGCCTGATGGGTTTTATCTCTCTGCGGCCACCTCTGGGTTGTCCAGTAGCGGTGGCCAGTCCGTCAGGCATGGGAGCCATCGGCCAGTGTTTCCTCGTCTGGTGACGACTCTTCGGAGTCTGAAGATGAGTAGGCCGAGGAGGAGAGATTGTTGCAGCCTGAGATGCCGCGGGTGGAGAGCATGGCGCAAGCCAGGACAACGGCTCCGCCCATGGCTGAGGCCTCTCTGGTACCGGGCACCGGTCCCGTGATGGTTGGTTTGCCACCAACTGACACAGTGACGGGTGTGGCTGGCCAGGCATGGTACTCACCTATCTCGCCTGGTCTGGCGGTCAGGCATGGAGTGCCGTTGGTGCCCGTGCTTGGCCAGGGTTCGTCTACTGTTACGGAAAACTGTGCGGACCTACTCCATGGACTGGTGTTTTCCATGGGGTCGTGGCGGAACCGTACGGTACCGGAGTTCCTGGCGTATCAGCAATGGCTCCTAGCCAGGAGCCCGTTGCTTGTAAGGCCGTGAACATGTCCATGGGTGACGTGTTCATGGGAGTGTCCTCTTCGGAAACAGACTGGTCGAAGGCTCTGGCCTGGCTAGCCAGGGTAGACCCGTCTGTGGTTTCGACTACGGCCGAAGAGGATGCACCCCGTCCATCGGTGGCATCGATTAGAACGGGGATCTTGTCCGCAGCCCGGATCCAATCTATTGGCCTGGATCCAAGGTTTATGGAGTTATTGGATGCTATTTATAGCAAACAACTCCTGACCAAGGGGCAGCTTCCTGCGGCCTCCAGGGAGGTGCAGGCGAGGTGTCGTATCCCACGGGGGGAATATGACAGATATGGTGTTGTTCCAGTGGTCACTGAGGATGATCGTTGAGTGCTGGGTGTCCAGAGTGCTGGAGCGGGTGGCCCTGCCCCGGCGCTGCTGGACAAGTCTCAGGTACACCATGACGAGGTCCTGTCCATATGCGATGAGGGGGTGAGGACAGCAATGAGTGCTGTCAATCACTCGTATCACCTTCTTCAGTCGGTGTGAGCTGAAGTGGGGGCAGGCCACCCTGTGCCACCTGTGGCGCTTTCATATGGCAATGACGGCCTGGTGCTGTCTATGGACGCATTGGCAAGCGTGAGTGACGAAGTCTAGGAGGCAGATGGTCCTTGACCATATGCGTCCGGCCAACTGCCATTAGGGAGCATCCTCTTGTGATGCCCTTTTACTGGCCCTAGTATTTTTGGTGGCCAAGCGTGGGCCATCTTAGATGACACTGCCAGCATCGCGCAGAATCGGTTAGCTGTTAATCTACAGCTAGAGCTAGTGCGTCAGGCGCACGCACTAGGGGCTGTAGCCAAGCCGCTAACCGGGCACCCTTCAAAGAAACAGAAAAAGCATAAAAGCAAGGTGAAAGCTAAGCCCAGTGCTGCTTCTGCTTCTACTGGGTCTTCTCAGCCGCCTGCAGCAAAGAAGGTCAACAAGGTTGTGAAGGCCCCTACCCACCCCAATGTTGTTCCTAATCGCCAGAGAGGCGGGAAGGGCAAGGGGAAGGGTAAGTCCTCTAAGTGTAGAAAGAAGGGAGCGGATCATAACTGAAGGTACGAGGGCTCCCTTCTCATCTGCCTGGACCGCCGCATCTGTGCAACAGGAACAGCAGTGACAGTTAGACCGGCCAAGCCAAGACCAAAATGGTTCTCACTCTCTCTCTCATCAAGAGAGGGTGGGGGAGCGGATCGCGAGCCAGACACCCATGGTAGGCGTCAATGCGTCTATAGTAAGTGGAAGGCTCATGCATTTCGTCGAGGCTTGGCGAGGTGTGACGTCAGACAGTCTGATCCTGGGATGGTTATCCCAGGGGTACATGCCGGAGTGGTGGGATTTTCCACCGTAAAATCTGTCTTTGCCACCTGTCTGGACACCCGTCCCAAGGGAACCAGACAAGTTAGAAGCCATTCAAAACGAAGTGTCAGGTTTGCTTCTGATGGGAGCAATAAAACCAGCAAACCGGAACACCCCAGGCTTCTATTCAAACATGTTCCTTGTCTCCAAGAGCACAGGGGAATGGAGACCCATACTCAATCTCGGACCATTAAATTGGTTTATCCATACGCCTCGGTTTCAGATGGAAAGTCCGAGCTCGGTAATGGCAGGATTGAGGAAGGGAATGTGGTGTGTATCGATCGATCTGAAAGATGCATATTTCCACATTCCAATGAACAGAAGTTGCGTTTCAGAATCAAGTGTGGGAGTTTGTAGTCCTCCCATTTGTCCTGTCGACAGCTCCAAAGGTTTTCACCAGAGTGGTCCGTGCAGTGACAGCGTTTCTCAGAAGAGAGAGTGTGGCGCTTCACACCTACATAGATGATTGGCTGATCAAGGCAGACATGCCAGCCAGGCTAGAGGTGGATACTGCTCTGACTCTGAAGTTACTTTCAGATCTAGGCTAGATAGTCAACAACGAGAAATCCGAGTTGACACCCACTCAACAGTTCGTTTATTTAGGGATGCGATTCGATCTCGAGGAGGGCAGCGTTTACCCGTCAGAGCCCAGAGTGGTGTCTCTCTTAGCCATCCTCAAGAGTTTTCGATTGGGAAACCACATTCAGGCGCGGCAGTTTCTTCAGATGCTGGGCATGATGGTGTCCATGGTGCAGGTAATCCTGTACGCTGCTCTTATGCGAAGACCTATCCAGTTGTATGTGATGTCTCTGTGGAAACAGAGAACAGAAACCCTGTCAAAGCTGGTGCCAGTTTTGGAGGCAATAATGTCGCATCTTGTATGTTGGAAAAAGCGTCAGAATCTCCTAGATGGGGTTTCACTGCACCTACCCCACCCCAGCTGTCCGTGTACACGGATGCATCGCTGGAGGGATGGGGGGGCCTGCCTGAGAACACCAGGTCTCGGGCACATGGACTCTCCAAGCGAGCCAGCTGCATATCAATCTGTTGGAAATGATGGCAGTTTCTTCCAAAAGTCAGGGGCAAGGCAATATTGATATGGTCGGACAACTCGACAGTAGTATCATACATAAATCGCCAAGGCAGGACCAAGTCACCCACACTATTTATGAAAGTGTCGCACTTGGTTCAATGGTGCAGGAATTACTCGGTTGTTTTGAAAGCAGCTCACATTCCTGGGCGATTGAACATTCTGGCGGATGCTTTGTCTCGGAGACAGAGAATTCTGCTAACAGAATGGTCTCTCAACCCTCCAGTTCTTCACAGGATCTTCGAGCATTGGGGCAAACCTAATGTGGACTTGTTCGTCACAAAGGAAAATGCTCAAATCATGACTTATGTCTCGCCGATTCCAGATCCAAATACCATCGATACAGACGATCTGGCAATAAGCAGGAGAGGGATGCATGCTTACGCGTACCCACCCACCATTCTTCTGCCGAAGATATTGGTGAAGATCAGGGAGGAACCATGCCGGGTCCTGCTAATAGCACCATTTGGCCCAGCAGGGCGTGGTTCACGGATCTTCTAGATCTGCCGGTGGACAATCCAGTGCAGTTACCCGAGATTCTGAACATAATCTCCCAGGCCAAGGGACGCTTCCTACAGGAGCATCCCGAAATCTTCAAATTGACTACATGGATGTTATCAAACGATGTTCCACATCGGAAGGGTTTTCTCGACAGGCTGCAAATTTCATCGCAGCTGCGAGAATGAGGTCAACCTTCAAGTCATATAACAACAATGTTAACAGATTTGCAGACTGGTGTGAAGGAAAGGGTATTGATACCTTTCAATACACTATTCGGCAAATAGCAGACTCTCTGGGAGCTGTTCTTTTCAGGACTAGCTCCTATCACAATTGTTGGATACAAGTCAGCTTTGGCATCAGTTATCCCTTGTCTAGCCAACAGGGATAGTCCAGAGGTGGCCCAGTTAAATGTGATGGTGAAGGGAATGAACAATCTCTGACCGAGACAACTGGGAGTCATTCCAGCCTGGAGTCTATCTTTAGTGCTTAATGTACTGGCCAAGCACCCTTTTGAACCATTGCGTTCGGCTAGTCTAAAGCATTTGACTCTAAAGGCGGTCTTTCTATTGGCAGCTTCCACAGCTAGAAGGCGCAGTGAGATCCATGCACTTTCAGCAGGGAGGGACCGATTTATTGTCTCCGGAGAGGGTCTGCGTCTACTGCCAAGAGCAGAGTTTATGTCAAAGAACCAATCTTTGAGATATCCCGGCAAACCGATCATTATACCGAAACCAACTAGGTTTGATCGTGATGCTAGTGTCTGGTGTCCAGTCCGTCCTTTGAGTAAGTACAAAAGATGGACAGACTCGTTACGGTCGACTGATAGACATCTGTGGATCTGCCATAAGAAGCCATATGGCGCTGCATCCATGGATTCTATCTCTCGTTGGGTAGTCGAATGCATTCAAACTACCCATGAGATTGCGACTGGGCACCAGGTGCAATTCGCAAGGGCACACGATGTTAGAGGACTAGCCGCCTCGACCGCCCTTTACAATGGTGTTCCATTAGAGGACATCATGGCTGTTGCACAATGGCACTGTGAGTCCTCTTTCACGGATTACTAGATGAGGGATGGGTCAGACTCCGCCAATCCACTCGCTTTAGCTGTTTTGAAACGATAGCTATACGACAACACTGCTATTCTCCCTTTTTTCGCATTTGTAAGAGAGTATTAAGAAGCAGACATGGTCAAGCGAGAGGATATCAACCAGATTGTGTCACTGATGGCCGGACAACTGAATGGTTGGAGGCTCCACGTCTGGCATCCAAATATCATGAGGTAATTCAAGATTGAGTTTTTTGTATTATGTCTATATATCATGTTCATTCATCTTATATATTCATGCTCATTCCCAGGCTAATATATGCAAAGAACAGTTAACCCTCTTGGCATATTTGTGTTTCAGGTGAGATGCATGTTCGTGAGTTCCCTCCCTTGTCTTAGGAGAAAAAAGAGTGGGGGCCCAGTGATGCGAATGTGATTCGGTTCCTTTAACTTGATGGTCCTTTTAGGTCTCCATTAGTCAAGTTTTAAGTCTAAGCTCTTTCTCCAAGGGGAAAAAGTTGCAATTGATGGCTTGCCCCTTCCCACCATGTTACTGTCTATATCTGGTGTATATCAGAAGTAATAGAATGGTGAGTATTGATCGAAGGAGAATGAAGGAAATTTAAATTTCCCTTTCTCCGAGATCTAACAATACTCACCATTCTATTACGGACCCAGCCTCCCAGCCCTACGGAGGCAAGCCATGGGTATCTCTTGTTTGGTGGCTATGCAAACAATATGAGCTTCATAGCAAACGGGCACTCGACAGTTGGGAGCCAAGTACCTGGTTCCAGGAGCCGGTAAAGCTTACTAAGTCTATAGTCCTAGGGCCAGCTATCCAGGATAGCTTGTATCAGAAGTAATAGAATGGTGAGTGTTGTTAGATCTCGGAGAAAGGGAAATTGAAATTTTCTTCAGTGCATTGCTAAGACAGCGCGCAAAGGCGTGAGTCAGCACTTCCCGCGAGTGCATTCTAGTTGTTGATAGCAATTAGTAGAGTAGATATATAATACCAAGATCCGTCGTTTTCATATAGAATGGTTTTCATTTGAAATACATAGCTTACATGTACATCAAGGTAATCGAAAGGGCCTATAAAGTGCACCCTGGGCGGGCTGAAAATTAAAACTTTTAAGTTAAGTTTATTTCTCAGCAATGCCTGATCCAATTGGAACCAAACTTGGGTGCATGGTAATATACAGCAAAAGGAAGCAGGCCGCCGATAAAAAGGCGATGAGGTCAAGGTTACAGGGGTCAAAGGTTACAGTATAATCTTTGTTAATATTTTATGTTAAGTTTTTGCGTTAAACAAGTTTTTGCCTTATATCTCAGCAATGCCTGATCCAATTGGAACCAACCCAGGGTACACGGTGATATACATCAAAAGGAAGCAGCATGCTGATGCAGACATCATGTGGTCAAGGTTATGGGGGTCAAAACTCACGGTATAATCTTTGTTAATATTTTACGTTACGTTTTTGCATTAAACAAAAGTTATTACCTTATATCTCAGCAATGCCTGATCCAATTTGAATGTAACTTGGGTACATGGTGATATACATTGAATGGAAGCAGCCCACCGTTAAAGCCATCATGACGTCATGGTTATGGGGTCAAAGGTCATAGTATAATCTTTGTTAATATTTTACGTTACGTTTTTGCGTTAAACAAAAGTTATTGTCTTATATCTCAGCAATCCCTGATCCAATTGGAACCAACCTTGGGTACATGACGATATACATCGAAAGGAAGCAGCACGCTAATGTAGGCATCACGAGGTCAAGTTTATGGTGTCAAAGTTCATGGTATAATCTTTGTTAATATTTTATGTTAAGTTTTTGCGTTAAACAAAATGACAACCTTATATCTTATATCTTAATAATGCCTGATTCAATTGGAACCAAACTTGGGGTACATGGTGATTTACATTTAACGGAAGCAGCACGTTGATGCAGGCATCACGAGGCCAAGTTTATGGTGTCAAAGTTCACGGTATAATCCTTGTTATTATTTTATGCTAAGTTTTTGCGTTAAACAAAAGTTATTGCCTTATATCTCACCAATGCCTTATTCAATTGGAACCAAACTTGGGTACATGGTGAGTTACATTTAACGGAAGCAGCATGCTGATGCAGACATCATGAGGTCACGGCTATGGGCTCACAGGTCACGGTAAAATCTTTGTTAATATTTTATTTTGCTCCATGCGAGGGAAATGTGTCAGTGAGTACAATAAAAGATGATTTAGAAGAGTTATCATTTCCCACTATATTTTGAACTAAAAATTGGCTAAATTTGGCTAAATGAACAATGACAGATCAGTTCCTGTAAAGTATAGTGAAATCTGTATAGTGAAGTCAGAACTGAGACAACAAAACCGTAGAGCAGCCCAAAATACTCAAAATATATTTTTCAAGGTTAAGAAAATTCAGATGAAACAAATTCAAGATACGGTATGGTTGTCATTACGCCGAGTGAAAACTAAAGGAAGAAAGATAACAGCGGAAGAACTGAAAGACTAATCTAATGTGGATCAACTGATGGTTTTCGCATTTTCAGGACCCTTAGAGGATCACCGCCTTACTGGGAAAATGCAAAGAAAGATTTATTCACTATGGTTCGCCAGCTTGGTCTTCCAACTTGGTTTTTATCACTCTCAGCAGCAGAAACTCATTGGCTACATTCATTAGGACTGATTCTAGATGACAAGAGATTATGTTGATGACTAAATTGAAAGTATGACATGGCAGACAAAATGTTGTTTAATTCGGTCTGACCCAGTTACTGTTGCCAGATATTTTGTCTACCACGTTCACAAATTTTTCCATTCCGCAAATCATTTATATTTCAGGTTCGGTTAATCGTATTGGAATTAAACTTGGATACATGGTTACCTATAATGTTAGGAAGCAGCATGCTAAAAGGGAGGTCACAAGGTCAATGCCACTGTGACAAACACGAGACAGGCGAGACATTTAATTCCACGAAATTCTTGTTCCACAATAGATTCCATTCGCGTTCCACTCAGCAAATACGTGACAATGGTCCTCAGTTTGCACGCAGGAATGTTTTAAAAGTAAGATTTTTGGTAATTTCGGGGTCTAAAGATTGTAGAACAGGATTTGATTTGTATCAACTGTGTTCTCTTTCAGCGCATTTGCATCATTTGCATTCTCGTTCTTCAATTTGTCGTTATCTGATATCGCGGACGATGACAAACAAAAGTACAACCGGGGGTAAGTCACTAGATAAAGAAATACGTCGATGTATGCCCAGACACAAAGTTTCGGAACCAAAGCTAGAGTGGAAATGGATAGGTCCGATCTGTCACTCAAATATATGATGGCCTAGTCAATTAGTCACTTGTATGGGCTACCGTCACAATCAAAATGCGTAATGAATGCCATGTCTAGCTCCGTTGTGAGCATTGAATAGCCGATCAAGTGTACGGGTTGTACGTCTTTAAGCATACTATTTAATAAGCAATCTGTTGAATATGTTGAAACTAATTTGACTAGTAGGCCTTTCTGCTATCAACAACTGCCATAGGCAACAACAGCACCAGGTCAAATTAGATTCCGAATATCCAACGGCGTACCTGTATAGTTGCCTCGATATTGAGATATCGATCATTATACCGAACGATCAATGGCTCAGCATATAGCTCCAAATAAATTTTGGACTGGTCAATTTTCTAATAATATAGTGGTCTTGTTGTACTGTTACTACTGATTCTTTATCCTGAAATTTCGGCTATGCAAAAGGCCAAAGGTGAAGGACACTCTCACCTCTACAGAACTTTGTTTCTATGTTAAGTTTTCGTGCTTTCGTGTTATCAGCTTATATTTATTGATTGCTGTTGCTGATGCCAAGAGGATGATTGATGTTAACAGAGAGGCCACCAGGTCAACGGTCAAGATAACTCTGACCTCTACAAACGTTTGTTATATTTCAACGCTATTGCTTCAGTTTAACCAATCTTAACAGTTTATATTTCGGGGCTGCTTAGCCATAAATGAGCACAACTTGTGTTCATGGTTCCTTCTACGAAGACGATACAGGATGGTGACAGGGATGCCACCATGTCAAAGTCAATGCCATTCTGGACCCATATTAGTTATTAGCTGTTATTTTCCCCAAAGATGTGCGCACCAAATTTCTTTATTTTATTAAATGTCCCAAGTGCCATAATGCTCACCTGCCTGATGAGGAACTGCAAACATATTTACGTTCACAAACTTATGCAAACTAACCATGAGACAATAAACACTGAAAGAAATTGTTCAGAAATATTGTTAAAATGAACTAATTTCTCGAATTGTTTTTTAATTTAATGAACAAATGGTCAATCATGCCAAAATTAGTATACCATAATGCCGAATATACTCACATGCAGACCGGGGGTGAATATCCGGCCATCACGATGCCAGAATTTACTCACCACCGAATTTGAAGAAGATACGCACAAAAAAATGAAAGTATTAGTATTTAAAAATCTTTACCAAGAAACATAGCTCTGTACCAAGGGTGGCGACTTGTGAAATTGTGTACAATTATGCCAGAATGCCAAGATTTACCCACCGCCAAGTTTGATGCAAATCAGCGTTTTGTAGATCTAACAAGAGCCATAACCATGCCTTTTCAAGGCAAGGCTACACCATCTTCATGGCTCAAATAGGTATTGTCAAAGGGAAAGTATCTTGGAAATCCGATTTTAATCCATCAACAATTGTCGAAACTTTCCAAACATGTATTTTCCCAATATGGTTCAACTTTGAAAGTGTAACCAGGGACCTTAAGCATAGGCTTCAACGTTGAAAGATTAATCAGGGTTTTAGCTTTTAAAGACATGACCACTGCAAATTCATAAGTCCAATAGATAGCCTCTTATACACAGGAATATCTGCCAAATTTATGCTTGCATATCATAGCACAAAACCCATCTTAACGGTTAGAGAAATCTGAACACCTAATTCTTTAAACCGGTTTTGACGAGAAATGTTATAATAGAGCGATCTAATCTGCCACTCACGTATCTGACTGTTCTGACGTCATTATCAAATAGTGGGTGGGATATCGCGATCAGCATGTCCGTCTGTCCATCCGTCTGTCCCCATCTTGTCAGCGCAACTCTTCCTAGAGGTCTCAATGGATTAACTTAAAATTTCGCCCATATCAGTATCATGTGCAGATGTGCGTGTGCTTTTTTCGCGACCGAAAAATGTTTCATTACAGAGTTATCCCCCTTTAAATATCTTAAAGCTGATACATAAACCGCATTGCCAATCATTTCTTGTCAACGCAACTCTTACAGTTTAGCTCCGATTCTTTTGAAACTTACTAAGTGTTATCATTACCACATGAAGGTGTGCATGTGCTATCACTATACATCTATGGCCATCCGTCTGTCCAAAATGTATGTCCCTCTGTCAGTGCGTCCATCTCTGACAATCATTTCTTGTCAACGAACTCATAGAGGTCTCAATGGATTAACTTGAAATTTTGTCGACAATATCAGTATCATGTGCAGCTGTGCATGTGTTTTTTTCGCGGACAAAAATTATTCATTACAGAGTTATCACCCTTTAAATATCTTAAAGCCGATACATAAACTGCATTACACTTAGTGACAAAGGAATTTAAGTTTTAGGAGGAGTTGCATTTTTCATTGATTAGTTTTTCTAAAATATTGTCCTTTACAATTAACGTTGAATGTATGCTCACTCTTGATGTATGTTTATCTGAAATGTTTTGTTCCGGGGATATGCCGTCTTCTGATGACTCTTGTTATTGTCTTGCTGATAGTGTATATAGTCTGTTATGCTATAAGCCACAACTGACTCTGCTGATCTTGCGAGCTTCTTCATATACTCTAGACTTTTTCTTCCCCTGGTATATCATACATCTTCAGTTCTTTGTCGTTTTCCTCGTATCCTGCTGTGATTCGCTATTTGATAGTGAGTGACTATGCAGCCAGGTGACGTGTCTTTTCTATCGTCAGAGCTTTCCGATGTCGCTGCATGGATCAAGTTCAACAATGGTTTCCTGTTGCATATGTAGCCACATATCTTTTTTTGCAAAATCCTGCATGACTTTGCTGAAGACATTGATAGTGAACCATACTTAGTTGTGCAGAACTGCGAAGCGAATTCTGAGGGTTAATCTAAACTCAATCTAGATTACTGGCGTTTGAAGCTTGGACATGGCAAAACGTTGTTTCTTGATATCGCCAACTCTGGCCCCATTAGTGTGAGAGCCATTTTAACTACTAGTCGGTTATGGTGGCTCCCAACATCTACGTTTCGCATTACTCTTCCATTTTAGCGAGATCCTCTCTAAATTCTTATCGTGGTGTGCTCTATCTCACACTTCGTACAGCCATTTGGTGATGTTCAAGACAGGTTGTGTATGTCGCTGTGTGCACGTGATATACCACGGCTGTTCTGTGTGCTGAAGTCACACATCCGTCTACCGTGAACGGTCATCTTCCATACTCTGTGCTTTCCAATGTTTTGCTCTCTGGCTTGACTGTCACTTCCAACACAGTCGTTGATATTCTCGATCATAAAAGCACATCGACCGGAATTCAGTAAGGTTTTTTCAGGTTTAGCCTAAACCGGGTAACAAATCCCAAAGTACATGCAATGTTCGTTTTATAGATAGAGCGATAGCCCCACCTTTCACTGGATGAGAGCTAGCTCACGCCCCGTGCAATAGGTGTGGCCTAAGTGCCCAAAGGTGGTCATTCCTTCTAAGTGGGTGACGCATTAAAGAGCCCCTACCACTTCCGAAGGATGCCCATACTTTGGTATGTAGGCCACCCTCCCTTGAAGGGTGTCTCGGCTGAGTGTCAATTAATAAAATGTGTGAGGGAACTATCACCTATCTATAAAACTAACATTGCAATTACTTTGTGATTTCTTACCCGATTTAGGCTAAACTGGGTTTAAAGCTTGTTGAATTCCAGCCATCATGTTTCAGTATCTGCTCCATCAATGAACGCAGGCTATTGTAGAAGTAGTTTGTATCTTCTTCTTTGCCTATGGCTGCATATGGAACCCTGGCCCGTGTTCCCGAAGCTCTCGTTATGTTAGCGATATCGTTACACCATACTAAAGCAATGGGTGTAACGCTAACGATAGCTTCGGGTACATGGGCCCAGGGTCGAAATGTTAGCACATTTAGAATTCAGCCTCACATACAATAGGCTCTCGTTGATTGGCTTCCATTGAAGGAGTGTATAGAGGAATCCAATTTTAACTATGCCCCGCCCATATTTAGCTAAGCTCCACCCACAATTCGCCCGTGTTGGGATCTAGCGATGGCTAAGCTTCCTGACTATCAATTTCCAGAGAACTATGCAGGTAAACTGGTGGATATTTTGAAACTAATTTGACTGGGTGCTGTTGCTGCCTATGGGATATTAAATAGTAAAGACACAATTCGTGCAACAAAGCTTGTTACGTCATCAATTAAGCGCTCGTGACAAACTTAGCTACCATATACCATTCATGGCGTAATTTATTATGACGTCATCATACACTCATGTGGTTGATTATAGCGTCATATAATTGATGGATGAACTGGCATCCTTCATTTAGTACTTTATCTTTTTATCCCTCTTGTTTGTTGTCATCTTGATGTTGTCTTCCTGGCCAGATGATGGTAGGTACTCAAGCCAGATTCCATTTCCCAGATCCTGCTCATCCCGCTTCTGTTACCCCAGTCGACAATGAGGCATAGATTGTAGCTATGCACATCTCGTTGATTATCTGTGGTAATGTCTGCGTACATTCAAACATTCAAAAGTGAGATCCATTTTAGCCATGTCCCTCTCATTTCTAGCAAATTCGACCCAGTTGTTACGCATTGTCAAAGGAAACGTGAATTCACAGAATCTAAATTTCAAGATAATAATGCTGTTGAATATGTTGAAATTAATTTGACTGGGAGCTGTTGCCGGTACTGACTATGGCAGCAACTCCTAGGCAGTTTCAAAATAGTGAACAGAATGTTTATTAAATTGTAAATTCATCAAAGATATGCGATTTGGACACGTTCATGACTGGCTTTTCTAGCTTCATGACGGATATATAAATCATTCTCATTGTGACGTCAGCTAACAAGTCTTCTAAGGGGCATATTTTAAGTATGACATCAGATACTTGAGCGATAGGACGAATACTTCCATTCTAACTCACATAATACAAAATGTGGTCGCTCAATCCAGGTTTGATGTAGATTCTTTTTTTTACTTTGACTGTATATCATTTTTTTGCTATTATCATGTCGATGTTATTTATCTATTACAGCGTGGCAAACACCTCAATGGCCTTTGGGACTAATGCCCTTATTATGAAACCGGTATATTCAATTGCACCCATGATAACTACCGCATTTCTGGAAGCCCGTGGGTATGGACAACTAAAAGACGGAACTCTGCACGAGGATGAACTTGAAGTCTTACACGTGACAATGTTTAGACTCGTTTGTTTTATACCTATCATCGTAGGTATATTGCAATGCTTCACATGGTCGCAGTACGCCCTGAGGGATACCCACAAGACAAAAGTGGGTGGCCCAAAATTGATATAGAAGTCTTATAAGCGCTTTCCTTTGCTTCGATGTTGTTGTTGCTGTTGTTGTTAATTTTGTTGTTGTTGTTGTTGTTGTTGTTGTTGTTGTTGTTGTTGTTGTTGTTGTTGTTGTTGTTGTTGTTGTTGTCGTCGTCTTCGACATCGGCAGCGGCGTTCTCGTCGTATTCGCTGATGTGTAATACTCTAGTATGCATAGCTCCTAAGCATTAATCCCAGGCTTGCTACACGCTCACTTCTGTTCATTATTATAATTGCAGTAAAAATGTGGTACTAAATACAGGTGACTGCTCCATATATAACTAACTGTCTACTGTATATGTAGGCTATATTGTGTTTGAGACAATGAATTGGTGGTTGTTCATTAAGAATCATTGCACACGCACGCACGCACTTACGTATGTAAATACGCACGCACGCACTCAATCAATCACCCTGCCACCTACAAACGCACGCACTTGATCACATCCCACCCATGCCAACAGGTCCACATGCATTCGCAGACGCATCCCGCCTTACCCTCTGACTCCAAAAACATGCATCTGCTATAGATCGATCAATGGCTCTATTTGGTATTCTGGGAGCTAACGTCTATTTAGCATTGCTTATGCTGAGTTAATGGCAAGCATGTCTCACCCACTCTTTATAGTTGGCAAGGAAACTATGTGTATATGCTACTAAATATGTTACTAGGTAATATAGCTTAATGCACTCTCATGCTTGCTTGTACATACGGGCATAATGTAATTTACTGTTGTCTTCGTCTTCTCCTTTATCCTAGGTTGATGGAGATTCATCGCTAAAACTTGGAAAATGAGCAGATCGTGTGCCAGGCAGTGACGTTAGGCCTAATCGTATTTTTGCATAAATACGGTTCATCCTAATTGAGGATTACAGATTTTTCATCCATCATATGACGTCATAATCAACCACGTGACGTGTATGATGATGTCATAATCAATGACAGCATGAATTATGTAGATAAGTTAGTCAGGAACGCTTAATTGATAACGGACTAAACGTTGTTGTACGAATTGTATGTCTTTAGCCTACTATTTAATAAAGATGCTGTTGAATATTTTGAAGCTAATTTGACTGGGTGCTGTTGCTGCCATATGCACACAATCAAATTAGAAAACAGCTTTTCTGGAAATTGATAGTCATGCAGTTCAGGGATCGATCGATCCCAATACGGTGAAATGTGGGCGGAGCTTAGCTAAAGATGGGTGGGGCATAGTTAAAACTGGAAAGGTCCTTTGAGATTCTGCGACTTGGCGTTCAAAGGGTTAATGGCATACTAGAATGGAAGTATCCGATCTGTCAAGCATCTGACGTCGTCACTTGTTAGCTAACATCACAATCAGTATTAAGTTGAATATTCTGAAACAAATTTGACTGAGAGACCTTGCTACTTTAGCTCCCAGTCACATTAGTTTGAAAATATTAAAAATAGTCAACAGTTTTCCAGTATATTTCCTTGGAAATAAAGATGATGAAAATTCATGATTGAAATACAGTGTTAAAAAAGTGATTCAAATGCACGTACAAAGTGGGCAGTTTAGTTATAGATGGGCGTGGTCATAGTTAGACATATACCGTTCTATTACATAGCATCATTGGAAAGCAACAATCTCGCAGAACAATGGACCTTTCCAAGTTTATCCATCCATCATATGACGTCATAATAAACGTAGGTAAGCGACGTGTATGCTGACGTCATGATGTCATGAATGGTTCGATATAGTCCATCTTTAACGCTTATAGTGCGACACGGTGTACGAATTGTATATCTGCTATTTAATAAACATGCTGTTGAATATTTTGAAACTAATTTGACTGGGCAGCAGCAGCACCCAGTCGAATTAGTTTCAAAATATTCAACATCTTAGCTGCATAGTTTCTGGAAATTGATAGTCAAGGAGTTCAGAGATCGATTGATCCCAACATGAGCGTGGTGTGGGTGGAACTTAGCTAGAGATGGTCGGGGCAAAGCTAAAACGGGAAAGGACCGTTAACTCTTGCCATAACAAGCGGTGTAGGATTGAAATGGTGGCATCGTAGTTTAGCACCAATTATATTTTAATTAAAATTATTCCTAAAACAATGTGTTCAGTGTCTTGTTTATTAAATGAACTATTAATTATTTCGAGAATTGTAGCTGTGAGGACAAATACAGTTGATCCAGCACAGAAAATAAGCTCTGTGCATGTGTATTCGTGTGACAACGCGTTTGCTCTGCAAGGTGCAATGCCCTACAGTACAACTCAGACATAAGCTAAGCTTTACGTTGCGTTTACCTAGCACGCAGAAAGCGGGTTGCGGAAACGGAACGCGGAATATACTCCAGATCGCTCTTTACTATTTGCCTTCATTCATTTACCTGCACGCGGTATGCGGAATGCTGAACTAGTCCAGGAGCAGACAGCGGAAAAATGTGGTTTCGTAGCACCCTCTCTACACACTCTCAAATCTATATTTTCTTGAAAGAGGAATATCTCAAAAATACTTTAAGTCAGTCTGAGTTTTACCGCAGGGCTGAGCTACAGCTAGAAACATAATACTGCCCTTTCAATTACTAAAGCTGAAATTTGAGGACATTGTTTAGGGGGTGGCATCATCTAAACTGTGACGGATTCTCAACTATGTGACTGGCTTTTAAAATAACCTGGCATTTTACTTATAGTGGAGTGGCTTAGGGGAATGACCATGACCTGCTGGAACAAAGCACCAAATTTGGCACAGATGTACTTGAGGGAAATACGAAACTTTTTGGCGGGGGCTGCCAAATTTTAAAGGTCACGGTCACGCTGAGGTCAAGGTCAAATGTCAAATTGGTTTTTTCACATCTTCCCAATGGAATGACCGTGACACACTATAATAAACAGGCTTGGGGTCAAACTGGAATTCATTACCTCTGGTCCGACAGTGCAGTCAAATCACTCCAATATCACAAGGGGAGAGAGTGATCACGAAGAGACAGATAGTAGAACATGCCTCCATTTGAATGATGCTCTTAAAGAGGGTGCAACTTCTATCCTCATTGAAAACTCAAATGCAAATGCAACCCTTTTTATACAAATGCAAATACATGAGATTCAAATGCAAGTGCAAATGTAAATGCGTTAGAAATTTCATAATTGCATTTAAATGCAAATGCAAGTGCAAATGCATTCAAATGAAAAAAAATCATACCGAAAATCACGGTATGGCTATGATACCGGTTTTCGGTATAATATTGGTATATCGTGAAGCCCTAACTTGATGTACTGACGATTCTCAAGGTACTCTGTGAGCAAATTACTGATCCGCTCAAATTCAGTGATCCTTCCCTGATCAATATTGCAAGCTGTACTGTTGCCATGGAGAAAATAGCAGATCAAATAATTAGTGCACATGCAACTGGAAGGACAGAGGTTATCAAATTTGTGAATGAAAGATTACACACAAATGAGGTAGGGTTTTTTATCCACTGCGAAAACTGAAACTTCAGAACTTTGCTTCAATTCGGAAAACATTAGGACACCAGTCGGACACTGACAGGGACTTGTTTAGTAGACTTGTTGTGGTTGCAAAAACACGTGATATTAGCTTATTAGCTTACCAGATATGTTCAAAGATGAGCTATCGACTGTGCCTTTGTCATTTGCATACGCGGATGGTTCCTTGAGGAAATCTACAAAACTACACTGATGTCTGAGCTAGAAAGAGAAGCTAGTGTTGAACACAAACTACCTGACATACTGATACAGTGGCTTGGATGATTGATGGTATGGCTATCCTTCAAATGGTGAAGAAAGTTAGTACAACAACATTCGGTAAATTATCCAAACCTTTGTTTGATATGGTATTGCGTCCACTTCAGGAGGACAGTAACTGTGTGACAATCGATGCTCTCTTTGACAATTATGACTGCCCAAACTCCATCAAAATGTTTGAGCGTTCAAGAAGACAGTGACTGGGGGCAGGATTCGCAGTAAAAATACAGGGACCTCACACTCCTATTCCAAGCCAATGGGACAAATACATGACAACCCAAAAAACAAAGCCAACCTTGTATTGTTTCTGTGTAATACATGGTGCAACGTCACTCCGGATGTTCTAAAACCTGGATAAGTATTGAGTCTTGGTGGTGGATTTGAGGATGGACAAATTGCCAGACGTATTACATGTGAAAATGTTTTGTTCGTATTACTTGTGTTAATCCTCAGGCTCCACTGTAGAAGAAGCTGACACTAAACCATTGATCCATGCTCAATATGCAGCATTAAATTATTGTTCACGGGTTGTCATATGGTCACCAGATACTGAAGTGGCCATATTGTGCATACATCTCAAATCAAATCTCCAATGTCATGAGTTGTGGTTCTGCACTGGTGTCCGTGATAAGTCACGCTATGTATTCACACCATTGCAAAGAAGTTAGGCCCATTGCTGCGTAACCTACTTCCGGCATTCCATACTTTGACGGGGTGCGACTCGACAATTGGATTTTCGAGAATTGAAAAAGTGAAACCATGGAGATTACTGTATTCTGATCCTAACAAGTTCCCTGGTTAGTTTGATGTTGGAAAGTCATTAGCTACACCACCAGATGCTCATAAAGCTGTTTGTCAATTCATTGCTCGACTGTATGATCCAATGGACACATCCGGTGATTTAAACAAAGTTAGGTACATACTATGCTCTGAGAAACAAGCAAGCAATGAAGCCTTGCCACCAACCTCTGACAGCTTGTCTTAGCACACCAGTCGTGCTAATTCCCATACATTTATTTGGCGTAATGCACTTCTTGCAAAACCAAATATTGGCTCACCAATTGGAAACGGTTGGCACGAAGAAACGGCTGGCAACATGGTTCCAACTCTAATGACAAAGTGCTCGGCTCCTAATCCTTTGTTGCAGTTAACAAGTTGCAAGTGTATCAAATCAATGGACAAGGGAAATTTTGATTGTAGTCATGTTGGGATGACATGCACATAAACGTGTGCCAGTATTAATGCGGACTTATGTCAAAATAAACATAACCTCATTGTTCCTACAGACATGTATGGCGATGATGACGACGACTACAACGATATGCCTGATGATGACATTTAAAATGGTGTAAATAAAGAAAATAAACGTTAATTCTGATTGCTTAGATCACAATATCTAGTAATTTGATCACATTAATGGCAATGGGCATCGTCCAACCAAACGGTTTCCAAGTATCCAATATTCAACTTAATATGTTTAAATTTCCTCTCTATTTTACAGAACATCAAAGTTAGACTCATACAGGTTGCTTGAATAATCAGCTACGAATATAATTTAATCTGAAGCTTACTTTCTAATTAATAAATTAATATTTCGACTCAAAGTTAAAAGTACTTAAAATGTATAATTATTTTAATGATTTGTCCTTATATTGACCTTCAGTATTGACATACGTTTGCAATTTTATTTTTATTTTATAACATTCCAATCAACACGTAAGAAGAATGCTTCCCTGTAAAATTCATGATGTTATTTAGACACATGAGATTCCAAAGACGACATAACCCGAATTAAGTTGTGAAGATCTCTGGGGGGGGGGGGGGGGGGGGGGGTTGCAACGAAAGGGGGCACCCTGCATTATTTGCTGTATCTCAGCCCTGCGGCAAAGTTCAGACTGACACCCTGCCTTAAAATATTCATAAGATAAGCATCTTTCAGAAAAATGTGGATTTATGACTCTGTAGAAGGGGGTGCTACCAACTTTAAAAATAGGCCTCGTTTCGCACATCTGCTCCTGGACTAAACGGTGGGATGTGGAAAAACCGATCGCTCGGTGTAGAGATTTTTCCGGACGGAAAAGATTCCGTTTCGGAACAGAGCACATGTAACCTAGCAACAAAAGGGTAATCCAAGTAGTTAAGGCTGATGCATCGTCTAAGATTATTATAAGAACTAATTTGTCGAAAAAATTAGGAAATCAGTAATATTATAATTACATGTTGTTAGATTAGGCCAGGGAATCATTTTGAATCTAGTCGTCAGTGTCCGCCCATTTTAGATCTACATCTCTCGCCTCCGTACATAAACATTTTGTAACGGTCTCAGTGGAAAGCTAGATATAAAAGCGTAAAAAAATATGTTGTCGATTTTGAAAGAAATTTGATAGAAATATCACAATATCACCAATAAAAATACAATAAAAAACCGCAATGAAAGCGCGTGCAGGTAAATGGTACAAGCAATATTTTACCCGCATTCCGCGTACCCGCTTTCAGTTCCGCATTCCGCATACCGCACCCCCCCCCCCCCCCGTGCCAGGTGAATGCAGCTTTAGGGTAGTGAGAGACTGATCGATGTATATGAACTGGAACTTGGGTCAATGATATGTAGTTGTTTCGGATAAGGTTGCGACATAGCATTCCAATGAAAGGCACTCTTTCAAAGCAGAAAATCTCGCATATTTTCAAGTTCGCAATTCACCTTTCCAGTTTGTCCATCCATCATTTGGCGTCATAACAAACTAAGTGATGTGTATTCTGGCGTCATAATCATGACGTCATGAATGATTCGAAATACTCCTCCTTAACGCTTAATAGTCTGACACGTTGTACGAATTATATGTCTTTGCTATTTAATAAACAAGCTGTTGGATATTTTGAAACTAATTTGATTGGGCGCTGTTGCTGCCATAGGCAGCAACAGCACCCAGTCGAATTAGTTTCAAAATATTCAACAGCTTACTTGCATAGTTTTCTGGAAATTGCTAGTCAGGGAGGTCAGATATCGATCTATCCCAACACGAGCGTAGTGTGGGTGGAGCTTAGACAGAGATGGGCGGGGCATAGGTAAATCAGGAAAGGTCCATTACATCTTCAGCATTTAATGGACTGTCCACTTTTCTGATTGACTCTTCAAATAAGGGTTATTGCTAGACAATGATCTAAGCCTGTTGATGCTTTGTGTAATATTGTCAGTTGTACAGATGCTTCATATTGTGTGTGATTTCGCAAATTCGCAGCCATTAAGATATGCAAACGTCTTACGGATAGCCTCTGCTTGTTTCAGTGTGCACTGGCGTTATGATGACTGCATTGTAGCACATATAGAAATAATCCCGTTATGAATTGATGAGAACCCCCCCCACCCCACCCCCACCCCTAAAGGATTGATAATACATATTATATTGAAAATCCCGTGTTCGTCAGTGACCAACTGGCTGGAATTTAATGCAAAACGCCGTATTACGTGATAAAGATGATTGGAATAGAATTTCTAGAAAGCGTGATGCGAGAGAAAGTTACGACACATACACACACCCCACCCTCCCAACCCCACCCCCTCGTTTATACGGCTTTACCATAATGTTCCTAATACAGTGGCATATTCACAGAAATTAAATCAGACGTTTAGAATAGATTGAACTGAAGGTTTCATCAATCAGCGGAACCACGCACAATAGCCATCATAAGAATAATTAAAATTCTGCCAAATTGATTTCTGATTGGCTGGCTACTACAGATCTCTTCGGGATTACTTTGCTGTGGGTATTTCTGCAGTCTAAAGCTTCCACAAAGATAGTGGGGTTTTTAATGTAAAAGCCTACCAACATCTACGATGAGTGATTGTGTTCTGCAGCTGAAAGGAGTAGAAACTTCATTCCGTTTCAAATCAGTTTTCTACAATCCTCTTCAATGTTCCAATGGTCCGTTCCGCGTTATCCACTGTAGCGTAGCCAGGGGGTAGCGGTGTGTGTGTGTGTGTGTGTGTGTGTGTGTGTGTGTGTGTGTGTGTGTGTGTGTGTGTGTGTGTGTGTGTGTGTGTGTGTGTGTGTGTGTGTGTGTGTGTGTGTGTGTGTGTGTGTGTGTGTGTGTGTGTGTGTGTGTGTGTGTGTGTGTGTGTGTGTGTGTGTGTGTGTGTGTGTGTGTGTGTGTGTGTGTGTGTGTGTGTGTGTGTGTGTGTGTGTGTGTGTGTGTGTGTGTGTGTGTGTGTGTGTGTGTGTGTGTGTGTGTGTGTGTGTGTGTGTGTGTGTGTGTGTGTGTGTGTGTGTGTGTGTGTGTGTGTGTGTGTGTGTGTGTGTGTGTGTGTGTGTGTGTGTGTGTGTGTGTGTGTGTGTGTGTGTGTGTGTGTGTGTGTGTGTGTGTGTGTGTGTGTGTGTGTGTGTGTGTGTGTGTGTGTGTGTGTGTGTGTGTGTGTGTGTGTGTGTGTGTGTGTGTGTGTGTGTGTGTGTGTGTGTGTGTGTGTGTGTGTGTGTGTGTGTGTGTGTGTGTGTGTGTGTGTGTGTGTGTGTGTGTGTGTGTGTGTGTGTGTGTGTGTGTGTGTGTGTGTGTGTGTGTGTGTGTGTGTGTCGGGCGGGTGGGGGGGGGGGGGGGGTTGGGTGCACTCGCTCACCATGGACCAATCTTCCCAAATGTGGCGCCTAAACCATGTTCTTAACACATACAAGTTTCTGAGCGTCCACCTTTAACAAGTTAATCTACATTGAAAATTAGAACTATTTGAATTTACAACGTTGTTAATGTCTACTTGTCATGCTTGTTCATCGCTATGTTGAGACTTTTTGTTTTAATTACGCTACATCAAGACAGACGTTCTCGGTAGAATAAAATAATTGACAATGCTGGGATGCTATTTTCTCTTTATTAAAGAAATTTAAGCAGATTCCGATGCCTAATTGGTATGCGGGTTGGCGCCTTTTAAGTCCTCGCTCAAGTGGAGTGGTGCCTTTTTAGACCTCGCTCATCCTGACGTGAAAACCTGGCTACGCCACTGGTTATCCATCCACCATATGACATCATAATCAACTACGTGGCGTGCATAATTACATTTTAAAGAGGGCCATCATTGTGAGGTCATGAATGACGTAGATAAGTACGTCACGAACGCGTATTTGAAGACGGACTATGCGTTGTTGTACGAATTGTATATCTTTACTATCGTAGCTCGCGCTGGGGGTGGTGGGGGGGGGGGGGGCTACGCGCTGGTCCGTCATGTCACTCCACTCCATCGCACCGCATGTGCAGGATGCGTGGGAGGGCTGGTTAGGTGCGGTTCCGGGGTTGCGGAGCCCGTATCGCTTCTCTGGAAGGTACAAAGACTGACCTCTAGAGCTGGTGGAACATTCACGTTCCAGTGGCGCTGTGCGACCATTGCTGCCAAGATTGAACTTCACCGTCTCATCCTAACTGTTGGTGTCACAGGTATGACGGTCCATTAGTAACTTAAAAGTCTGGACATAATTGTATAATTAAACAGTCACAAATAATTCACTATGCAAACAATATCACTCGTTTGACAGTAATGAGCAAATAATACAGTACATAGAGCTATCCAGTGTTCTTTCTACGTGGTCTCGCCGAAGGTACCACACAGATCCATAAATCCGCAGAGGGATCCCCACAAGGGAGCACCGCAACGTGGTGAGTTGGTAGTTTAATATAAACTAATTACACCCCTAACACACAAAATATTGTTGTTGCGAGAGGAAAGTGCCTCGGGCAGGCCTCCGTCACAGGAAAATGCCTTCAACGCCGAAGTGGAGGAAACGAGCTGGCGAAGATGCTCAGCTTCCTGTAGGTCGGCCTGCATCTACCTCCAAAAGATAGCGTATATACATGTTACTGAGCAATAGCTCCCGAATAAAATAACTATCGAGTCACCATTGTCTTGCAACCAGGACATCACTAGGACAAGCTTACAGTTAACAAAAGCGAATTAGAAAGCACTATATCATTTATGGTGAGGAGAAAGGGACAGATAGATATCCACCACCAGTGTCCTTCCCGTGAGGGCGTGGTGGGTTCTAAGACCTCACCCAGACACTACAACGAGTTGGATGGAGATCCGCATCTTATCCGTCACCGGTGGCACAATATAAATAATTTCTTTTCGCAATGCTTCCTATATCGGTGGGGGAGTCTAACTAACTGGTATCCGAAGATACAGGGGGAGGTGTGTGTAAATCGGCACTTTAGTTATCACCGCTCGGAAACCCCTGGTAGTTTCCCAGTGTCGGACCCTGATAACGCATCGATGGGGAATCCAAACAATGATTAAGCCTTGCGGCTGGTGGATCGTGAAAAGAGACAATAGCTCGATATTAATAAGAGGCACTAAGGTAATTGGCCAATTTTATACAACCTAGCCTGTGCGTGGTGTTACATATCCACTACATCCGGAAAAGAGGCGTACACTATGTGTCTCTTGAGGAGAAATTGTCCCTACCCACTTTAAACCTATCCAATTGAGCTAGAATAGCCAGGTTTAGTCGGTGACATGTCAGGCTCAAGCAGTTAGAGCATGATCAGCGACCTCAGTGTAAAATTGATGCCAGAGGATATGGTGATGCGGATATAATGTTGCTGTATTACCTAGCATACTGCGTCCTAGGGTTTTTATATAGAAACAAAACAATAACGAGGATGGCTACTTGCCACATACACAACTAACTAATACAGTGCTAACGAGATATCACAAGTCATAGGACCTTACGATGCTGTTAGTTAAGAGCACCCACAGGAAATAAAGATAATATTTACAGTATGAAACAGAAAGTATAAAAATGCGGTCTTAGGACCGGGACGGCACCTATTAGTCATCAGTGCCTATTACGGAAATAATATAATGCACAATAGTATAGCTATTTGAGTACCTATTGGTCATCGGTACGGTGAGAGCTCATAAGTCACTGAAATTGATACGCTGATATGAGATAGCGCGAGACGGCATGATCTTGACTACAGGGAAGATTTCTGCAGGCAGACTGTTGATGCGGCACACTCCCATGACGGTGAAAAAGAACGGGTAATAAGATGTCCACTAGATAGTCAATTTAATTGATACATGATTAAAACAGTTGTTGTCAAGTTTCCGTCCGGTGACGGCGGTTTGAACATTGAAAGTTGCCCATTAACAGAGAGGGTTACTGTTATGATTATTTATCCATGTACAATTACAGGGTGCACCGTGCGGGATACGTCGCATAGCTCTTGCGGTGCACCGAGCAAAGTCCATCCAGACTGTGGTCTAAAAGTTAATTATCACATGCGACATGCAGCGCAGAAGTTTGAATCCATTTCAGCAGATCCGGCGAGTTATCCACCAAGAATCACCATCAGCTCTACATCCTGTAGAATCACATTGGGCCCGCAAGGCCCATCCGCAGGAAACTCCTCTAGGAAAGTTCCAGAAAGGGAGTTCTTAGATTAGTTTAATTTTTGCCCCTGGATGGCCATCCTGGAGCTTCCAAAATTGTTGTATCACGGATAAGTTGTAAGACTGCCCACCGGCACAGGAGATCTCAATTCTGAGAGGCACCACAGTGATGATGGAATCACTGTCGGTTTGCAGTTGTCCCTCGTCTAGCACTGCGCTGGTCCAGCAGTCTTCTTGAGGGGTCGGCCTCCAGGCCGATGATGCTCTCGATCTTCGTTTTTTCGTCCCTTTTATACTACTCGTGACGTCAGAGGCATGCATTTCAGCCAACCAGAGGGCGAGCAGTAGCCAATCAGCGTGCAGCCAGAAGTGGTGACGTGGCTATCACGTGAACAGCACATTCCCCCATTCAGTTAATGCATACACGCGATTATGACGTCAAAAGCAATATTTTGTAAATAATTTAACGGGATAACTTGGCCATTTCTGATCCGATTTTAAAATAGTAAAAAGTTCTGTGATGCTCGTTCCATTCCGGTGCGATTTGAGACAATTACGGGCACCAACTCGGTACACTATAAGCATACACTCTCTCCCAATCCCGACACGTGTTGTCAGGGAAACTCCGACGCGCGGGCATGCGCGCTACGCGTTCTTACGAAAACCTCTCATAGGGCTTAATACACGTGTACTATCCTACTCAGGGGGGGGGGGGGGGGGGCGTGCTTGGAGCGAATCTGGAACTGTCGTTCCGTACCCAGCTTAGCTGGGACGGTCCGTACCAGTCCGGTCGATCCGTGCTACACCATCTAATAAATATTCTGTTGACTATTTTGAAAGGAATTTGACTGGGCGCCAGATGCAGCAACAGCACCCAACACGACGAAGTGTGGGCGAAGCTTAACTAGCGGTGGGCGAGGCATAGCTAAAACTGGAAGGTGAATTCCGAGCATCCAAAGCTCATTCAGGCTATTATTTGTCTTCAGTAGTCCTAGATTACGTGTTTGATGTATGTTCACTAAACATTGTGTACTGAAATCTCCAATGTTTTATTAAATATATGATCTATATTGATCATAACAATGGACCGTTCCATTTTAGCCAAGCCCCGCCCATCTCTACTTAAGCCCCACCCACACCTCGCTCGTGTTGGGATCGATCGATCTCTGAACTTCCTGACTATCAATTTCCAGAAAATTATACACGAAAGCTGTTGAATATTTTGAAACTAATTTGACTGGGTGTTGTTGCTGCCTATGTCAGCAACAGCGCCCAGTCAAATTAGTTTCAAAATATTCAACAGCATGTTTATTAAATAGCAAAGACATATAATTCATACAACGTGTCAGACTATTAAGCGTTAAAGACGGGCGATATGGAATCTTTCATGACGTCATGATTATGACGTCAGCATACGCGTCACTTAGGTAATTATGACGTCATATGACGTCAGATCATAGATGGATACTCTGGAAAGGTGAATTGATCACCAGAAACTGATAATGCGAAAATGGTCAGTCTATGATTGCTATATTTATACCCCTCATAAAGACTCAAAGTCATAGCAGCATACACGAGAACTCGAGACGATATGACAAGGTACATTCAGAACACCGCATTGCCATCGCGAGGAATGTACATACAGCTATATAGTAAGGAATATGTACTGTAGGCTGTCTCACTGAGTAGTTTTGTGAAATTGTCATATAGATATGAATAATATATGCTCTTGGCATGCTATCCATACAACTCAATAACAGTTATTTCCATTTTGCTGGAAATCTGTGGTGAAATCAAAATATGATTCCCATCGTCGGTTGTGTATTGGTGGGGGAGTTGACCTTCTATCGGTCATATGTTTGTCGGTAGATGAGTGGTCGCGATACGGTGAATTACATGTGCATTGTTGGTGCGTGTGTGTATGCGTGCCATGTGTGTGGGGGTTGGGGGCTGTGTACTGGCTCAACACAGGAGGGCTTAGATAAGCTGATCCCCCCTGCTGATCCCGTGACTATTTTGACAAAGATTTAATGGAAAACTGTTGCTGCTATAGGTAGCAACAGCATTCAGTAAACTTTGTATAGCTATATTTGTTTTTATTTGCACCATAGGAGATATAGAACTAGTATTGTACTATGCTATGCTATGCTTACTATGCGCTCATCTTAGAAGCCAGCAAAAGAATGACTAGCATTAGCATTAATAGAATGGTTTTATACGAACAATTGCTCAACGGCGAAGACAATAGAGACTGAAATAATGGCGCCAGCAAATATCGATCTAAAATGGCGGCTACAGCTCAAGTTAGTTAAAGTATCCATAAAATAACAAACAGTCCTAAATTTATGAATAGATGAGAACTTTAATGAACAAGAAATATTGGAAAAGAAAATTTGATAAATTCGTGGGTATTTATTTAGAGAAAATCACAACCAACATGGGGAAAGCGCATAGAGCTAGTCATGACCAAGGTGATACCAACCATTGGAGGCGTATCGACTCAAACCAGACTTCCCATACGCCATATCAAAAACATTGGATTGAATTCGTATTTCTACAGTTCACATATTATAGCACAATCTGGTAAAACGCATACAAATCTAAGCAAAAATTAAGAGTCGCTTTTAAAATTCAATTAAGCAATTTCAACTAACTCCATGGGTTAAAAATACCTTTAAAACAGACAAATAGCAGGCAAATTATTAAACTTGGATAATACTCGAAAATTCCAAACTCCAAATATACGCCATAAGATTTCGACAATGGTAATTAACATACTAAATCACTGCCAATACTTCTCTGGGATAGTTGCCTTGCCTAAAGTAGAAATAATTTCCATGCAACATATTTTCAAAAAGGTGTATGACAGCTTACCTACCTACATGTAGGTGAGTGCTTTGAAACAGACATGTTGGAGTTTCCATATTGAAAGGATTTGTTTGGACAGAATAAAATCATATATTACTAGTTACATTAATACTGTCTTTAAGCTCTTCTTCATAGTTACACCTTTTCTTACTGAAAACTTATTCATTTAGACAGCTTTTTCAGTAAATGTAAGGAACACACTTATAATTTGTGCTTGATATTATATTACTTTCGGGTTTCTTTGCTGGAGTATTTTATGCAGTCTATAGCTTCCACACGCATTATTTTTAATATTTAAAGGCTTACCAACATATATGATGATGGGTTGTTCTTTGCGATCAAAGGAGTTGAAACTTCTTTAACGATCTTAGGTGATACAAAATAGATGTTAATACTATCTAGCTTGTGCATGACCATATCACAGGTGGAGTTTCATTGTTCAGTATTTTCTCGCCCTATCTGGTTAATAAGATAATATTACAATGGTACCAAAATCTCATTTTTTTAAAATAATTGTGTTAGTGATTCGAATAGTATATAAGATTAAAATGGCGAACCAAATTTTACTAATGCTTGCAAATATTATATAACGATGTGATATTTACGTAAACAGGTAACTCTACACTTTTTCATCATATCAGTCACATTACATATTGTTTTTTTGCACATAGGAATTTGGAAAATTCACTGTAACACTAAAATCGCAATAACCTCAACATTGTACTATCATGGTATGATTACTTCCAAAAGTTGAAGCGACATGTTTCATTAATAACTCTTATGATAGTTTTACATTAAGTCATCAGCTGTAGACGGGTTGCCATTTCGATGCAATCTAGATACCTGGTCATGTGCATTTGTGTTTTACTGAACTCACGCCACCAGTGGTCAGCTGTAAGCACAGTATAAGCTGTAGGTTAGAATTATTACATCTTTATCAATCAGGTACATAAGGTATCGTTCCGTACCTCGAATACTCTGTCTTTGGAGATATAGTTTCAAGCCAGCCATAATTTATAGGCAGATGAATACATCATCATGATCTTATATTAAACTACAGCACAAGGGAAATGATGGTAGCTTAAACGAAGCGTTTTAAAATTATATACATAAATTGACTGGTAATTCTATGGCTGGTCATTCTTTGCATCGAGCAGAAATTATAAGTGAGTTTTTCCATGGGGAATTCTCTTCAAAATGAACACTTGTGAGTGCACCATTACCACCAACATAATTAGACAGTTTCCAAAAAGGTTGGTCCCGATCCCAGGCTGATTCATAATAAGTAAAAATTTGTTACTTCTCCGAGATGTAGAAAAGCTACACTCAAACAATTTCTACATCCCGGAGAGGTAACTAATTTTTCCTTATTATAATTAGTCAGGTTCTACATCACCTTTAGAACCAATGCGTCTGGAATGCCATCTATATAAAGCCATCAATTATATTACCGTCACCTTTCTTTTGTTGTGACCTCACACTACACATTGTTACAATGCCCATGGAGAAATTATTAAAACATTATTGAACTGAAAATAGCCATGTCTAAAGAGCTGAGGCTACCCGCTGTTCGCATGAGGGATATACTGCTTCATGTATGCAAGAGAGTAGAAGAGAGGTCATTCTGCATTAATTGTTCACGTTTATACCAGACTCGTCGCCTAGGTCAGCAACACACTAATTTGAAGTTCAATGACATGTATGACGTCCTAACAGTCGTCCCTTATGTCTCACCAACTGCTCTTCTTCCCCCAGCGAAGGTATCCAGGCCATCTACTGCTTCAACTTCAGCTGTGAAGGCACTTGACTTCACGGAGAACTCTCCCATTTCCCCCTGTTGCCACTGTCGTGTCAGACGGAGAGGCATCTCGGCGCATTACAACTAAGCTTTCGCACCTGTCCTGGCCAACGGATATGGCTGGTGCAATATCTTCCACAGCATCTTCTTTATTTACCACCCTCATGAGAAATATTCAATCAATATTGCCAACCACTTCACCTACTGTAGTGACCACGACTGTGTCAGAGGGTATCACCATTCACACTAGAAGTCGAAGATCGTTCCCAAATTCATTTACATCTCCATCATTAACCGGTTGCCTGATTGTCTCAGCGAGCATCTCTCCATCTTCGCGCTCCCCAGGCATTCCAGTCAATCCAGAGGTTTTTACGAGCATCATGAGCACGCCTTCGATTTGCCAGACCGCCAATACGGGATCGCCTCCAGACAGTGAAGAGTATGTCATTATCAGAACTTTAACTCGCGCTGTGTCCTTACAGACCTTCATCTTCGTTGCAGTTTCAACCATTGTAGTTTGTGACGGGAGCTTTTCCTCATGCCATCCAATCATAGTATTTAGCCAGGGTGCATTACAATAAATATAAATTTGTTCTCGTAGTGTATATTATATAACTGTAGACTTATTATTTTATTACACTGGCATGGTTCAGGCGCTTAGGTGTACACAGATGTGGAGGAAAGTAGTACTTCACTTTAATAGGTAGCCTATGAATGTTATTGTATTAAGGACTTTAATAAATCTGAACAGCGGAAACACATCTGCGAGTATTAAAATACAAAACAAAAACAAAATGGGCCAAAACCCAGGTAAAAACAAAAGAAAAGTATGCCGCCCATCCGTATGAGCACTACCCTCCTCCGAATTAAAAGCATTAGTTTTACAGAGATCAGCACTTTCCTATTTAATATGGAATTTCAGAAATTGATCCGGTTCTTAGACAGGTAGTCCAGACATCTATTTACAAGTGACTTCTCCTGGTTGGCTGTGGCAAATGGTTTTACTTATCACACTGAAGTAGCGTCTGAACTCTTCAATCATAATGTGCACACGTTTGTCATCTTAATGGATGTTTGAGGTCAAATATTTGTGTTCGGCCGTTAGCATTATTAGTCGATCTACTGGCATAATCCCTGCAGATACGAGCTGAATTGTTCATTAGGGATTCGTAGTTCTCCAAGGTTGTTCTTGCCACCTTTAGTTGTCCAGTTTAGTCAAGACTTCACGCATTGCTGTTTGAAAAGTGAACATTTACCAAAAACTGTCGATGCGGACATATATACCTTATATTCTACGCAGAACAGTTTATATATCTCCGGACACATTGTTTTCTTATTAGTTTATTATTATTTATTATTATTATTTACCCCAATTACTATAAAACACCAACTGTAAATTTTTAACTTTTAACATTGTTAAACACACTACATTACTAGGGAGAATTACTTACTGTGCTGTGGACCGTAATTCTAGCACAATGGTTTTCTAGTATTCCCTGGTAGAGACTCGAAGGTTAGTGTAGTTAATTACATTCAAGTTTCATGTTTGAGGTTTCATTGGGTATTAATGGTTGCCTCAGTTATTTTTATTATTAAGTTATATAGCCTGAAATATGAACAGATTTTTCACCTCTCCTCGTAGGTACATAGAGCTTTCCCTCCTGCGCATGATTAGTGACAGACACTGACAGACTGTGATGACATGATTTCCTTTTTTCCCTCGCAGACAAGTTTCCAACTTGGTCTGGTTTTGTCACATTGTATAGTGCAATAACTCACTCATTGCCCTTCTCAGAGGCCACTTCTCTGGATATCTTGTTATCATCCACACCATACAGATCGTTCCAGCTGGATCTTTCGTTTCCATACTAGAAGCTATGGAGACTTGTCCAGAACTGGACGATCTTTGCTGGACTGAATCTCTTTGTACCACATGCACTATTAGACGGCTACCAATCCGATGCTTCTTTGGAATGAAGTTACTATCACTTGAAAGGTTTGGGACTCAGTTCAAATTTCTTAGAATTTTGTCACAGAAATTAAGTTTATATTAGACATTTTAGAGTAGTTCATTTCTTATTGATTTCCTTGTCATTTGGACGTGTAGTAAAAAAATCGGTCACTCAGGTAGATTGGAGGCAAAGTTTGTCTGTACATCTAGGCATTATTATGGCAGAACAGGTTTTTGTGTGTAAAATTCTGTCAGTTTCGTACACTGTGTTATGACATTCCATGATGTCTTCTGTTCACATCTGAACGTCCGTTGACATAATTTTTAGCAGCGACACCCTCAGCCTCATCCTTTTTCTCTGACACTTCTTGAAGTTCCAAGCTTTAGGTTGAGGTATAAAAACATCACATATTGTTTGTTCCTGTAGTCGTTACCTGTGAGTTCTTGTTATTTTTTTCCATGACAAGCGTTATCAATCTAATGAATTATCTATACAGCCTTTTGGTGTTCGTATTGTTCAATATGTCAATTCTAAAATTTAGGTGATTGTAGATATTAGCAATATTAGATTGTGAAAATCATGTTAAATTGTCAACATGTTATAGTGTTTCAGCCCCTTATTTAGGTATTCAGATCTATGTAAACAGTTCGGAAAGGACTGTAATTTTGACATGTCTTTTCATTTGCATCAAACTTGGTGGGCGAGCACCGCTGAAGGCAGCCTAGTAGCTCCATAAAAACTAGGCTAGTTTGACCTAGTTTGTGGAAAATATAGGTTAAATATATATTTTCCCCATTGGAACCAGTAGTAAAGTAATCAGAGCTCACTTTTGTCATAGCTTTATTATTACTATATCAAACTGACCTGATGTATGTCTCGCGTGTAGCTTATATCAAACAGGGCCCATCCACCAAGTTTGGTCCAAATGTATAAAGACATAAATAAATTATTTTCCATTTTTCTCATAGACCTAGATATGCCTACTTCAAATATCCAAGGGTCTGTAACTATATAACATGTCATCAATGTAACACAAGTCTCACCACCCTGATGCATATTGTTAATGTCAACGAGACATGCTACTATTTTCGACAAACGACACACATGATTGGCTGGTCATGACCCAATTTTGAGCCCTCAATGTGCCCGGAACAAAATCAAAGGTGCTATCCATCTGATTGCTGTTCTTAATAATCTATCTAACGCAACTAGCATGGATGACATACGGTCCTAAACTTTGGATGTCACGGTCACATTTTAAAATTCTGCCACTCCACTAAAGATCGGATTACAGAATCTTCGAAAGGTTATTGGAATATCAGTAGTAACATTGCAGAGGGAGGTACACAAGATGGTTTTAAAACATTAAATTCAACAAGCCAGGTATTTGCTCATTGAGTTATCTCCTTGAGATCATGGCCGATTATTAGAGACTGTGCTTCTAGATTGTCAGATATAACATAGATGCATGTATCATCAACAAATAATCTGATACTATTTAATATTGCTGAGCATGTTGCTATTAAAAATAAGAAATAGAGTCAACAACATAGATTCTGCACCATTTAGGATTACTCACTGTTGGCAAGAATAAAGTAATCTTTAAAACAAGAAAGACACCTTCCAGAAATGTCAAATTGTCTTAGTTTATTAAGGAAGCTGCGATGCCACACATGGCCAAATGTTGTGGAGATGTCAAAAAAGATAAATAACGCTTCTTTATGATTATTGAGGTCATGTGAAATTTCAATATAAATTCCTTATTTTTGGTTTACAGTTGACTGCGATAGGGGAAACTCTGACTGGTATGTAGAAATATCATGTTAATGTAGTTGTACGTATACTTGAATGTATACATAGACTCTCTCCATGACTTTGCTTAAGCAACTCAACTCTGAAATTGGGCTGTAGTTAGAGCATAAACTTCGGTCACCCTTTTGAAAGATGGGGGTTATGTGAGCAGTATTCTAAGATGTGGGAAATTGAGAACTGGCAAGAGATGATTAAATCTTGAATCTTGTGGTTCAGAATCATCAGGCCTAGCGATGCTAGTAAACTATTCAGCTTGCACACACATACAAAAAGAGTATTATATACCCGCTTTTGGTGGGGTATAAACATGTGCACTAGACTGTCACACATTCAAGCTTAACGTTTGTGTGTTCCATTAAATATAGATGCGTTTGCACGAGATATGAGATGCCTGCTGATTTCTATTAAATTTACCCAGCATGCCATGTTACACAGCATGCAACGCTACCCAGCATGCAGTTCCCTGACCCCATAATTGTTGGAATTATTGGACGCCATATTTGTTTAGTCTATTGTTTGTATAGGCGAGGATTTCCCAAACAAAACCAATCCGCCTGCACATGCAAATACTCATTTGCCCTCCAGTTCCGGAAGTGTAAGCATGTACATAAGACGTATTTACGGAAGTACAGCCTGCATTGCAATACTGTTCAGTGCAAATGTGTCAATTTCCCGGGGAAAATTGGAGAAGGCTTTTATATACTTTGACAATATTTTGCGTCAAATTTGTTGCTATCAATAACAGCAACAACATTCAGTCAAGTTAGGGTCAAGATAATTATTAGGTAATGCGATTACTATCTCCTACAGATGTGATACGAATTTGAATGAAATGTATTGCTACAACAGTTTCCAGTCTATATATATATTCTAAAATATAATCATCATAATTTTCAGTTGACTCTCGCCACATATTTGATTAGTAATTTGACTGTAAGTTGTTGATCGAACTTCTAAAAGCATATTTTCTGTCATGTCTGTGTTTCTTTATGGCATCTGTCTCCTGCTATCCTAAACCACAACCTCGTCACCTAAGTCAGATACGATTTCTGAAAGCATATTAGTTCGTTTGCCCACCACCATCAACATTATAATGCATAACGGGGAAGAGTGTAGTGGAACTTGGTAGCGCTTAAGACGATACCTGGTTTCACAATGTCATGCACAAAGCTGACCTGGAACCATGCAGTCCCGCATGGAAACTGACAGATGGAAGTCAAATGGCCTACTAGATGGACTTGAAACTGCTTGAGTCCTAGGCTCAGGTATATACATCTCATACTCATATATTGAATGTTTAGTGTCATATATAGTGACTATTTATTCGAACCACCCGGTACTAACTAACAAATATGAATCACACTGTATGCCCTATAGTATCATATTACACATTCCTGATACTGATGCAGGTATATATAGGCTGATATAGCTATTATATCTAGGCCAGTTCCCGTATAGCCATTGAACAGTCAAGTAGTCAACATACTAAGTTTATAATTAGATATAATACAGTTAGCAGTATGAAACCATCTACGTGTGTATGCTGTATTTCAAAGGGTTAAATCCGTTTACAAATAGTGAGTACATAACATATATTATTTGTGTTGTCCTGATCTAATATGTTATGTTGTACAAAGCACCACACACATATATGACACGCAATGATAATACAATTCCAACACAATCCCCTGAGGCAACAACGCCTAAAGAGCTTATGTCTCGCATGATGATGACGGTGATGATGCTGCTGCTGCTGCTGATGATGATATATTATGTCAAAGAAAGAATATTTGAATTCGACTGAACACAATTAATTGTGGTGTGGCTTTGGACGTTGCTGTTACACATATGCTTATACAACATATGTGAGCCGTCAATTCCCAAAGTCATAATACAATTATTACATCACAGTGGACTAATCTTGAAACAGCCTGTGCATCTACATGAACATGCACACATGAAGATAGCTACACGTGTTGTATCCAGACCAGGGTTGCCTGCCCTACCAGTTTAGCACTGAGGCAATAACAAGCCAATGGCTTATGCCTTGTAAATTGATGATGATGATGATGATGATTATCGTGACAACGTCAGCAACGGTTCACCTACGCGCGGAGGCATATACTGAACAAGGAACGAGTTGAAAGCGAAAGTCCAAAAGTAAACAAGTCTACAAGCAGCGTGCACTAGCAAATGAAACGCTAGTTACTGTGGTGTCTTTATGCACAATATCTATGCTGCTAATCACGTCATGTCATGTCTTTGTTGAATATGCATTGTTACCCGTTTTCGTAATATCGATTAAATTCAAGTTCATGAATCATTATGATTATCATAACTTACTTATGTTTACATATGTGGTTTCTGACCACATGCGTATGCGTCTATGGTCATATCATCATCATCTTGATCTTGCTTACTTATGGTGACATCCAGAAGATCGCATTCTGAAAATTTCAAGTTCAAAGTTGCTTTATTTCATGGTTTTTCTATACATATAAATAGACTAAACAGGCAGTCCATCAAAGGCATGGCCTGTGGAGCTATGGACTCCTTACACACATTACAAAATATGTGTACATTAACATATATATAACATATATATGACATTAATATATATTATGAACTTGACTATGTTCTGTGCTTGTTTGTTACGTAACTGTCTTGTCCTTATTTACTACCCATATGTATCGCTAAATAATAATAATAATAATAATAATAATAATAACCCAAGTGACTAACTCTTACACACACCCTGTTACAGTATTATATGTTGGTTCGCGGACTGAGAGGCCCACTCCAGGAGTTTTTCTTTCCACTGTAATGACTGACAAGATAATTGAACCGGCTGTGAACTCTGGGGGGGGGGGTTTGGGAGGGTGCTGGGGGGGGGGGGAAGGGGTGGTCTCCTCTTGACCCGCGAATTGACATATTTTTCTCTTTGAAATTTAAACTGTTTATGTGGATCAAGGGCCAAAGGGTTAATAAGGAAGTAGTAAATGTAATGTCTGAATTTATAATTGTTTGTGTAAGTACTGTCTTGTCTAATTTATATATACCTATATATATGTGTATAAGGTGTCCGCCATAACTATAGGCAATGCCTTGGGCAGACAACCTGGTATGATTTGTGAATTCGTTTACCTTGGAATTAATGAATAAATAATCTTGAATCTTGAATCTAATCTTGAATCATGACACACAAGACAGTGGCACAGTGACAGAATGCGAAAAAGCTACCTTGATATTAGTCCGAGTCTGCTCTGACTCAACCCGCCCCTGTGAGTGTGACAGATATTTGGACAGACTGACGGGATGCATATTTTGTCGTTAATACTCCTAATTCATGGTAATTTCTGGCAGTGATGCCATAGTAGAGTGGCAGATTTCGTACGTGAAATGGTCAGTGTAATTGTTTCTGAATTCAGTTTTGTTGTAATACGAATGGTTAGTGGCATACTCTGCCGCATATGGATGCTTAAACAGATTGAAAGGTTCTGGCATTTGCTTATTTAGTTTTCTAATGGTCAAATCAGTACGTAAAGTGTGTATTACAGCGTATTAGGGGAGGTAATTTCCGTTGTTTATAAACAGAAAACTCGAAACTTAGTCCGAACATGGCCTGAGAAGTCGCGGTTGTCTTAGGACGATTACTGAAATATAGATATGTACTGGAGCCATACGCAGGTTCAAGACAAGATGCTATCACAACGATTTTCGCAGTTAAAACGGACAAAGAAACCGTGTCATCTAAAATAAATGATCATTATCATCATCATCGACGCCGCATAAAACATTGGCTTGTTATTGCCTCGGTGGATTGTCATCATGTTTCTTTATATTTGTTACCATGCTGTGTCACTGATAATAAAACTACAATCTACATTAACACATGGACCTACATACCAGATATAAGAATTTTTCTGATGTATAATATCTAAAATTATATTCTGTTGAAAAAGTAGAAAATAATTTGACTGGAAGCCATTGCTGCCTTACACAGCAATGATTTCCAGTCAAACTATTTTCAAAATATTCAACAGGTTGCCTGCATGATTGACCTAAGATTGCAATACATGTAACGATGACGATGAAGCGATAATCTACTCCAGTCCGGGCCAAGATGGGCCTCTGAAGTGGCCTAGAGGAATAGATTACCTGGGCTGAAAATTAGGTAACCTATTTTTTAGGCTACCCAAATTTGTCTAATTTTAGGGTCTGCATCATCATTGTTGCTGTCATCATGGTCAGCATAAATTTGTAACCATCATAATCACCATCATTATTGCTATCTTTGTCTGCCATCTTTGCTAGTGCCAGCATTATCAATGTTACTGCAATCATGGTCACCATAAAATTATCACTGCGAATGACTGATCTGTCGCAAGTATATGGCGTCATAATCAATTACATCAGACATCACATGTAGGCTGATGTCACATCCATAATTAAGAGAAATTCTCCGCCATGAAGCTGTCAAGTGTACAAATTGTGTCTTTGATGGATGTACTACTTAATAATCATTCTGACGATTCGATTGAAAATTTTTAAACTAATTTGACTATGGCAGCAACAGCACTCAGTCAAATTAGTTTCTAAATATTCAACAGGTTACCTTGATAATGGTATTCTGGTAATTCAGGGTTTGATCGATTGCAACACGGGCTTAAAATGGACAGGTCATATCTAGAAATGTATCCCTCTATTATTGGTGCTCCCGCCATTATCTCCATCAGAATTTTTACTGCCATCATTTTTACTATTATCATTATCAGTCACAATCAACATTGTAAGCGCCATAATTGTTACTCTCATCATGTCACTGTTGTCATTGGTACTGTCATCACCATCATTGTCAGTCATCATCCTAGTAAGATACGGTCTTCACAATCATTGTCACTGCCATCGCTCTTATCATCATCATTGCCACCCACTTGACAGAACTTTACACTCATTATCATCACTGATAGAGTTTCGACCAGCTTCCATCAGTGAGGTGTCAACACTAATCAGGAAATCACCACAAAAGTCCTGTATTCTAGACCCAATACCCACACACTTGGTTAAAGACTGTATCGCCGACCTTGCACCGGTCATTACAAATATGATAAATATGTCCATGGAGAGTGGCTCTGTGCCTACTATCTTTAAATCAGCAAACGTGATACCACTGCTCAAAAAACCATCTCTGGACTCTAACCTTCTTAACAACTACCGACCGGTATCGAATCTAACATATCTATCAAAACTGTTAGAAAAAGTGATTGCAGAATGACTTCAGAATCACCTAGAAGTAAATAACCTACCTGAGTTGTACCAAAGTGCCTACCGCAAGCTTCATAGCACAGAGACGGCTTTACTACGCGTGCAGAACGATATATTATGTTCTATGGACAATCGTATGTGTGTGCTATTAACACTCCTAGACCTATCTGCAGCCTTCGATACGATAGATCATACAACTATGCTATCACGACTAGCAGAACTGGGCATATCTGGTACATCACTGAGTTGGTTCAAATCCTATTTAACATGTCGCTATCAAACAATCACATTAAATGAAGCTAGGTCATCTCAGTATGAGTTGCTCTCTGGTGTGCCGCAGGGGTCTGTGCTCGGTCCTATATTATTCACTATCTACACGGCACCACTGGGACGACTTCTAGACGCACGTGGAATGAGCTATCACTTCTACGCCGATGATACTCAGCTGTATCTAGCTTTTCACACACCCAACCAATTGAATGCCCGGGAAATTCGCGATGTGAAACTTTGGATGTTAAACAACCTTTTGCAACTCAACGAGAAAAAGACAGAAATAATTATGATCGCTTCCTGTCACTTGAGACCAAAAATAGAAATTGAATCGGTTCATATCGGTGGCGCCAACATTGCTTTTAGTGTTAATACGAGAAATATTGACGTAGTCTTTGACAATACTATGTCTATGGAAAGCCATGTGACGTGGATCTGTAAATCTATATTTCTGAACACTCGCAACATCGGTAAAATTAGGAAATTGCTAGACTATAATGCAGTCAATACCCTCGTCCACGCAACCATTACATCAAGGCTGGACAATTGCAATTCTCTTCTCACAGGCATATCATCATCGCAGTTACAACGTCTCCAACGAGCACAAAATACGGCAGCCCGGTTAATAACCAGAACAAAAGTGCATGAACACATTCGACCAGTCCTCAAAGAGCTACACTGGCTGCCAGTGGAACAACGAATCGAATTTAAGGTCGCACTTTTCGTGTTCAAATGCCTACATGACTTAGCCCCACCGTATTTATCATCACTCATAACTAGACGAATAGCACCGAGAGCACTAAGATTGAGTGAACAGCTACTCTGCGTAGTACCCAATTCCAATCTTGTCATTGGAGAGCGTGCTTTCTCCATAGCTGGACCAAAACTTTGGAATGACCTTCCATCCAACATTCAAAACAGCAACAATGTTGAGGCTTTCAAAACTCTTCTAAAAACCCTTTTGTTCCAAAAAGCATATTTCACTATTTTAAATTAGCTTTAACGTTTGTAAAGCGCCTTTGGGCAGTTAATTCTGGAATTGGCGCTATATAAATGCATACATACATACATACATACATACATCACCTTCATTGTCACCATCATTATTATTGTTATTGTCAATACTAACACACATCGTGATTGAGCTCATAAAATGGCGAAATATTTATTGCAACACGTGTGTGGACACAGCAGATGATTAGGTGGCGCTTTGGACTTCAGTGGATTACAAAGGGAGCTCGGATTGGCTGCCCATAAACCAGTCAGTCATTTATTCTCTACTTTTACATGGGTTCCTTCACCTTTTGCAGAGACCACCACATATCAGAAATGAGGTCAATGACAATGAGTCGTATGCGTGCGCCGTCAAGGAGTTTTATCCTCTTATGAAGAATCATTGATTTAAGCAAAATGGATTCATTGTACCTCCGATTTCTTTTATTTTCTCAAGTATTGAGCCCAATGCGGAGATATTACTGTTGTGACACATTTTGTCATACTTAGAGCCATTGACTTCATGCTTGGTGAGTGAGTACCTCTGGGCAAAAGCTACCATCCATATAATTACTAGGTCAGTCTGATCTACTTATTGGACAATATAGGTGGCTAAGAAAAGTTGATGTGGTATATTTCAATGACTTCATCACAAGTTGATATTATAAATCCAGAGTGATGGGAAATAATGATGTCGGAAACATGATGAATCAAGAAACAATTTAACAATAATGTCTAATATGCACATAGAACGCAGTTCCTACTTTCTATTTCCTGGGTTATAATCAGTTTCAAATTGAAAGGAAATAAGACACAGGAAGCTTATATCAAGGAAATATGCAGCATTTATTCATGTAATTATTTTGTCATATGTTTATTCATTTCATAGGTTTCTTCATATTTTATAGTGATAAATTGTACAAGTTATGGATAACGACAAGATGCAATGTATAATCAAAGATAGAATATAAGCCCATGATATTAGGCCTATAATAAAGTAAAGCTGGACTAGATAGCATGGATTAGCAGATTTGACAATGTTTAACTTTAATATGTATATTTGCAAACCAATAAGACTATTTTTGAAAATTTACCAATGAAATGACTGGTTCGGTAATCTAACCAGTCAGTTTAGTGGTAAATTTTCAAAAATAGACTTCTTGGTTTGCAAATGGACATTTATCAAGAGGACTACAGAAACACTAATGAAATGTTGCAACATCTTTTAGTATATTTATTCACGCTATTGAGAGCAATACATATTGTGGTGTCAGAGCGAACTGAGTTATACAGTGTATATTGCTGACCAAGATTATTAATTTTTGAAAATGGACCACTAGAATGACTGGTTTGGTTATCTCACCAGTCGTTCCATTGATAAATTTTCAAAAATAGTCTTTAGTTGGTCTGTAAATGGACATTATAGAGACAACTACAGGCATGACAGAAGTCCTAATGATGGAACGGTAACATCTTTTTATACAATTTATTGACACCATTGGGAACAATATATATTGAGGGTGAGCGAACTGAGCTTTAAACAGTGTATCGGTATGCCTATTTGCTGACAAAGACGCCAAAAGATAATTTTTTGAAAATTTACCGCTGGAACGACTAGTTTGGTGATCTAAGTTGTCATTCCAGTGGTAAATTTTAAAAAATAGTCTTCAGTTGGTCTGCAAATGGACATTATAAAGACAACTACAGACATGACAGAAGGCCTAATATATATATTGGGGTGAGCAAACTGAGCTTTAAACAGTGTACCGGTTCATTCATTGAGCACAATACACTAATTAATACATATATTGGGATGCGTAAAATGAGTTCAATTTAAGAAAAAATCATAATACATTGTTTGTCAATTTAGGGCCCAGATTCAGATGAACATCTTTGAAAATTTATCACTAATGATTGGTTCGGTAATCTAGCCAGTCATTTCAGTTGTAAATTTTCAAAAATAATCTCCTGGTCTACACAAAGACATTGCTCAAGATCACTGCAGAAAAGATCACTGCACTAAAGAAAGGGTTTAGATATTAAATTATTATTAGCCCACGAGACGTGGTCAGTCACAAATTCTACTTAACACTTGTCAATTTGTAGTAACCTTGAGCTAACAGTGGTAATGGGCTAGTGTTAAATTAATTTCTGTTCATGGCACATGCAGGTAAAACTTTTCTCACTTTGTGACAAAGTATGCACCAAATCCGCCGTGCAAATCTCCTGTAGGCAATGTACTGTCCCTGTAGGTACTGAAAAATAAAATTTCTCCTTCGATCAATACTCACCATTCTGTTACTTCTGATACACAGCTGGCCTTGACAGCTGGCTCTAGGACTATAGACTTAGAAAGTTTTACCGACTCCTTGGAACCGGGTACTCGGCTCCCAACTGCCGAGTACCCGTCTACCATAGAGCTCATTCTTGTTTGCATAGCAACAAGAGCTGTCCACGCTTTTTGCAGGGAGGGATTTAAAGTTTTTTGAAAAGAAATCTAAGTCTTTTATCTGTGATTTGATAGTTTGTGCGTTCTTGAAAGGATATAACTGGATAAAATGGAGAATACCGCCGATGATAACCAGGTTGTATAATTCCTTATTATCCATAGTTAAAAGACTTAGGTCTCTAAATTTTGTTGTGTCGCATGTTCCAATTTCTGACCCCATAGAATCTGGGACATGTGCTGACAACGAGATATGCCAGACGATCGCCTTCTTTAAACCCCAACAGGCGATCGGCAGATATGAAAATAGGTGTTTGCTACGGTATTTCTAACACGTATATCGGCTGACGTCGTTCTCCGTAGGGTCCGAGCGGGTGACGTCACACCCGTGATGCTCGGATGTTTATGTGAAGAAAAATTTTCATTAATTCGCGCATCTTGTTCTGGGTGCTGCGTACTAAAAATGGTACCAGAAGACTTTGGAATGGTCAAGTTTACGTGTGATCATGATCGGTTTGCAATGATCGGTGGTGTCAAAATTCTTGAGAGATGCGTGGTCTGCAGTTTTACCGTGTGCTACAGTAGTTTGTTTACATTTTGTTGTTTCTTCACATATCGTGTCGGCTTTCGTTAGGAGTAAAATTTATATTGATTGGTAAATATACCCCGAATGCTATGCGATATGATTCCTGGAGCCATGATACATCCTGGAGGATCAATTATGGGTGTATTTATGCCCACTTCGTTCTTGTCGTCATAATCAATGCGATCTTTGCTGTAACGTTGCGGGGTGGGGTGCGGGAGGGTTACAGTTAATCTGTGGTCAAGTTATTTGAAAATTAATTGTCTGCCTTCGATCCGTGTCGTTCCGCTTGCTTATTGTAGGTTTATGCTTATTTTATAGGCCAAGCCAGCCCCGCCATCATGTGACGAGTGCCATAAGTTTGTACGCGTCGTGTTTAAGGACCATGTCTGTTTTAGGTGTACGCCCTGTAACCTTGATCATAGATGTAATGTGTGCGCAGTGTGGTCCGTCGATATGATGGTAAAGTTCCTTGGCCAGAAGGATGTGGCTGGGTCTGACGCGGGGTCAGGCGGTCCGAGGTTAAATCGTGGAGCGGCCGGTGGGGGCGCTCCACGTCCCCAGCTGGAGGTGGCGGAGATGGCACCGCCGGCGTGGTTCGGTCCGGCTATGCAGGGTTTTCTGCATAGCGTTCTGCCCACGCTGGTGTCGTCACTGCTACCGAAGGTTGGGGGGCAGTTTCTCCCCATGCCTGGTACGGACCCTGTCCTTGGACAGGGTTCTGGACTGGTTACCGAGGGGGCCGTCTCGTACGGCCCTCTGGCTCCGGCCTGGCGGTTTCTGTCTCTCTGTGGCCACCTCCGGGTGGTCCAGTAGCGGTGGCCGGTCCGTCAGGCGTGGGAGCCGTCCGCCAGGACGTCTCCGCGGTTTCCTCGTCTGGTGACGACTCTTCGGAGTCTGAAGACGAGGAGGCCAAGGAGGAGTTATTGCTGCGGCCTGTGATGCCACGGGTGGAGCATATGGAGGTCGATTCCATCCTGGACGGAACCGCCCTCCATCTGTCTGGCTTGGCGCAAGCCAGGGCAGTGGCTCCGCCTGTGGTTGAGGCCAATCCGGTACGGGCACCGGTTCCGTGTCGGTTGGTTTGGCACCAGCTGGTATGGTTCAGGTGGTACCGGAGTGCCTGGTGTGTCAGCCGCGGCTCCTTGCCGGGAGGCCGTGGCTGGCAGGCCCGTGAGCGCGTCAACGGGTGACGTGTTTGCGGGTGTTTCCTCCTCGGAAATAGACTGGTCCGAGGCTCTGGCTTGGCTTGCCAGGGTGGACCCGTCTGTGGTTTCGGCCACAGCCGAGGAGGATGCGCCCCGTCCGTCGGTTGCATCGATTCAGACGGGGATCTTGCCCGCGGCCCGGATCCAGTCAGTGGGACTGGATCCACGGTTCATAGAGTTGTTGGATGCTATTTATAGCAAGCAACTTGCGACCAAGGGCCAGCTCCCTGAGGTGCGGGCAAGGTGTCGTATTCCGCGGGGGGAATACGACAGATATGGTGTAGTGCCGTCGGTCACTGAGGATGACCGATGGGTCCTGGGGGTTCAGAGTGCTGGAGCGGGTGGCCCCAGTCCGGCACTTGTGGACAGGTCCCAGGTACACCAAGAGGAAGTCCTGTCCCTATGCGATGAGGGTGTGAGGGCATCTATGAGTGCTGTCAACCACTCTTATCGTCTCCTTCAGTCGGTGTGGTCTGAAGCGGGGGCAGGCCACCCTGTGCCACCTGTGGCGCTTTCGTGCGTGAATGACGGCTTGGTGTTGTCTATGGACGCACTGGCAAGGGTGCAGGCGTGTGTGACCAAATCCAGGAGGCAAATGGTTATTGACCATATGCGTCCAACTACGGCAGTCAGGGAGCGTCTTCTTGGGACGCCCCTGACAGGGCCTAGCATCTTCGGTGGCCAAGCGCGGGCCATCCTAGAGGATATGGCCAGCATCGCGCAGAATCGGTTGGTGGTCAACCTACAGCTGGAGCTAGTGCGGCAAGCGCACGCACTAGGGGCTGTGGGGAAACCGCTAGCTGGACAACCTCCAAAGAAGCAGAAGAAGCATACGGGCAAGGCGAAAGCTAAGCCTGCTGCGACTTCTGCTGCAGCTGGATTTTATCAGCCGCTGCCGGCTAAGAAAGCCAGGAAGTTTGTAGAGGCTCCTACCCTCCCCAAGATTGTCCTGACCGCCCTAGAGGCGGGAAGGGGAAGGGTAAGGGTAAGGGTAAGTCCTCCAAGGGCGGACAGAAGGGAGCGGATTGTACCTGAGGGTACGAGAGCTTCCTTCATATCCGCCTGGACCGCACCTGTGCGACAGGAACAGCGGTGCCAGTTATACCCGCGTGCCGAGACCGAAATGGTTCTCTCTCTCTCGTTAAGAGAGGGGGGGGGGAGCGGACCGCGAGCCGGTCAACCCCGTTAGACGTCGAGGCGTCTATGGTGGGTGGAAGGCTCATGCGTTTCGTCGAGGCCTAGCGAGGTGTGACGTCAGACAGTCTGGTCCTGGGATGGTTATCCCAGGGTTACATGCCGGAGTGGTGGGACTTTCCGCCACAAAATCTGTCTTTGGCACCTGTTTGGACACCCGTATCAAGGGAGCCAGACAAGTTAGAAGCCGTGCAAAAGGAAGTGTCGGGTTTGCTTCTGAAGGGAGCAATAAAACCAGCAAACCGGAACACTCCAGGCTTCTATTCAAACATGTTCCTTGTCCCCAAGAGCACGGGGGGATGGAGACCCATACTCAATCTCAGGCCATTAAATTGGTTTATCCATACGCCTCGGTTCCAGATGGAAACGCCGAGATCGGTAATGGTGGGATTGAGGAAGGGAATGTGGTGTGTGTCGATCGATCTGAAAGATGCATATTTCCACATTCCCATGAACCGGAGTTGGCACAGGTTTCTGAGATTTGCGTTTCAGAATCAAGTATGGGAGTTTACTGTTCTCCCGTTTGGCCTGTCGACAGCTCCGAGGGTTTTCACAAGAGTGGTCCTTGCGGTGACAGCGTTTCTCAGAAAAGAGAACGTGGCGCTACACACCTACATAGACGACTGGCTGCTCAAGGCAGACTCGGCAGCCAGGTTGAACGTGGATACTGCTCTGACTCTGAAGTTACTTTCAGATCTAGGCTGGATAGTCAACAAGGAGAAATCCGAGTTGACACCCACTCAACATTTCGTTTATTTGGGGATGTGATTCGATCTCGAGGAGGGCAGGGTTTACCCATCAGAGCCCAGAGTGGTGTCTCTGTTAGCCATCCTCGAGAGTTTTCGAGTGGGAAACCACATTCAGGCGAGGCGGTTTCTTCAGATGCTGGGAATGATGGTCTCCATGGAGCAGGTGATCCCGTTCGCTGCTCTAATGAGAAGACCTATCCAGTTGTATCTGATGTCTCTGTGGAAACAGAGAACAGAACCCCTGTCAAAACTGGTGCCAGTTTTGGAGCCGATAATATCGCATCTGCTATGGTGGAAACAGCGTCAGAATCTCCTAGTAGGGGTTTCGCTGCACCTACCTCGCCCCCAGCTGTCCGTGTACACGGATGCATCGCTGGAAGGGTGGGGTGCCTGCCTGGGAGAACACCAGGTCTCGGGCACATGGACTCTCCTGGAGAGTCAGCTGCATATCAATCTGTTGGAAATGATGGCAGTGGAACTGGCGTTGGAAGAGTTTCTTCCGATGATCAGGGGCAAGGTGATATTGATACGGTCGGACAATTCGACGGTAGTATCATACATAAATCGGCAAGGCGGGACCAGGTCACCCACACTTTGTCTCAAACTGAGGCACTTGATTCAATGGTGCAGGAATTACTCGGTTGTTTTGAAAGCAGCTCACATTCCTGGCCGATTGAACATTCTGGCGGATGCTTTGTCTCACAGACAGAGAATTCTGCCAACAGAGAATTCTGCCAACAGAATGGTCCCTCAACCCTCCAGTTCTACGAAGGATCTTCGAGCATTGGGGCAAACCCAACGTGGACTTGTTCGCCACAAAGGAAAATGCTCAAATCATGACTTATGTCTCGCCGATTCCAGATCCAAATGCCGTCGATACAGACGCTCTGGCGATAAGCTGGAGGGGGATGCACGCTTACGCGTACCCATCCACCATCCTTCTGCCAAAGGTATTGGTGAAGATCAGGGAGGAACCGTGTCTGGTCCTGCTAATAGCACCGTGTTGGCCAAGCAGGGCGTGGTTCACGGATCTGCTAGATCTGCTGGTGGAAAACCCAGTGCAGTTGCCCGAGATTCCGAACATAATCCCCCAGGCCAAGGGACGCTTCCTACACGAGCGTCCCGAAATGTTCAAATTGACTGCGTGGATGTTATCAAACAACATTCCACGTCGGAAGGCTTTTCTCGACAAGCTGCTGATTTCATCGCGGCTGCGAGAAGGAGGTCAACCTTCAAGTCATATAACAACAAGGTTAACAGATTTGCAGACTGGTGTGAAGAAAAGGGTAATGATACCTTTCAATCCACTATTCAGCAAATAGCAGACTTTCTCTGTGAGCTGTTCTTTTCAGGACTAGCTCCCGTCACAATTGCTGGATACAAGTCAGCTTTGGCATCAGTTATCCCTTGTCTAGCCAACAGGGATAGTCCAGAGGTGGCCCAGTTAAATGTGATGGTGAAGGGAATGAGCAATCTCCGACCGAGACAACCGGTAGTCATTCCAGCCTGGAGTCTATCTTTAGTGCTTAAGGTACTGGCCAAGCACCCTTTCAAACCTTTGCGTTCGGCTAGTCTAAAGCATTTGACTCTAAAGGCGGTTTTTCTATTGGCAGCTTCCTCAGCTAGAAAGCGCATTGAGATCCATGCGCTTTCGGCAGAGAGGGACCGATTTATTGTCTCTGGAGAGGGTCTGCGTCTTCTGCCAAGAGCAGAGTTTATGTCAAAGAATCAATCTTTGAGATATCCCGGCAAACCGATCATAATACCGAAATTAACAAGGTTTGATCGTGATGCCAATGTCTGGTGCCCGGTCCGTGCTTTGACTAAGTACAGGAAACGGACAGACTCGTTACGGTCGAACGATAGACATCTATGGATCTGCCATAAGAAGCCTTATGGCGCCGCATCCATGGATACGATCTCTCGTTGGGTAGTCGAATGCATTCAGACTACTCATGAGATGGCGACTGGGCACCAGGTGCAAGGCGTAAGGGCACACGATGTTCGAGGAATATCCGCCTCGACCGCCCTTTACAGTGGTGTTCCGTTAGAGGACATCATGGCCGTTGCACAATGGCACTGTGAGTCCTCATTTACGGATTACTATATGAGGGATGTGTCAGACTCAGCCAATCCACTCGCTTTAGCTGTTTTGAGACGATAGTTAAGTGGCCACACTGCTCTTCACCCTTTTTTCACTTTGGTTAGAAAAGAACCTAAAGCAGGCATGGTCGAGCGTGAGGATGACAACCAGATTGTGTCACTGATGGCCGGACCAGTGAATGGTTGGAGGCGGTACGTCTGAAGTCCAGTTATCATAAGGTAATTCATTAGTGAGAGTTTTGTATTATGTCTATATATCATGTTCATTCATCTTATATATTCATGCTCATTCCCAGGCTAATACATGTGGATATGCAAGGAGGAGTTAACCCTCTTGGCATATTTGTGTTTCAGGCGAGATACATGTTCGTGAGTTCTCTCCCTTTTCTTAGGAGATAAAAGGGGGGGGGGCAGTGACGCGAATGTGATTCGGTTTCGATAACTTGACGGTCCTTCTAGGTCTCCGTTAGTCAAGTTGTTACGTCTAAAATCTTTCTCCAAGAGGCAAAAGTAGCATTTATGGCTTGCCCCTTCCCATCAGGTTACTGAACAAATCTGGTGTATATCAGAAAGTAACAGAATGGTGAGTATTGATCGAAGGAGAATGCAGGAAATTTCAATTTCCCTTTCTCCGAGATCTAACAATACTCACCCTTCTGTTACGGACCCAGCCTCCCAGCCCCACGGAGGCAAGCCATGGTTTTCTCTTGTTTGGTGGCTATGCAAACAATATGAGCTCTATGGTAGACGGGTACTCGGCGGTTGGGAGTCTATAGTCCTAGAGCCAGCTGTCAAGGCCAGCTGTGTATCGGAAAGTAACAGAATGGTGAGTATTGTTAGATCTCGGAGAAAGGGAAATTGAAATTTCCTGCATTCTTTTTCTTGGACAGAGGCTAGCCGCTTAATGAATGTCCATTTTCAGGTTAAGAGAAGACGTTTTGAAAATTTAGCACTGGAATGGCTGGCGCTGTTACTGAGCCAGTCATTCCAGTGCTAAGTTCTCAAAGATAGTCCTATTGGCCTCCAAATGGACATTCATCAAGATCATTGCAGAGGCTGATTTTGCCCCTAAAGGGTTCCTTTCACTCATATCAGCCAAAAATGCCTTCTGCAGTGGTCCTGAGAAATGCCCATTTGCAGACCAAAAAGTCTATTTTTTAACATTTGCCACTGGAATAACTAGCTTGATAACCGAGCCAGTCATTCCATTTGTAAATTTTCAAAAACAGTCTTCTCTTGGTCTGCAAATTGACATTTTCTATGAGAAAATTGAAATTTTCTTCAACAAATTCGAGGGTTAAAGGGTTAAGTATGACAGCAACTGCAGATAATGGTAATTCTGCCACTGTGTTGTGGTTGATACTTTGGTTTTCTTAATTGGATGGAATGCAGAATGGGTGGGGTGGTGGATGGGGTGGGTTGTCCAGCATCATTATTACTATCCCCATTACCTAGGCTCAGTACACAATGACGTCATCAGGAACATGTTTGTTTAGGGCGGGGTGGGCAGAGAGGCAGGCTTAGTCCAGGGATAAGTTCTTTTGGAGGGTGTGGCAACCTCCAAAAAAGTGTGGTGGGTGAATGCACACACACACACACACGCATGCACACATGCACACACAGGAAATTTAGATTAGATACTCTAAGCTGTTTCCTTATGCTTTCTAAATAAAACAACCATAGGCTTATATAGGCTTGCACGATTGTCCGATATTATCGAAAATCACGATTTTTTTTTAGCCACGATTTTTACGATGTGATTTTAAAAAAATCGAAATATCGCCAAAATTTTACTGTCATGCCGTATTCTGTCTATTTGTAGCATAGGTGTATATTATGGCAAGCTGTTCAATTTATTTCCAAACCAACATCTCTGAGAAAGGGGTGGGATTATACTAGGAATAGGTAAAAAAAAAGGTGAAGTTCATTCTCTAAAATTGCTTTGAAAGATGGAAACTAATACGAAAATTCAACGCAATTTACCGATATAATTTCTTGGCGCCTTACTGTATACCTTAAAACCATGATCGTGGGAGTGAAATTATTACCTGGGAAGGTATAAATATTGCATGTTTTGTAATAAGCATGGTTTATAAAATCAAAATGAATCGAAAATTTGACATTAAATGGCGTCGCGGGAATATATAAATCATGAGATATTGCTTGCTCTCATGTTTTTGGAGGCGAGAAGTGGTGCGTTCACAAATGTGATAGCTAAGTGAGATGGTATATACGCTTTAGCAAACATGGCGAACTATCCTAGATGTTTCTGAAGGCTAACTATTATTAGTAAAATATATAAATCACGTGATATTGCTCGCTCTCCTGGTTTTGGAGGCGAGGGTGGTGCGTTCACAAATGTGATAGCTAAATGAGATGATATACACGCTTTAGCAAGCAAGGTGAACTATCCGAGATGTTTCTGAAGGCTAACTATTATTAGTAAAATATATAAATCATGTGATATTGCTTGCTCTCCTGTTTTTGGAGGCGAGAAGTGGTGCGTTCACAAATGTGATAGCTAAATGAGATGGTATACACGCTTTAGCAAGCATGGCGAACTATCCTAGATGTTTCTGAAGGCTAACTATTATTAGTAAAATATATAAATCACGTGATATTGCTCGCTCTCGTGGTTTTAGAGGCGAGGGCGGTGCGTTCACAAATGTGATACATTGTAGCTAAATGAGATGGTATACATGCTTTAGCAAGCAAGGTGAACTACACGTATCCGACATGTTTCTGAAGGCTAACTGTTATTGTTAATCGGGTACTCGGTAAATGCGGAGCAGATCTAAACATTAGATGTCTATGGATCTAAAGTACATTCCTAATATCACGTGATTTGTATATTTTCACAAAGATGACATGAAATGCCAAATTTTAAGATTAATTTTCATGTAATAAACGATTATTTTAATAGAGTACACAATATTTAGGCAATATAATAATTTCACTCCCGCAATGATAGATATGGTATATATTAAGCCAATGGGTAAGGCGGCAAGAAATTATTAATTGTGTCCTATTTTCGTGTTATTAACGATCGGTCTTAGTTTAAGCATCTTGGCGACTGAATTTCAAGTTTTTGTTGAAATTTACCAATTAGAAGTCATCTGGCTAAAACTGATATGAAAATTCAGAGCGAAACCGATATGGCTACATAAGCCACACCACGCAGTCCAACTCAACCCAAGACCAATTCACCCCGTCAATTCATATACCTTAAAATAGGCTATACGATATATCGAAATATCGCGATTTTTTTCACCACGATATATCGTGATACCTCCTAGGACAATATCGTGCAAGCCTAGGCTTATATGTGAAATATTTTCATGCACATTTTTCATTCTTGGAATTGTATTGTCAGTGTGAGTGTGATTGACAGCAAAAAACTATTTCGAATGCATTTTAAGCAAGGATATGGCTCTCTTTTTGGAGTTTAGCTTCTATTGTCAATCTTTGAGCAAGTTCATAGATCACAATTACTGCATAAAAACACTGTTAGGATTACCGACAGCGTTCTTATACTCTCATTATATAGTTTATTTGCTATCACGAAAACAGGTGCTTTCTCAATAATTTACATATGCGTTTTTCGCTTCGTGTACTGCATTTCAATACTAATATCTAAATCTCAGGAACATTTAAAAAAAGAAAAGTAAAGTTTGAATAAATTAATGTAACAGTTATATTTTCCTTACCATTCGACGTGCCCGCTGTATTCTACCACAAATGAATGATATCGTAGCCGTCAGATCCTCGTCTGAATCCGCCTCGTCATCGCTTTTCATGTCAATATCGGGTCTATTATGGGTTCTAACTGATCCTACGGTGTGATATGAGTAACAAACTCCGCATCAGACATTGCCTTTCTGTATAATGACAGGCAAACACGGGCGGAAAAGGTACGAAAATTCGCAAATGTAAACTTGTCAGTTGTAATCAGCTGGTAATGGCAAATTTCGCTTCCTCTACAATGACGTCATGCCGACCACGTGATGCATAGATAATTAAAGTTCGGATTTATTCATGAGGAGTAAATGGATTGCCAACTATTGCGTTGTAAAATTGTTAATATTTAACCAGTTAGTTAAATTTAGTCAAATATAAATTCATATAAGTGATGAATACTACTAGTATATAGCAATATTTTCACTGGAGTTCATTGTTGCTAGAAATCCTTTAAAATCATTGTTTTTTAGAGATATCAGGGCCAATAATAGGAAGTCCAGGACTTTCTTGGTATGTTTTGTGGAGTCCAGACATGAGCTTTGATATCATATATATGTCATATATACATGTATTTGTTATATATGTCTTCCATTAAGCGGTGGGTGGGTAGGGCTGTCCCTGCTTTGATGTTTACATAGATACATGTATATGCCACTATGTGCACAAACATAAAACACACAACATTCAAACACATATTTATGGCATTCATATTTACATACACACATACATAGTTACTGACTTAAATAAACATATATTATACATTATCTCATTTTATTTAAATTTAGTTTTGAGTGGTTTATTATTATAAAGGACTTTTGTATGCTACCGAGGGTGGGGTGTGGGGGGCCCAGGGAAGAGTTCATCACTGTAATATAAAGTTGAGATAGTTGGAGTTGTTAAGAATCGACAGATGCGTTGATCATTGTGGGATATTTAAGTGTAGTAGTAGTGAAAGTAAACTGTAAAGTCTGTTCGATGTAAATGATCTGCATTCGCAAATCCTCATACTGATCGGGGCAATGTTGTAATGTTAACGTTGGCCCAACGTCTACATGTTATCTGGGATTGTACATTGGCATACATTTTTGTCTCTGCAGTGACACAGTATAGGCCAATTTTGACTGGATAAAATTAATGTGTATCATTGGATAAAGTGTTTTCGAGGGTGTAAGCACATTTTCGCCGATTTAATATAAGAGTAGGAATTTTATCAACAAATTTGGTCAGTTTCGTAACTAGCAAACATTCATTGAAATAAAACATGCATAAAACTAAAAATAGACCATAAAATAAACTTACTGCTTATAAATATCCGCCACCTGGTCTGCAGATGCAATCTCAGTATTGCGTCATGTGTTTTCGAGGGTCATGTAATCGCGTAATTTCTACTCTAGGGAGGCGGTGAATTGATGTCATTTTTATGATTTGAGCAAAGGAGAGTCTGTCACCGACAATAATGCCATAAACGGGTCTGATACAAACACAGAACTTAATTTATAGTTGTATATCCAGATCAGGTTATATTCCGCATTTTCGTGATAACCGGGTACAATGTAGCAGCAAATTCAAACAAAACATTAAAAAAGTTAAAATCTTTCAGTTTTTCATTTGGAAATTGGTAAATGTGGTATTGAAAATGAACATAAGTGTTTTGCCTACCGGAAAATAAAAAAATATTATTGAAATTTATATTGTATGTGGTAAAGTAGGGCCTGTTTGAATTGCCATTGCGGGTAGGGATAAATCAATCTAGATCTGAAAACAACATAAGTTCCACGCTTCGGGAAAAATAAATTATTGCTATGGCAACGGGTCGTCTGCTGTGCTAGTCAGGACAGTAACTGGCAGATGTTGTTGGACGCAAAAACAGAATTGATTTGTATAATTTGCTTACGAGTTATCAGTAATTTTATCATGGGTCAAAAAAGTATTAGTGAAAATACATGTTTTTCACTACACTGACATCAAAATGCATAAAGTAATCACTTATACTACGCGCATCTTTTTAAAATTTACGTTTGTGGTGTAAAAATACCGTATCTATTTAATGACACATGATTTGTTAACATCGCCTAAGCGAGGCGCACGTGAGAACGTCAAAAGTATGTACCCTCGAAATCACATGACCCTCGAAAACACTTTACTGGATGATATATTTACTGAACATATGAGCCAGGAGCCAGATGAAGAAGATGTGGTTATAGAGGACTAGAGCCTGTGACCACGCAGCACCTAGTAAGACCTAGTAAGTACCGTGATTTCTCGACTAAAGGCCACCCTCGAATATAGAACGCTGTCCCAAATTTGACCAAAATCTGCCAAAAAACTCTTGTATTCAAGTATAAGGCACTGTTAAATTTAGAAAAACATAACTTTAAAAAATCGAAAATTGGTATAAAAAATTACCGTCACTCAGCGCTATGTTTAATGTATGACTAAAAATTATCATGGTGGAAGAGAAATTGTTAAATAGGACCGCCTAAATATCGTGTATCTTCAATAAAGATCGTTTATTACATCAAAATCAATCTATTTTTGGCATAAAATGTCTCCTTGAAAATATAGAACTCACGTGACAGAAACAGAATGTAATGGCTCTTTTGCATTGGAGGCGCTGTGTAATCTTATCTCATTCAGTTCCTATCACGCTATGATGATATATAGCAATTTCCAAGTCCAGAATATTTATATCCGAGTACTTGCTTTAATTAGAATAAAGAACTTTTATGATTGGAGGCGAATCACGTGACTTATACACATATCTTTTCTCGACGCCATATTATGTCAAATTCTGGATTAATTTTGATGTAATAAGTGATATTTAGCAATATTTAGGTGCCCCAATTTATTAATTTCACTTCTGCTTGGTGTTTTTGGAGTATACATTAAACATAGTCGTCAGGCGGCACAAATTGTCTAGGGTAGCATTTAGTTCAATTTCCATGGTATAATCTTTGAGTTTTTAAGAAAAATTTCGACCCAAAAATGTGCTCAACGAATGTTCTCAATTATAGGACCCCTTCCTAGAACTTGTAATTTGACCAAAAAACTGCGTCCTTTAGTCAAATTTTTACGGTAATGTGTGTTTACTATGCTCAGACAAATGCTGTATAGTTAACTATAGACATAGACAGTTCAACTTAGTTGGTATCCGATTCCAAATTGAATGACTTGCCAAAGGTTTGCACCCGTCGACCAGTCTCGCTTTAACACTTTTATTATTAGGTGTTTTGATGAGCTATGAAAATTGGTATTTTTGTCTGCTAAGATATCTGAAAGTGTCAATATTCTGAGATAAAGTGGCAAGGGAGTGGGCCTAGTGTGGCGCGCCGGTTGCGCACACCCTCCACCACTCCCGCTTCGGTCTCACTGCACTGGTGCTCTGCCGCTATCCTACCCCTCATCCGCCTATGACGTGTCTGCCCCATACGTTCTCTGCCACTCGACGGGGCACGGCGCTCTCAGTGTCTCATAAGGAGAGGCTGGGGTTTTGTCAGCCATAAACAATTGCTGACTACGTAGTGAGATGGCGAAACCTATTGGTTCCAGTGGTCTCGGCCGTACATTCACTCCCAAAGCATTTATCTACACAATGATGTTGAAGGCTCCTCTCCGCACGCCCTGTCATTGGGTAGACCATAATCTTCTTCATATTCTGACCAATCTGATAGGGAATCCATAATGTTGAGAGATATAGAGGCAGACAAACACAATATTTAATGGTATAGCAAGTGCATTTATTGTGTAAAAGGTAATTATGAAGTCCTTCAACTAATTTCTCAATGGAATGCGGTCATAAGAAATATAATAATAATATCATTTGTAAATGTTTTCGTTGGCACTTGTGTATTTTTAACCAGGATTTTAAGTGACTGGCTACCCTGGTGTGTGAATACAAGTTGTATGATTCCTCGTATTGTCTTGGAATGTGCAGATAAAAATTCGCTAAAAGGATGTTTGTAGGTCTATTAAATAGGTCACAGGTGAAATACAGTGGAAAAAGAAATGACCTGCAGCCATTCAGACATTGAGTCCAAACATATACTCAATGTAAAGTCGCAACAAAACTTCACCGAGAGATAATACGTCTTTATCACACCCTGTCGGCTCAAAACTCATTGAGAGTTGACCCGAACATGAAATTTTGACTCATTTTATGGTCTTCTGGGGGTATAGCTTTCGTATGTATGTTAATGGTCGGATCTCACAGAAATGAAATCATGATACTTTGTCTTCACGAAATATTTCCACAGGAAAGATGACCTCTCACTCAGACATGGATTTGTTAACAAACATACAGATCGATAGACGGGCGGACAGACAGACAAATATGCCATGTGCCATCACATAGTGAATTATTAATAATAATTAAATTGGTAAAAAGCATTGAAGTAGTATTGGAACAGATAATAATTAAACAAGTATACTGATGACAGATTTTGTCGTGGAACCTGTACACTCCCAACGTTCCAGATGAATTGAAACTTCCTGTTCATTTTGTCCTAGAGCGAATATGATAATTGCTATTATCCAGGAACATTGGTGTGTTAGATTTAGTAATGTCTATATCAACCGATTTTGGGACAAACATGATAAAATGTATTAAATTATCACTAAGCTACTATTAGAACAGGGTGAGTATGCTTCCTAGACAATGCAATTCGATATTTAATCATTTCACGGCTTGAATTGCCAACTTTTTAAAGATAAAATGGCTGTAGGATAGTGATAATCAGAATTGAGAAAATTATGAGGTTACACGTACTCCAATTCAGTGACTGACCGTCTAAGAGTCTATTTTAGATAAAATAGCACAGCACATAGTAGCTACATGGCGTATGACACCATGTAGCCTGGTTCCCAAATAAATGCCCCAGGGAACCCAGCTTCTGCAACTGGTAAGGTGTACTGCAGTTCTGACAAAATTAACTTCCTGGTTAGTGTGCTATAAAAATATGCGCATGTGTGTCAAAATATTGCCATGACTTGTAAAATAGTAACGCAATTTGGACATGTAATATACTAATTCTTCTTAGTTGAACCAAAATTTATGATCATGGTGTGTATTATTTATGATTTGCAATGCGTTAATCCTGTATTTCACTCACAAATTTAAAGAAAATGTCTTATTTAGCATGAGTGCGTATATATATTCATACGCGTGATTTGCCGATTACTGGAACTACACAACAAATTACATGTGGTGCCTGGTTCCCTGTACAATATAATATTATAGCGCTAAAAGAATTGATAGCGGTTCCAAACTAATTATGTAATATCAAATCAAGCGATAATGGTACTAAAAACTTTGGCAGGAAATGTGAGTACCATAGGATATGTATTGTGTGGTATGTAAGATTTTCTGAAACCCCCTTTAACGGGAGTAGTGTTTTTATCTGCGGACTAGTCTATTTTCAAAATCACTATTCCAACAGACTAATGACATAAAAAGTTAAGATCTACCCCTGCAGCGTCCAGGTTATATGTAAGCTTTATTCAAACAATGTTTACATCAACAAGGGGTTATCTGATTTGAGTAAAATTTCACAGATTTGGTCTATATAATGCTTAGAACTAGTCCAAATCAAAAAGAAATTAATTTTAAAATGTTTTCTTAGTTTTTTCGCCGTTTGAACTTTCATTATTCTTTGGGCCATTTACACCCAGGTTACGCTTTTTCCAATGACAATTTTGTGAACAAGGCTTTATCTGATTTGATTGGTCCTTTAACACTCACCTCAGCCAAAAACAGCTTCTGCAGGGGTCTTGATAAATATCCATTTACAGCCCGATTGACAATTATTTTTGAAAATTTACTGGGGGGATGTCTGGCTCGGTTACCGAGCCAGTCATTCCAGTGGTAAATTTTCCAAAAATCCTCTGTCGGTCTGCAAATGGACATTTTCTCTGAGAAAATTAAAATTAAAAAAAAAATTTGATGGTTAAAGGATTAAAACTTCACAGATCCATTCTATGCAATGATTACGTCTAGTGTGCATGATTAAACATGATTTAAAAAATAAACACGATTAATCACGTAATCGCGCACGCCTAGTCATGATATATAGGTAGGCGGTTGGATATTTTGAAACCAATTTCACTGGAAGCTAGCATCTTGCATTCCAATTAGTTTCAAAATTGTCAAAATATGCAACAGCATTGTGACACATACATGGACATTGTGAATTTATCAGTACAGTAGCAGCAGCAAGTAGTAGTAGTAGTAGTAGTAGCAGTAGTAGTAGTAGTAGCAGTAGTAGTAGTAGTAGTAGTAGTAGTAGTAGTAGTAGCAGTAGTAGTAGTAGTAGTAGTAGTAGTAGTAGCAGTAGTAGTAGTAGTAGTAGTAGTAGTAGCAGTAGCAGCAACAGTTGTACAGTAGTCGCCATTCCCTCCTTTATACAGGTATTTAGTACTATTTAGTACTACTGTATATGCTATATAGATTAATTATCAGTATGTTATCCCTGCACATTTAAAAAAACTGGCATGTACAGGGATATTGCAATTTTATCTGTTCATCTGTCCGACTATCTCATCCAAAAACGTTTGGTGGAATTCAATAAAATTTGTTATGTCAGTGGCATATGACTGTGGACTGCAAGGCAACATTTACATTAGCATCTGCCCCCACCCAGTGTGGGGCAGGGGATTGCGGCAAAAAAGTAAAAGTTGTCGGATTTCAACAAAATTTGGTAGTCAGCCATATGATTGTGGATTGAGTGGGAATGTTTACATTAGACCCCCCCCCCCCCTCCAGGATAGGGTAGGGTGGAAGTGGGTGATTCGGGCAGAACATCAAAGTTGACGACAGTGTTGGGATTTGCAATAGCGTGCCATCGTCTGCGTATTCTAGTATTAATATGTTGCTGTTTTTGTTAATTTTCAGATACTGGAAAGTTTTGCGGGGACAGTTCTATTAATCATCTCTTGCTCATGCAGATCTATCTACCGTTCATACAGTGCTAAACCAAACTAGCAGACCAGCTGTAAAATGAGCTGGACTAAGCCTGACCTAACGCGACCTCAAGTTGCATATTTAGTTGGTTCTGCTGGTTTTGCCATGCTGTCATCGACCTTTAGTTTCTACTATGTAAAAGTATTCCTGGATCATTACCGCATTTCACAAACCAGCTTTCAAGTATCACAGATTGTATATCTCATATGGAATGCCATTAATGACCCGTTGTTTGCCTATGTGCAGGACAATGCTCAGTGTTCACTTGTACGCACACGACGTCACGCCTTACTCTACGGTGCTCCGTTTTGGGCCGTCAGTTTTCTCGTTGCTTGGTTTCCTTGGGAGCATCAGGGGAGCGGAACATGGATTACAGGATTTCATTTAATGTTTACTTTGTGTTTCTATGACGCCATCTTCTCCTTCAACGGGTTAGCGATGTGTTGTTTGTATTCAGAAATATCTTCAAAACAGGCAGAACGAGTTAAGCTCACTCGCTGGGACACGGTTACAAAAATCATAGCCTCGGGTTGCTTGTATCTAACAGAAGAATACTCGGATAGTTTGAACAATTTTAGAAATTTTCAAATAATATGCGTCATGCTCGCAACGTGTTCTGTGTTTTTGAATGTGTATGCCGGAACATATGCACAAACTGAGAGTGAGTGTTCCGGACAAAGCCGTCAACAACAGCTCAAGGGTGAAAGGAAGGAGAGTATTTGGCGACTTGCCTGGCAACTGCTCACTAACAGGAATTTTCTCGCTTTTGTCACAATTAATTTTGCTGGTGGCTTTAGTGGAACATTTGTGACCAGTTTTATGGCAATATTTACAGAGAATTTGGTGCCAGTATCTATTGTTCCTCGGTATATAAGGAGTCTTTGTTACAGTTCTCGCAGCCTTATATCTGTTGTAAGTAGTGTTGGGAATTGGTACTGTTTTTGTAATCGATGATTGGTTTTACATACTAACCGATGATCAATTAATGATTGATGATCAATTAATGATTGATCATAACATTTACTCATTTTTACCCATTCTGAAATTTTGAATGCAATAATTATTGCATGTTCATGGATATTTAGCATTAAATAATTTAAGGCAGCAACAGCTTCCAGTCAAATAAGTTTCAAAATATTCAACAGGTTATTGGTATGGTGGTTTTGACATTGACATACTATTTCAGTGTTGTGAAGGTTAATGTCTTGGAGCATGGACTCGTGTGGAGTAATACTAGATGGTATATAGCTGTAAAAATGAAATTAAAATGGTATTGCCAAAAAAAAAGAACCATCTGCAGTTTTAATATCGTAAATTTAAAAAAACAGTCAAAATCGATTTCTGAAATCATGATCGATCTGTTGGTTGGGCATGCAAACCAATCAATCATCGATCAAATCGATTAATTGGAACAACACTAATATGATCAGTAAATTCCACTTTTCAGTATCTATTAACCCTACATTTTGTATAATGGTTAAGCTTGGTAAACAAAATGTAAATAATCGCTTCATACATGTAGGTGTTCATTTTCATGTCAGGAGAATGAAACATGTACGTATGTTTAAAAAAATTTTAATTTCCTACGGGAATGACTGGCTCGGTTATCGAGCCAGTCAATCAAGTAGTAATATTTCAAATATATATACTTGGTATGCATATAGGCATTCCTCAAAACGACCAGTTTTGGCCGGCTTAAACATTAACGTGTTAATTAATATTTTTGTCCTCAAACAATGATTTTGCAATTAGACTACTTAACCCTTTAACCCTCGAATTTGTTCAAGAAAATTTCCATTTCCTCATACAAAATGTCCATTTGCAGACCATGAGAGGACTATTTTTGAAAATTTACCACTGGAATGACTGGCTCGGCTATCGAGCCAGTTATTCCAGTGATACATTTTTTTAAATAGTCTTTTCTTGGTCTGCAAATGGACATTTTTCAAGACCACTGCTGAAGCCGTTTTTGGCTGATATGAGGGTTAAAGGGTTAATGGGCCCCAAATAAAATCGACTAATACACAAAATCATTTGATGATGGGAAATTAGCTAAACTTTATGCGTTAATTATCTGGTGCACAAATTTATATATTTTTACCCTTTCAACACTACAGACTATATGTAGGTACATGACGTGTATTATTATGACAAAAAATAATGCTACAATTATTCCTAGTCTTAAAAAATTAAGTTGTCAAATTTAATTATTTTGAAAATATTCACAGCCTTCCTATATAATTACCTTAAGATGCCTGTGTAATGTACATGCACTGCGTGTCGAGATGAAAGGTTTAAATTTGGATTGAATTTTTTGTTCTTTTGTATTTTTCAGGCATTAATCCTTATCGGTGCGCCCATTGTCAACAGAGTCGGATATTACCGCATTATCCGAGGTAGCTTTTTTGTAAAAATCGGGCTTGCTGTTTTTCTGTATATGTTTGGTTGGACATTCCGGAGCCTTATTCTTATCTTCATGGTTGTTGAAAGGTAATAGATATACATTAAATATTTTGACAAATTTCAATTTTCTGAATTAAAAATGCACAAAATTTACAGACCATGAAAAAAATATTTTTGAGAGAATTTACTACTGGAATGACTGGCTTGGGTATCAAGCCAGTCATTCTAGTGATAAATTTTCAAAAATAGTTTTCTCATGGTCTGTAGATTGACATTGTTCAAGGCCATTGCATTGAGCAACTTGATTGCTATCCCTTACCACTCTGATGTCAATATTCTATATTTTCCTGTCTCAATAACAAAGAAACTGGTTTACATTTTTCAACAATTTTGGTGGATGATGTTGCTGTCTATGACAGCAACATCTTCCACCAAATTTGTTGAAGTTCATGTTTTAATTTAATTTGAAAATTTTAAATTTTGACATCAGGCTGCTAAGGGTTAATGCAGATACATGTATATTTACTGAGGTACAGAATACAAGCCATACACATTGTTTCACCCTCTTCATTCTGATGCTCCTTCAAGTACTCAAGTCATTTTCATAAATCATGATAAATATATGCATGTGTTCATCTTAAGGATCTATAGTAGCGTTCCATAACAATTGAAATTCCTGGGATATCCCAGGAAAGTCCTGTTCCAATACCGTCGGGTCCCATCCCATGGATATCCCAGTAATTCCCAGGGTTGGGACTATTGCCATGGAAAGTCCCAAGGTTGAAACTGAGATAAATTCCCAGGAATTCTCACTGTTTTTGGACTATTGTGAGGGCCGGAAAGTCCCACCATTGCAACATCCCAACAATTCCAAGGGTTGCGACTATTGTGTTCGTCCTGACATATCAAAGGAAATCTGAGGAATTTTTTATATTAGTACATTTACCTTCAGGGTATTTTGTCAAAGTCCCAAAGTTTGGATTATTTCAGTTAAAAGGTTTTGTTCCAATACCACCCAAACCTGGAAAATCCCAGGAATAACTCCTGGAATATCCAGAGGGTAATTATTATACTACATTTTGTACATGTACTGCGGCGAGCACACTGCAAGTTTAAAAGCATTTTTATTCGATCTCTATTTTGATTAGAGAGAAAATTATAGAGTCACAGCAATGTGTATGCTGTCACAGTATTATAGACCATGGTGGTTGGGCCAGGCAGTAGCCAGAAGAATGAGAATAGCCCTGTAAAACGTCACAATCTACATGTACTGATAGTTGTTGATGATTTGCGGAGATGAAATTAACACGTCCACTGAACAGTTGTTACTGGCAGCTCGGTTCAATGCGTCAAAATCTGAAAATACCCGGTCAGGACCACTGGCATTTTATTGAACTCAGTCAGGAGTGCTCGGGACAACTAGCCCCATAGTGAAGGTATGCGCATTGAGCGATCTACAGCTTTTCATATCTATGGTTAAATCTGTAGAGTATGTATTATCAGCTTCTGCAGTGGTCTTGGGTAATGTCCATTTGCAGACCAAGAGATTACTTTTGAAAATTTACAACTGGAATGACTGGCTCCAGTAGTAAATTGTCAAAAATAGTCTTCTCTAGGTCTGAAAATGGACATTTTCTATTAGAAAATTTAAATTTTCTTGAATAAATTTGAGGGTTAAAGAGTTAATTCATCATCGGCTTGATAGACTAATCCAGCTTACATACTACTTGTAGGCTCTGAGAATTAACCCTTTCACCGATGGATTCCCTATCTTATTTTCAAAGCAAACATACAGGAAAACTGGAATATTTTGAAATTAATGACTGGAAGCCTTTGCCGCCTATTAATTTTAAAATATTTAACAGAATAAGTTTTATATCGCAAAGAATTAATTTTTTCAGGGATTTGTTAGTGAAATGGTTAATTATCCCTTGCATAAGCAGTGGAGCCTGAAGCAAATTGACTGAAGCAGATGGCTATGGACTATAGAAATATATTCAGCAATAAAAGGGTTGATTTAATATCCGTGAAGAGAAAATCAATAATAGAAATAAATTATTCATTATCTTTTAAAGGTCCATATTCACACCAAAATGTTTGAAAAAATTTGTTATATTTGTATACTTTTAGAGGATTAAAAGTGTACCTCATTGTAATGAAACGAAATAAATCTTAGCATATGATGATTTCATTACGCATAAATTATAATATAAGTGTCTTAGTTGTGAAGTTGAATTAAAGAAAGACATGTACATGATTGTATACAAGTCTCTATTTCAATTTCACCACTTATATAATTTATAAAAAATTATATTAATTTATACGGAATAAAATCATCATATGTTAAGATTTAGCCTGTTTCATTGCAATGACATGACTGAGGTAAAAAGTTAAGCCTTTAAACATGTGGAATTTTAACAATTTTATTTTCAAGCATTCGCGTGGGAATGTGGGCCTTTTACAACTCTTTCACTGATGAATTCCCCATATCTCATCTTCAAGTCAACATTACAAGAAAACTGTTGAATATTTTAAAATTAATTTGACTGGAAGCTGTTGCTGCCTAAGGCAGCAACATCTTCCAGTCAAATTAATTTCAGAATATTCAACAGAATAAGGTCTATATCGTGAAGAATTTACTTTTTCAGGGATTTGTTGGTGGCAGTGTTAAATTTTACTACTGTATTTAATGCTTGTGTCAGGATCAGTTTTGTGTATATTATATGTTATGGCAGCAACAGATCCCAGTCAAATTTTGTCTCAAAATATTCAACAGAATGTTTATTAAATTGTAAATTCATCAAGGACATTCAAATCTTACTCTTATGGCAGACTTTTCAATTTTTATGATTGAGCTATACGTCATGATGAGTGGGACATCAGATAATTACATGAGCAATCTGAGATCCTTCTTTCCATTCAGGAGATTAATGATAACTTAAATTTGGTCTTGAAAATCTTAATTGTAGTTTGTAATTTAATTATGAGCCTGTATAGCTATTTTACATTACTTTCTTAACATCTAAATGGCAAATTGATCAAGCCACTTAGAGTGAAGTCTGTTCTTTGGATGACATAATGAAGACAAAAAGTATTTGACTTTCATAACTTAGAATATTTGTAACATTCTGTGCTTAAAGTTTTTAATTTTGCGTATTTCTGAACAATGATTATTGGGGAATTCAATGAAACTTAACATAGATGTTTGATATGGAAATGCAATTTCATTCTCAGGATAAATGGTGGGAATTTTCCATATTTTTCACGATCTTGTACTTAGAATATTTGTGACAGTTTAGGGGTTAAAGATTTCATTAAGATTTATTATTGGCTTTATTATCAAACTGTCTGAGTGATGAGTTTCTGCAAACTACATTTTTCATGGGATTTAACTCTGTGTATGCTGAATATTTTGAAAACAACTTGACTGAAAGTTGTTGGTGGCTAAGCCACCAATAACTTTCAGTCAAATTGTTTTCAAAATATTCAACATAGACAGAGTTATTGCCCATTGAAATTATTGGCTGGTGGCTTGCAGCAGCCAGACAGTTAACCCTTACCACTCTGATGTCGAAATTTTAATTTTTTCAAAGTAAGTTAAACGGTGAAATGGTGTTCATTTTTTAATAAATTTGGTGGAAGATCTTGCTGTCCTAGAGTTTCTTTGCTATTGACACAGTAAAAGGTAGAATATTTACCTCAAAGTGGTATGGGTTAACAATGACACTGGAGATTTCAAGCAAATATAACAGAGATGTTCTATGCAATGCACAGATACAATCAACATCATTCATAATATAAATTTGTGGAATATTTCCTATTTTTTCATGGTTTTGGCATTAGAATATTATTAGTATGTGTATTTGCTAGTATTTGTAGCATTTTTATGGTCATATGTTGTGGGTCAAAGAAGTGTGGTTAAAATCCTTTTGGAAATTGCATTTCAAATGATAACTTAGCATTTACTTAATGTATTTACTTAGCACGAAATACCTCCACTAGAATACTATAATCTAATAATAGGAGCAAGACATACATGTATCAGGCATTAGCGTTTATCCCCAAGTAAGTCATTCTAGTGGTAAATATTCAAAAATTATTTTAGTTTAGGTCGGCAAATGAATATTTTGTGTGAGAAGTTTGCAATTTTCTTGACTAATTCCTACCATAAATGGTTTGTTTGGTTTAAACAAAGTTTTTTTAGTCTATATGGGAGCACAATAAGGCGTGTCTTATGACCGTGTCTCCCACTTGTATGCGAATATGATACAATAAATAAATCAGGAGGCTGAATAAAGATTAAAAATAAATATTTTAATATTGATGCCTGATAGAATGTGCCAGGGCTCGTTCACTTCCATGCCATGTTTAGAGATTTACTGATATATGCATAAAAACAACTCAGGTTTTGGACTCACCAATCTACATCGTTGATCCCATGGGATCTGGCAGGTGGAGTGGGCGTATCCCGTACTTCACTTGTTCTTTTCTTTGACATAAGTTTAGTCAGGATCCTCAGGGTATGAGGAAGAATGTGTATAATTTGAACGGACGCATTCTGTCCAATATGATTAGGCAAGTTAAAATGTTGAGCAACAGGTGTATCGTTGTGTTTTCTAATATCCCTTAGATATTCAACCGCTAGTATGTGGAACGCACGTTTGGTTTCCTCCACAAACTGTTTGTGGCATTATGTGCATAATATGAATGAGTATTTTCTGCGTCACAGTATGTCTTGAACTTACATTTGAATTTTAGGCCCATTTAGATTGGATCCAATTGATCCAGCATAAGCAAACCACAAGAAGAAGTTCCGGACCAATTAAACTATTTGCTGATATATTCTTTAACTCTTTCAATGACAAATCCCTGAAAAGTAAATTCTGTATGATACATAACATATTCTGTTGACTATTTTGAAAATAATAACACTGGACATCATTGCTGCCTAGCACTGCTGCCCAGGCAGCAAAGGCTTCCAGTCATATTAATTTCAAAATAATCATCAGCTTTCTTGTTTGTTTGCCCTGAGATTGAGTCATGGGGAATTTATCGGTGAAGGGGTTAATCCTTCTAAAACTTTGTTTTCTATTTCTAGTTCCATTGCTGGTGCCATGTTTTCATTGTACAATATACCATTAGCAGATATAGCTGAGGAGGAAAGGGTGAAACACAAGCGCAGGTCTGTATAGTCAGCAATAGATGAATATCTGATCTCTTAGCTAAATAATGGAGGGATCCATTTCTGCAGCTAGGCCACATCCATTTCAACTCTAGGCTCTGCCCAGTTTTTACCATTGTTGGAATCGATTTAAAACATTCAAACCCAGAATCCAAATTTCAAGTTAACTACTGTATACATGTACATGTACATTTGTAAGCTGTTGAATATTTCGAAACTAATTTGAATGTGGGACATACGCAGCAACAATTCCCCAGTCAAATTAGTTTCAAAATATACAACAGAATGTTTAATAAATTGTAAATTTGTAAAAGACATTCAATTCATGCTACATGTATGCTAGTGACAGATTTTGTGCTTTTCGTGGTGCCGATATACACCATTATGATTGTGACATCGGCTAACTGGTGACGTAATTGATTATGCTGTCATATACTTGAGTGACAGATCAGATCCCTCCAGATTGTCCTTTGGCAACAGTATCCTAATTTCAACATGGTTTGTGCGACCCTCGCATCATGGCAGAACCTAAGGCAGTGTAACTAGTGCATTAGCACAGGGCCCCAAATTTCCTGAGCACACAAAATGTGACACACAATTGTTTCTTGTTAATTTTTGGTGCCCCTGTGTAACTTCAAGTTGCACACGTAGATGTCACACCTATAAGACACACACACACTCTCCCCCCCCCCCCCCCTCCACCCCATCCCATGGCGGAATAACAGTAATGTACAGCTACTGTTTTGGTAGAGTAATGAAATGTCTTAATGACTACATGTAGGTACATTGTGTAGCTCACGTGGTCTGTTAAACTTGCTGAAATTGAAACAATGTTGACCATTAACTTGCATAGATAGACAATGTTTTGTTAAATGGCACTATGATCTGGGTAATTGGCTACATTAACCTACATTAACCATGCGCAATACAATCTTGATTCAAGACCATGATTTAAGGCAATGTATCAAGCGATAGAGGCATGAGAGAGGTCCATTTCTAGCTATGCCCCTACCATTTCTATGTAGCTAAGCACCATCCACTTTATGCAAGGGAGAATTGATTTATAACGTTCTAAGTCTCAAGGTAAGCTATTGAATATTTTGCCCAGTCATATTTGTTTCAAAATATTCAACACATTGCATATTAAATTGCAAATTCACCAGACATACAATTCACCTTTCCAGAGTATCCATCCATCATCTGACCTTGTATGATGTCATAACCAGCTCAGCGCGTGTATGATAACATCACAATCATTACATTACAAAGGGTTCCACATAGACCATCATCAAATCTCAAATAGTCTGACACGTTGTATGAATTGTATGTCTTTGTAATTCTTTGCTATTTAATTACCATGCTGTTGAATATTTTGAAACTTAGACTGGGCACTGTTGCTGCCTTAGGCAGCAAGGACGCTGTTGCTGCCTTAGGCAGCAACAGCACCCAGTCAAATTAATTTCAAAATATTCGACAGCTTACCTGAGTATTTTTTTGGAAATTGATAGTCAGGGTGTTCAGCGATCGATCGATCCCAACATGAGCAAGGTCTGGGTGGAGCTAGAGATTGGCGGGGCATGGCTAAAATAGGAAAGGTCCGTTCATACACTCGTGGCAGGCGTTTCCAGTTTCATGATGGACATATGTCACTTTGATTTGGGCGTCACCTAACAAGTGACATGTTTTATTTTTGACACCAGATGCTTGAGTGGCAGATCAGATCCCTCAATGATGGAGGATTCCAGTTTATCCATCAATCGTATGACGTCATAATCAACTATGTGACGTGTAGGATAATGTCATAATAAATTGTCATGAATGACGTATCCAATTTTATCACGAACTCTTAATTGATGATGGACTAAGCCTTGTTGTACGAATTGTATGTCTTTCCTACATGTATTTAATAAATATGCTGTTGAATATTTTAAATCTAATTTGACTGGGTGCTGTTGCTCGCATCTAGGTACCATATAGGCAGCAACACCACCCAATCAAATTATTTTCAAAATATTCAACAGCTCACCTGTATAGTTTTCAGGAAATTGATAGTCAGGGAGTTCAGGGTTCGATTGATCCCAACACGTGCGAGGTGTGGGTGGAGCTTAGCTAAAGATGGGCGAGGCATAGCTAGAACTGGATTCGTCCATTGTGTCTGGCTAGTAAAACCTGGTTTAACATGGTTTCAGAGCAACATCTAACATCACATGAGCATGATAGACCATGGTAGTTCAGGATTTATAACAACGTGTTAACCATTTAATAACATTAACAAGAGAAATCAGAGATTACAGAGCCCAACCCTCCCTTTATTATCGCACTACATGTAGTTAACAAGTTTTCAAATTTTCTGGCTTTCTCAGATTTTCGTGGATCACGCCAAAAAGTTGTAGAATTGCAGTGTATGGTCACACCATTTCCAATATTAAAATTTGAGCCGATCAGACCAGTCGTTTCCAAGGTATCCAGAGTTGCCCTTTTGCATCCTTTTGCGCGTATATACCCATAAAAATGGCAGAGGGACGCATAAAAATGAACCCTCTGCGTCCCCGAGGACGCACGAGGGATGCAGTGAAAAGTTGTAACGGAAACTGGTAACTTTGCGTGCGCTTAATTATCGATTATATTATCGTGTGTGTATATTTATTTGTGCATGTTTTTACTTTTAAAAATATACCTTCGATAAAAACGAACTTACTGCGTTGTTTAAGACTATGATTTGTTGTGTGCTTTCTTGCACAACTCAAAGTTGTTAATGCCCATAAATTAGATTCAACCGCCAAAAATAATTGTAAACACAATCCCCAGATCATCCTTAGTATTCCATTTGATCTAATTTTTTAAATAAATAATGAGTTTACAAGTCCGATGTCAGTCGCCTTGTTTGGCCTACAAATTGCAAAAATACCCGCCATGTTTCTGTCTGTTGTGCTAAACGTCAGTGTGACGTATTTGATTGGATAACAGCGGAATCTCCCTCTAGAGGAACTCACACTTGAGAAATCCAATACAACTGATCAAGCGTATACAAACGTGTCTGGGCGTCGTATCCCTTTCACAGCTCAGAACATTGGACAAATCACAAAGTTGTTATCACTAATATGCTGAATATTTTGAAATTAATTTGCGCATGCCTACTTGCCTAAAGCACGACTTACAGGCAAAATATTTTTTTCTATTTACTTATCAAAATATCTAAATGGATGAAGGAATATATGGAAGATATTGTGATATCTTTTACATTTAAATGGCCATTTGACGGATTAGCGGCGGTGGCTTTGTATTGCTGTTTGAATAACGGTATCAATACGCGCTATAAGCTGTCTTTTATTTAGTAATAGCGGCTGATCGATTAACTGATGGATTAGTGTTTATAATGTTTAACAATACTCGATCGTTAGGTGTTCCCAATTTCTCAACTAAAAAGCTCATCCCAGCAGCGATGTTCAACGATATCGTCGATCTCCAGGTAGGCATACGTTAAAATATTGATTTTTTCCAAACAGCGTATAGTTCAAAGCTCCCAGATACAAGTGTCCTTATTGATACACGCTAATGCGTTATCTATGCTTCAACCAATCAGCAATCGCGTTACATAGTTCCTCCCTATGAATTAGAGATATCCGGTTATTGGCTGATATATTTTCACTAATTACACAGTTTAATCTGATTTATACAGATTATTTTTGATAAATTATTGTTTTGTCTGATTTTAGCTTATGCATTCCACTATATTTAGTCATTCCAGTTACATTATAAAAATTATGCGCGCATTATATCAAAGAAGGTCAAGTCGTCCTTGCGCAAACTCGCACCAGACACTCGTAATTTTTCAATTCGTCCAAAGTCACATCAGGGTTTGATAGAAAAACTAATGCAGTGGTCTTTGCTAATTAGTAATGTAGTGGTCTTTGGAAATGTTAATCATACAAGGGTGTCAATGTAGGTTGGTTGGTTTATCAGACAGCAAACAAGTACAGTGCTTTAAGTTATTGTTTATTGGCATGCAGTTCAAATGTTATTAGTTAAATATACAAGGGCCATTTCAATAGATCAATTTTAGCCACCATTGTAGATCACAGAATACATATTTTTGAAAATTTACCACTGCATAGTTAATATTCTCTATATATACATTGACAGTATTTACACAATATCATAACTAGTGCTTTCAACATGTTTAATAAAGTACTTTATAATTAGATCAATGTGTTGTGTTTATTTTAAGAAAAAAACATGGGACCCCCATATTTCAGATGAGGACCCCATGGGACCCCCTGATTTTACAGTGGGACCCCCAAATCTGAGAGTGTGGGGTCCTTGGGACCCGCAAAAATCAGATGTTGTGGGCAGCACTGCACAGATCCCAAATTTGACCCGAGCTAGATCTGGTTTATCTTATCCGGACTGTGGCCAAAATCAGGAAACCCTCTTGCAAGTTGCACTAAATCAGATCAGTAGGTTTTTTTAGATACAGCTACGGACACACAAACAGATAAGCACACATACAGACAGACGCGCACAGATAGACAGAATCTAGCACAATACCCTCTTCCCCTTACGGGGCAAGCGTAAATATGGTTACTTTACCAGTCTCCCCATGGTTTTCTTCAAGGACAATTAGTCATTCACAGAGCTCTACATTGTAGGTGGAAGGTGCAGTACAAGTTCCAAATTTCTTTCCAAATCTAGACTATTAACAGGTTTATCATATATTGTTAATTTTTAATAATTTTCAGCTTGCCGAATACCTCGATGACATTTGGAACGAATGCTCTGGTGGTGAAACCCGTCTTCTCTTTAGCACCAATGATTACAACAGCCTTGCTGGAAGCTAACGGATATAGACAACATCAAGAAAATAAACTCTCAGGTCCCGCCCTTGAAAATTTGCATCAGACAATGTTCACACTTATCTGTGTGGTACCGGTAATCGTTTCAATTGTGCAGTACTTCGCTTGGTCGCAGTTTCAGTTGCGAAACACTCATGAGACTAAAGTCAGTGATCTCAAAGAGAGTTTCCAAAATGAAGATTTGTCATAAAGCTGCATTTCAATCATTAACATCGTAACCCTCAAATTTGTTCAAGAAAATTGTTATTTTCTCATAGAAAATGTCCATTTTCAGACCAAGAAAAGACTATTTTTGAAAATTTACTATTGGAATGACTGGCTCGGTTATCGAGCCAGTTATTCCAATGGTAAATTTTTATGCTCCCCGAAAAAATTTTCATGGTAGCATATAGTCGCCGCTTTGTCCGTTCATCCGTCCGTTCATCTGTCTGTTCGCCCGTCCGTTCACCATATATAACTTTGTCCGGGGCATAGTTTCAAGACATTTTCACATATGGTCACCAAACTTGCTATGTGGATGCATCTTAGGGAGAAGGTGTGTGGAGTATGAAAAGTAGGTCATGCTGACCTACTTTTCATGGTCGACTGAATATCACAGAAAATGTTTGTCCGTGCCATAGTTTCAAGACTTTTGCACATATGGTCACCAAACTTGGTATGTGGATGCATCATCGCGAGTAGGTGTGCAGAGTATGAAAAGTAGGTCAAAAATAGGTCATGCTGACCTACTTTTCATGGTTGACTGAATATCACAGAAAATGTTTGTTCGGGGCATAGTTTCAAGACATTTTCACATATTGTAGCCAAACATGGTATGTGAATGCATCTTAGGGAGGTGTGCGGAGTATGAAAGGTAGGTCATACTGACCTACTTTTCATGGTAGACTGAATATCACAGAAAATGTTTGTCCGTGCCATAGTTTCAAGACTTTTGCACGTATGGTCACCAAACTTGGTATGTCGATGCATCTTAGCGAGAAGGTGTGCAGAGTATGAAAAGTAGGTCATGCTGACCTACTTTTCATGGTAGACTGAATATCACAGAAAATGTTTGTCCAGGGCATAGTTTCAAGACTTTTGCACATATGGTCACCAAACTTGGTATGTGGATGCATCTTAAGGAGAAGGTGTGCACATTATGAAAGGGAGGTCATGCTGACCTACTTTTCATGGTCGACTAAATATCACAGAAAATTTTTCTCCGGGCCATAGTTTCAAGACTTTTTCACATATGGTCACCAAACTTGGTATTGATTATTACAGAAAATAACTCTGGTCATTTTGAACATAGTTTTTATGTGTATTTTTCATATGGTGCCAAGCAAAGTCTAAGTGTGTTTATATAGAGAAATTTAGATTTTGCTTTTATCCATTCAGTTTCTCTGCAAGGTATGCCTTCGGGGAGCATACATGAATTTATTGATTTGCCTTGTTTTAAATAGTCTTCTTTTCGTCAACAAATGGACGTTTTCAAAGACCACTGCAGAAAACGTTTTTGGTCGACTTGAGTGTTAAAGGGTTGAGCAAATGAATCAATTTCAAGACTTTTAGGGCTGAATTTCCACAATCTCAATTTCATGGTTACTCTACAGTAGGTTGTTGAATATTTTGTAACTAATTTAACTGATTGCTGTTGCTGCATCTGGCAGCAACATCATCCAATCAAATTAGTTTCAAAATATTCAAGAGAATGTTTATTAAATTGTAAATTCGCCAAAGGCATATAATTTACAAAGTTACTGGTGAACATCTGTCGCATTCTTGATGAATCTTAAGGCCCGATTTATAAGTCGAACTTCTCATGTGCCGTGTCAGCTAAATTTACCGGAAAATGACAGAGTCCTAACTAGCGCGACAAAAGTTCGACATATAAATCAAATTTTATGGCACGGCGCGACTCACAGTCGTGCTTTTGGGCTTTCGAGTCGAGCTTGTGCTAGTTTGACTGAAGCACGACTGATTTATATGTCACACTTCATGTGCCGTGCCAGCACAGAATAGCTTATTGGTGGTCAAGTATTGACATCTGATTGGGCAATGGTCCGAAAATCAAGTTTGTTCATTCATTCATTCATTCATTCTTTCATTCTTTCAGTCATTCATTCATGCAGGCACACACATGCATGCGCACAGACACACACGCGCGCACACACACACATACTGTACACGCATGCACGCAATACCTTACCGCAGCACAGCAATTCAGTTGAGCTAGCTGGCAATTTTGGACAGTTTTTCACTGAAAAAATCGAACTCATTCGTGCAAACATTTTGAGACATCCAGATTATTCAGTACAGATTCTGAACGATGTACCAGTATCAGAATGTCCTCTGATAGAGTTTCGACCAGCTTCCATCAGTGAGGTGTCAACACTAATCAGGAAATCACCACAAAAGTCCTGTATTCTAGACCCAATACCCACACACTTGGTTAAAGACTGTATCGCCGACCTTGCACCAGTCATTACAAATATGATAAATATGTCCATGGAGAGTGGCTCTGTGCCTACTATCTTTAAATCAGCAAACGTGATACCACTGCTCTGGACTCTAACCTTCTTAACAACTACCGACCAGTATCAAATCTAACATATCTATCAAAACTGTTAGAAAAAGTGATTGCAGAACGACTTCAGAATCACCTAGAAGTAAATAACCTACGTGAGTTGTACCAAAGTGCCTACCGCAAGCTTCATAGCACAGAGACGGCTTTACTACGCGTGCAGAACGATATATTATGTTCTATGGACAATCGTATGTGTGTGCTATTAACACTCCTAGACCTATCTGCAGCCTTCGATACGATAGATCATACAACTATGCTAGCACGACTAGCAGAACTGGGCATATCTGGTACATCACTGAGTTGGTTCAAATCCTATTTAACATGTCGCTATCAAACAATCACATTAAATGAAGCTAGGTCATCTCAGTATGAGTTGCTCTCTGGTGTGCCGCAGGGGTCTGTGCTCAGGCCTATATTATTCACTATCTACACGGCACAACTGGGACGACTTCTAGACGCACGTGGAATGAGCTATCACTTCTACGCCAATGATACTCAGCTGTATCTAGCTTTTCACACACCTAACCAATTGAATGCCCGGGAAATTCTGGAGGACTGTATTCGCGATGTGAAACTTTGGATGTTAAACAACCTTTTGCAACTCAACGAGAAAAAGACAGAAATAATTATGATAGCTTCCCGTCACTTGAGACCAAAAATAGAAATTGAATCGGTTCATATCGGTGGCGCCAACATTGCTTTTAGTGTTAATGCGAGAAATATTGGCGTAGTCTTTGACAATACTATGTCTATGGAAAGCCATGTGACGTCGATCTGTAAATCTATATTTCTGAACACTCGCAACATCGGTAAAATTAGGAAATTGCTAGACTATAATGCAGTCAATACCCTCGTCCACGCAACCATCACATCAAGGCTGGACAATTGCATTTCTCTTCTCACAGGCATATCATCATCGCAGTTACAACGTCTCCAACGAGCACAAAATACGGCAGCCCGGTTAATAACCAGAACAAAAGTGCATGAACACATTCGACCAGTCCTCAAAGAGCTACACTGGCTGCCAGTGGAACAACGAATCGAATTTAAGGTCGCACTTCATGTTCAAATGCCTACATGACTTAGCCCCACAGTATTTATCATCACTCATAACTAGACGAATAGCACCGAGAGCACTAAGATCGAGTGAACAGCTACTCTGCGTAGTACCCAATTCCAATCTTGTCATTGGAGAGCGTGCTTTCTCCATAGCTGGACCAAAACTTTGGAACGACCTTCCATCCAACATTCAAAACAGCAACAATGTTGAGGCTTTCAAAACTCTTCTAAAAACCCATTTGTTCCAAAAAGCATATTTCACTATTTTAAATTAGCTTTAACTTTTGTAAAGCGCCTTTGGGCAGTTAATTCTGGAATTGGCGCTATATAAATGCATACATACATACATACACACGCACATACGTTATTAAATTTCAATTTATTATTCGGACAGGAAAGATGCATAGAACGAGCTGCCATTAATAATCTTGAGAAAAATATAACCTGTGTTTCTCTACCTGTACAAAAGCGTACACTAAATTTGTCACAGGTTTGGTGGGTGGTGGGGCAAAGGTGGAGTGGCTGGGTGAGCTTACAGCGGCCTAGTTTCGATTCTAAGGATTTTTCTGGATGATCAAGCAGTGGAAAGTGTCCCCATTTAGGGTAAAATTTTAGGGGAATAAGTATCTTTAGAAGGAATTTGAAAATCATATGTTCTGAGGGGTTATTTCATGCAGTCAGAGTGATAATTCTTTTTTAGGAAATAATCTGTGGAAATAAGTGTTTCCACAAAATATTTCCCATAAAATTTCTCAGGTGAGGAAATCTGGCCCCCCCCCCATATGTATGCGACTGTTCCTTAACACATTACAAGTTACAGACAAGATGAGAGATTATCCAGGATGGAGTATTCTGTTAAATATTTTTAAACTAATTTGACTGACAGCTAATGCTGTTTAAAGCAGCAACAAGTTCCAGTCGAATTATTTACAAAATATGTAACAGTTTTCCTGTTGTTAGTTGTCATTAAATTGAGGTACTGTTTCCATCAACGAAATAGTTACGCCATTAAAGATCCATAAATATCACCAGTATGCGTGAAAACAAAACTGTTAAAATTGTAGACTTGTAGAGCTTTAATTTGTGTACCTCGATGTAATGTTCAAGCCAAATAAATCCTAAAATGCTTTATGCAATTGTTTAAATTACATGTGAAATTTTATATTCATTTTACAAATATGATTAATATATAAATATGCATGAAAATGCACACAACGTATATTTCTTTTAGTGGTTTTTCTTATATAGAGGAAGCTATTTTACAATACTGTAATTTGTTACATGTTGTTACCAGTTGTTGTTATTGATGTAAATGTTAATCTTAACCATATAGCAATTTGCTTGTTTAATTTGTCTGTTTGGTCTATTGTTTGTCCATGTTATAATGTTGTCCAATTTCAGTTACGTTTTATGGTTTAGCTCCATATATCATCTTCTCTCATGATTTATTCACCCTATTGTGACTCATCTTGGACATGTGCATACCTCTATCAAGTGGATGCAATACTATGACATTAAGGCTATGAGATCAAATCTCAAGGTCATTGTGAATAGTATGAAACAGAAAGTGAGACATATGTGTATCTTTTCCGACGGCGATAGCGACAGCGTCAACAATGTTAAATTTTTGCGTTTAGCAAAACTTCTCAGCTTATATTTCAGGATCAGTTAATCTTATTGCAACTAAGCTTGGGTATGTGGTTGCCGATACTGTTAGGAGGCAACATTTTAATACTGAGGTCACAAGGACACTGTGACCTTGATACAAAACTCAGGGTTTTTTCAATGTTACATGTTTGCGTTTAGCAAAACCTCTCAGCTTATCTTTCAGGCTTTATTGATCCTATTGGAACTAAACTTGGATACATTGTTACCTATAATGTTAGGAAGCAATATGCTGACACTGAATTCACAGTCGAACGTCAAGGTCATTCTGACCTCTACAAAACTTTGTTATTTTTCAATGTTAAGTTTTTAGGCTTAGCAAATCTTATCATGTTATACAGTATATCGGGATTGTTTAATTCTAATGGAACACAACTTGGGTACATGGTTGCTTATACCAAGAGGATACAGGATGGTGACATGCGTGCTGATAGTGACATCAATAGTCCACGGTCAAGGTCATCATAGCCTTGATATTTCACCTCTGTCATATCTGTATTTACATTCAGCAAACCATTTATATTTCAGGATTGGTTAATCATATTGGAACTAAGCTTGAATCACATGGTTACCTGTAATGTTAGGAAGCAGCATGATAACACAGAGGTCAGGAGGTCAAAGATCAATGCCACTGTGACCAACAGGAGACAGGTGAGACATTTTATTCCGCGGAATTCTTGTTTATGGTTAAGTTTATGATTTAGCCGTATATATTGTATTCTATCCCTGGATTGGTTCTGCCTATTAGAACAAAACTTGGACACATGCTTATTTATATCATGCGGCTGCAGCACAGTGATATTGAGGTCATGGGGTCAAAGGTCAACGTTATTGAGACCTTCATATAAAACAGTTTTTGCAGTTAGTTTTTGTCGAGCCCATAGCGAACCAGAGGATCTCGACATAGAGATCCAAATGATGTCCGGCGTCCAGTGTGTACCAAGAATTAGGGAAATGTTAAAGTTTTCCAATAGACATTTAATTCATCAAGTACTTATCCGATCTTACTAAAACTTTACAGATTTGATCTATACCATTATTGCATCTAGTCTCCATCATAATTGAAATGATTTTCAAATTTGTTCCATGTCTTTACAGGGTTTGCACTAAGAATTAGGTAAATGTTAAAGCTTTTCAATAGACAATTAATTCATAAAGGGCTTATTCATTGTCAATAAAACCTACAGAATTCTTTTATGCCATCTTTACATCCAGACTCCATCATAATGACCAGAAATTTGGTTCCAAATTCTAACCATGAAGCTCGACTTTACGACAGCAATGAACTATGAAGCTATCCTTCAAACATAAAATAAATATAGAAGGCTAAATCTTCCCTTATAAACAAGAGACCAGACCGAAGGGCCTGTAGTGCTAATCTGGACCATTAGCATTTGAACCATTTGCATTTAAATACTGATAGACATGATGGATAATTTTTTTTAAATCTCAGATGGCCACCAAAGAAATTAACCAATCAAAATTCTCGTCTGATATGTTGACGTGTACCACCATAGGATCATTCCACCCAAGTTTCATTGAAATCAGGCCACTAATTAAAGAGTAGCATTTTAAATGGTTCTGGAAAGTTTAAAAAAAATCAAAATGGCCATCTGCAAAGTAATCGACCAACCAAAAACCTGAGATATAAACAGGAAAGTTGAGGTTAAACAGAAAATGTTAATGTTGAAAAAACCATGTTTTTTTACCATGGTCAGGGTGACCTTGACCTTTTGATCTCAATGTCACTGTGTAATCTCAGGTCATTATAAGGAGGCATATTTCCCAGTTTGGGTCCAGTATGATTAACCAAACCTGAGATAAGTCTCGGTGACACTTTGAGGTTTTAACCCAAATGTCATTATGAGGTGCTGTGTCATTGTAAGGAAACATGTGCCCAAGTTTGGGTCCAGTGTGATTTAACCAAACCTGAGATACGATGAATGATGTGCAGCATATTGCAATAGCTTGTTTTACTTCGTAAAGTCTTGCTAAGAATGATTGTCATATTGTTTCCATATTTTTACGTGTTACAGGGCTTCATTTCTGAGGCGAACTATCACTCTTGCTCGCATAGCTCGCCTAACTTTTCATCGCAGGGGAGCAATTAATAACTCACCTCAAATCTTAAAACTGAAATCAAAAGTTTAATATTTTGATCTAAACAATGTTATTAATAAACTTTCACATTTTCATTCTGCAAGAGATCAAAAGCGATCACTCGCCTAGCATTGATCATGAAAAGCAATTTATAGCCCACCCCATATTTCTAGAAATGAAGCCCTGGACTGTAATGGACTTACTGTATTGTGGCATACAAGAATGCTAAAGTTCCTCAATGGTCTTTTAATTTATCAAAGGCATATCAGATCCCAATGAAACTTTACAGATTTGTTTTATGTGATCATTGCATTCACTTTAGTTTTTTCCATACTTTTACGTGACTTGAACATTTGATTCATCAAGGGGTATACTATTTTAATAAATCTGTATACCTATGTATGTATATATATATTTATCTCCGCATTCTGCAAATTTCAACGATTTTAATTACTTAACTGTCTGTGTGCTGAGTTTCTACATTTTCCATTGGATTTGCATCTGGATATGCTGAATATTTTGAAAACTATTTGAATGAAAGTTGGTGGCGGCTAAGCCACCAACAACTTTCAGTCAAATGGTTTTCAAAATATTCCGCATGGCCATAGTTATTTCCCATCGAAATTATTGTCTGGTGACTTGTAGCACTCAGACAGTTAAATGGCTTTAAATATATTTTCAATCATTCCTCACCAGTTAGCATCAATGTTTACAAAATATTACAATTCCTTAATAATGTAAGAATTTTCTGTCGAGACTATTTTTAATGTAATTAGCCTGGAAACAGTAGCAACAGCTTCCAGGCTAATTACTTTTAAAAAAGTCAACAGTAATCTCTCTGTATGTTTGTTTTTAAATTGTTAATCATTAGCCATATTTAAATTTTACTGGCTTTTGTCTTATTTGCTAGTGGGTAGATTCGTCCATGCCTATTAGAATCAAGCATGGACATTAGGTGCCTGCGAAGCTTTGAGTATTCAATTCGATATTGTCACGAAGCTTCGATTCGATTTTAGTGGATTCGAGATTTTCGAATTGTGTGTAGGCTTTAGGACTTCACAGTATTGGACAATATAGAATAATGGCTTGTGTAGCATGATACTGTATTTAATGTAAATTGTTCAATGAAATGTATTTTTATGTCTTTTCTTCTCCTTGAAATCGTGTTTTGAGCATGGTAATCTGGTAGTAGTAGTGTGGTCTGCCAGCTGACTGCATTTTTTTGTGCCCGTATGAGGTTTAAATGGACCATCGTGATATAGTGTTAACTGATCCGTGTGGATCGGAGCATAACGTTTTATGCAAAATTAATATGGTATTTTCGGTTATTATGCACACCATTAGATAGTATGGCGGCAAAAATTTGGCTCAAATCTGCGCAAAAAAGTCTTATACAGATGTTTAAATACTGTCGCCAGGAATATGCAACAGGGGAATCCCCAATCGTGTTCGTGCGATATCTATGCTAATGAGAGTGAGATAGCATATTCTCGGCTTGATTGAGAGCAGTATGATGATACGTACAGGTACTCTCAAATAAATTTGCATTATAAACCAATGTTATCGCGTGAATTTGGCATTTATTGTTTGAAAATTTGTATATCGGAAAGAGCATTAAAAAAAATGTCATCCACTAAATTTACTTCTACAAGTCGCCATCTAATTATCAAAATGTAACGAAATTGCCCAAGTGAACACAAATTTCGCCTATAAATATAATGCTGAATGAATTTGCTGATTAGGAGATAGCGAAATTATTACTCAAACTATTAAAACCATTATCTTCTGTACATAATATCGTATTAATTTGTAATATTTACATTTTCAATGTTAAAAAAATCCATTCATATTTGGGATGTCTTCCAGTATATTACTCTACTATATAGTCCCATGGAATGCCTCCAATCATAGAAGAGATTTAATTTTTACTGGCCTGCCAACAGAAGAAGCGCCCCACCCACCTCATTTGAAATTCTCGAATATTCAAGCACTTTTTTTGCATACCTCTGATTCCGTTTTGGATCATTTTATATTTGTCGCATAGATAACTCAAAACAGATGCGCAGCAAGGTAGATCTTGTTTTTACCCATAATACGATATTAAATTCTATGGGACAACCATGCTATGAATGTTGGGAAAAATCTTCACCTCAAAATATCCTAAATGAATGGCTACAGGCTGTGAAATGGAGGCATAATTCCGACGGCTCCTAGCACACATTTTAGTGATTTTACACGTTTTCATGGAACCAGCACAAATACATGTATGTCATCAGTTATTTAACTTATTCAGCAGGAGTCCAGCGTGTTCTATGAATTACAATGCAGGAACATCATATTTTTATGGTACTGGTTTCTTAATTTGAGAAATTATCTCATCCGAGTTCAATTCGTGTCTAGTCTATGCATACACACCGATGTTTACTATCTATGGCACTGCATTTTCAAATTTCTTGCTATGATCGAACCACAAATTACTTTACATGATATGACACTTGAATCTTCACATCAGGCCTACATTTCCATTATTCAAAATGTGATTCAATGGGGCGCACCGCTGCAACAGCCGCCAGGCAGCGTTGGTGTATTGTGAGGCATCCTCTCTAATGCGGTCATGTTTACCATTACGCGAGTTTGTACTTTTGTTATTCGTATCTTGTCTATTTAAGTAGTTATAGTTCGTATTAACGCTGATTGTAGTTGCTTTGTTTAATGCCGTATCATTATTGGCAATATATATTTAACAATGACTTTAATAGTGTCCAAACTTGACATTTTCAAACGTCGTTCTACGTTTCCGTGATTTAAGGCATCACCTTCGGACCGAGACATAAATGTCGCCGCTGTCAAGTAATCACTAATCAGACATCGGTGCGTTATTTAATCCACTTGTAAATGATGCGATAGTGTAAATTGACAAGCAGGAGCGTCTCCACGATGAGGTGGCGGGGGGGGGGCAAAAATTTGACGGTGTATCCATCTCTACCAGTATTAGCGCTGGGGAGGGAGGCTATGGTAGGCCTATATGCTAGGCAAAGATAAAAAAAACCTGTTTGAGTTAATTGTATCACAGCAGGTTGTAGTGCCCATACATGTATGCATAGACCACGTTATGTATAACTTTTTATAAGCCCTACCAAATATATACAATCCAATCCATTACATGCATGCTTTGCTAGAAGTATTAAATGTGTTACAATTTCTGAACTGAGCTATTGAGGGTGAAAGTCCATGGGGAGAATTTAGTAGTGGTAATTTTCATTAATCAAGCAAGAAAGGTCGTTGTGGCCTACTAAATACAACAATAGTTTCTACTCCCCACCACCACCACCCCCCCCCCCCCACCCCCCCACCCCGACACCCACACCATCCCTGTGTATGACCAATCTTATTCTCATGGTGGCACATCATGTATTGCAGTAGCAACCATTTACGTCATAGTAGCGATTAGCTATCTATCTAGCCTATACATAGCCTCACTTCCCTATTGCTTGCTGGTAGAGATGGATACTCTCTATCTTTCTATCTATCTACCTTCCTGTCTGTCTGCCTGCCTGCTTGCCTACGTGCTTGCATGCCTTTCAACAGTTTACTGGTCAGGGCAAAAACCAGCCTCTGGAGTGGTCTTGAGAAATGCTCACTTGCAGGACAAGCGAACAGAACCTTTGGAAATGTACCACTGGAATGCCTTGCTTGATAACCGAAACAGTCATTTCAATGGCACATTTTCAAAAATACTCTTCTCTTGGCCCGAAAATGGACATTTAATAAGCAAATGTTTTGATATTAAGGTCTTGACTAAATTTAGCCATTAAAGGGTTAAATAGATGCATCCTATGATCAACATACAATTATATTTAACCTTATAACATACAGAGCTGAAACATTGGAATAATGAATATAGGCCTATACTCTTTATTTATATAATGAAATGCCAGTATCCCCAAGTTTTTAAAACCAATAGGATTTCCTAAATTTTTTCACACTTTCTGGATTTCTTTAGATCATGCCCGGCCAACATTGGCGACGTCTAGTATAAGATCACACTCTTTGTTGTAAAATTTTAGAAAATCAGACAAGCAGTTTCTGAGATATGGCTCATAGATCCATAATTGATTAAATACCATCATTCACAAGTCTCAATTGATTAATTATCACCATTCACAAGTCTCAATTGATTAAATACCATCATTTACAAGTCTCAATTGATTAAATATCATCATTCACAAGTCTCAATTGATTAAATACCATTATTCACAAGACTCAATTGATTAAATATCATTATTCACAAGTCTCAATTGATTAAATACCATCATTCACAAGTCTCAATTGATTAAATATCATTCACAAGTCTCAATTGATTAAATATCATTATTCATGAGACTCAATTGATTAATTATCACCATTCACAAGTCTCAATTGATTAAATACCATCATTCACAAGTCTCAATTGATTAAATATCATCATTCACAAGTCTCAATTGATTAAATATCATTATTCACAAGTATCAATTGATTAAATACCATCATTCACAAGTCTCAATTGATTAAATATCATTATTCACAAGTCTCGATTGATTAAATATCATCATTCACAAGTCTCAATTGATTAAATATCATTATTCACAAGTCTCAATTGATTAAATACCATCATTCACAAGTCTCAATTGATTAAATATCATTATTCCCAAGACTCAATTGATTAATTATCACCATTCACAAGTCTCAATTGATTAAATACCATCATTCACAAGTCTTAATTGATTAAATATCATCATTCACAAGTCTCAATTGATTAAATATCATTATTCACAAGACTCAATTGATTAAATATCATTATTCACAAGACTTAATTGATTAGATATCATCATTCATAAGTCTCAATTGATTAAATATCATTCACAAGTCATACCTGAGCAAATATTATCATTCATATGTGACAATTTGGAAAATTTCATCACTTCTAGCTCACAGTTGTGAAAATTTTATCACTTATAAATCACACCTGAGCAAATTTCATCACTAATATGTCACAATTAAGTCAATTTCATCACTCATAAGTCACAATTGAGCAACTATTATCATTCACAAGTTATAATTGAGCAAATATTATCATTCACAAGTCATAACTGAGCAGATATTATCATCCACAAGTCATAACTGAGCAAAATATTATTATTGAAAAGTCACAATTGGGCAAATTTCATCATTTCTAGCTCACAGTTGAGAAAATTCATCTCTAATATGTCACAATGTATTATTATTCACAAGTCATAATTGAGCAAATATTATCATTCACAAGTCTTAACTGCGCATAAAATGGTCATAATTATCAAAGCCTGTATTAAATTTGATTGCATCAAGATTGTCGTGAAATCTCTCTATCGAATACAAACTCAGTCAGAAAGAAGGTCATACTTGACAGCTAATCACACAGGAAGTGATTGTCATTGATAGATGAAGTACTTTCACCTTCCTCCATTGTCTCCCTGAGGACTTCATTTCCAATATCTAGACTGGCACCCATCACATCCGTAACTAGTTTCCTATTTCTTTGTGTACTTTCTTGTCTTCCTTTGGCATATGGTGTAGATGGAGTGTCAAAGTTGAACAAATTTGAAACAGTACCTTACAGGAGGTACCTGTAAAATAATTGGAAAACAGATCAGACACATTATTAGCTGAACTGTCCAGAAGGGGTGGGGCAGGCTGAGCTTATGCCATGGTCACTTTCCATCTGTCAACATTTTCTTTTAACCCTTTAACATATGTAATGCCCATGTCTCAATTTCTAGACATATATACATGAAAGCTCCTGAATAACTTCAAACTAATAGGGCATAGGAAGCAACAAGTAGCTCACAGTCAAGTTGGTCTCAAAATATTGAACAGGGCATTGCATACATCATATATAAAACATCTTGTTTTCTGGCATATAGAGGTTAATGTGTTAAAAGACTACTACTCATTATCTGGTTGGCCAAATTTAATTTTTTAAAACAAGACAACAGTAAGGTAAGTTTATGATAATTTTGGAACTAATTTGCTTGGATCCTACTGGCCAACAATGGATCATCTCAATAGGGCTAGAAATAACCACTGATTCTGTGATCTGAAGGCCTTTTTCACATACAAATCACTGCTTTAATGCTATAATGGCTAAATTTGATAAAAATGTAAATATTTGCTTAATTAAATGTTCATTTGCAGGGGAAGAGAAGACTATTTTTGAAAATTTACAACTGGAATGACTGGCATGCGAGCAAGTCATTCGTTTGATAAATTTACAAAAATTACTTTTCTATTGTGCTGCAAATAACCATTCCTCAATACCACTGCAGAGGTTGATTTTGCAGTTCTGTTGAGAAATGTCCATTTGCCAGTCAAGAGAAGACTATTTTAGAAAACTTAGCCAGTCATTCCAGTAGAATTTTTTTTTAAAGAGTCTCTTAACCCGCAAATGGACATTGACTATGCAAGCATTCTTATTTGCTTAATCAAGTGATCTTGAAAATTTTTTATTTGAAAATGGATGACATCAGTGCTAACAAACCAAATTGATGACATACTTTCAAACCTGCATTGAGAGACCTCCCATGGGAGAATTAAAAGGTGGTCTCTTAAGGCAGATGGTCTCTTAATAGAGATTCAAATACATTGCTTAAATGGATTTAGAAATTAATCTGTGTACGTCTTGACAATGAAAAATTGGGGTAACACCTCCTATGATGTATACATTATGCTGTACCTGTGATTAATATCTGATGTTAAATGTTATAATATATGTAACGGTCCACCTGCAGCGAGCCATTCCCTTGAAAATTTTCTAAAACAATTTTCTTTGTAGGCCTACCCTACTGGATATTTTCTATGAGAAAATATAATTTTTCTGGAACTAATTTTAGCATTAAACGGTTAAAACAGGTTTACTGATAGACCATTGGTTTTTAAAGAAACTGGTATTCATGACATATTTATTGACTTGTCTTAAGAGACCACCCTTTAATAGCCACAACCTGGGATGATAACTGGCGATCGCAAGAACGTGTCCGATATAGATGCCATTTGTTCATGTATTTGACAATGTGGACAATAAAATATCACAGTATAAATTTATTTAAGCATACATGTTAGAGTTTCTTTGAACCACTCCGGTGTAATATGTATGTAGGCCTATATGATCACTGTAAACGAGTTCAGTCGATCTCGACATCCACAGTTTGCGCGTCACCGTATCGATTCTTTCACGGATATTCGCGACTTATATAGCATATCTGCTTCTTTCGGGAATCTATTTCCACCTCTTTTAACTTTACAGCCAGGAACACAACAATATAACGGCATTTTGTTACCTAAAATGGCTTTGCGTTACGCAATGATACAGTACTCTGATGTTGTTACTATACACGCCATTGATAAACGCGGAAGTATATTTATGCCTCACAACGCACGCACGCCCTCTGGGGAGATAACTCTTCACGGCACGCCCCATTCAAATTTTTCTGAATATTCGATTCTATATTCAATTCGAGCAGAAACGACTGATACAAATCTAGGTTTGAATTTAGAAATGAAGTGCTATAGTTGTTGCAAATACCACATCGGTGTATCACCAATACCGTGTTTTATGATTTATTTTTACGATTACCTCTATCTCTCATACATGTGAATATTATAGATATTGTTATTGATTTTTAGGGTATATTGTTTATTATATGATTTAGAGAGTATTAGTGTATCGGCCTGTGTTACTTATTACCTCAATTGTGTCTGATTTATTTTAACTTATATACAGTCATACCTTAACCCTTGTAACCCTAGAGTGAGACCAAGAGAAGACTATTTTTGAAAATTTACCACTGGAATGACTGGCTCGGTTAGCGAGCCAGTCATTCCAGTGTTAAATTAAAATTTATCAAGACCACTACAGAAGCCATTTTTGGTTGATATGAGTGGTAAAGGGCTAAGGTGAATGTGTAGAAATGTATTTTGTAGCATAGATGCAATGGACCGTTCCATTTTTAGCTATGCCCCGCCCATCACTAGCTAAGCTCCACCCACACCTCGCCGTGTTGGGATTGATCAATCCCCAAATTCCCTAGCTATCAATTTCCTGAAAACTATACAGGGAACCTATTGAATATTTTGTAACTAATTTGACCGGGTGCTGTTGCTGCCTATGGCAGCAACAGTGCCCAGTCAAATTAGTTTCAAAATATTCAACAGAATAGTTATTAAATAGTAAAAGCAAACAATTTGTACAACAATGCATAGACCGTCTTCAAATATGCATTCGTGACGTACTTATCGACGTCATTCATAACGTCATTCATTATAATGTCATTGTACACATGACGCAGTTCATTATGACGTCATATGATGGGTGGGTACTCTGGAAAGGTGAATTGGATCAACATGTGTAAAATCTAACCAAGAGAAATCAGAGATTGCAGACCCTCACCCTACCATTTTTGTCACACTGTAAAAAGTTCTCGGAATCCTAGTGTATGGTCACATCCTTCCCTGTATTAAAATGTGATCCAAATTGGACCAGCAGTTTCCGAGATATCCGCGGATCAAGAATTTTATCCGATACTGATCTGGGTTGAGTGTTTAATCCGGATCACTTTCAAAGTCTGGAAATCCTCTTCCACAGCAAGTTGTGTTGAAATTTGAGCCAAATCAGATCAGTATTTTTTTTAGATACACACAAACGGACGCGCACACATGCATGTGCACATAAACATGAACGTACCCATCTAATTGGTATTAACTTATATTTCAAATTTGCATCAATTCCATTAGTCTAACACATAATGCCATTAGCCATCTCTTTCAATGGCAATAACACATCAAGGCCAATAACTGGTAAATCATGATGAAGAACTAATGGAACATGAACTTCCAATCTGTTATGTCTAAAACATGTTATTTCCTGAAAATGAACATTTTTATAAAGCATTTCAAGGGCAATAGCTCTAGCAATTACTAGCAAAAATAAATGTAACATGAACTTGTTTACGTCAGCATTAAGTTATATTCCAAATTTAGCTCAAACCCATTTAGTTTAACACAAGTTATTGCACGGAAACCAATAGAGACATTGATTTCTAGCAATGCCTCACCCATTTCTAGCTAAGCTCCGCCCACTGAAGTATATGTGGAGTTGACTTAAATATATGTTGAACCCTCAATTACGCGAATTCGAAGTCAAATTAGTTTTAAAATATTCAACAGCATCTTTATTATACAATTCATACAACAACGCTTAGTCTGTCACCAATTATGCATTTGTGGCGAACATATCTACATCATTCATGAAGTCATTGACTATGATGTCATCCTACATGTCACATACAGTAGTTGTTTATGACGTCATATGATGGATGGATATACGGGGAAGGTACATTGACTATGCCATACTTGAGTGACAGGTCTGATCCTTCCAGTAAGGGTTTGTTATGGTATATCTTGCAAACAGATGACCAAAAAATTGGGACCATTTCTATATCCAGGCCATAATTTGGAATTTGATATTTGCAGAGCATATAGCAAATTATAAATTGTATTATAGTTGTCGGCAAAAATGTATAGCAATTAACTCTTTCACTGATAAATTCCCGGTATTTCAATCTCGGAGCGAACAAACAGGAAAGCTGTTGAATATTTTGAAATTAATATGACTGTAAGCCATTGCTGCCTTAGGCAGCAATGGCTTCCAGTAATATTAATTTCAAAATATTCAACAGAATATGCTTTATATTGTAAAGAATTTACTTTTTCAGTGATTTGTCATTGAAAGGGTTAATGGTAGAACATAAGAAAATCAATGATAAATTGCAATCATGTACAAATTTTGCATAGCAAATACAGCTATACATGTTGAAGAATGTATAGCAACTGCCGAAATGTGTGTAGCAAATTGAGATGCGATCCCAGATAAATTATACCCTGATATCCCATGTAGGGGCAGGTTTTTGCAGGGAAGCTACATATATGTCTGTGTATCAGTGTAGTGCCCAGCTTTACTCACACTTAACAAGGGCCGGTATAATTAGTGCTTGATTTTATTTAAACTATACACCTTTTTATGTGTGCATTTTAGTGCTATTATACCTATCATTTCTACTGTACATGGTCATTTGAACCAAATTTGTCTGAAAGGATTCTGAATTTTTATTGGGTGGATTTTAGCCCACCTGGCCTGAAATACCAAGTGAGCTTATGCCGTGGCGACCGTCCATCGTCCATCAACTTTTGCTTTAAAAGACTACTCCTTAACCAATAGCCGAATCTTAAGTAAATTTTTGTCAAAGGATGCTATTGTGCTCGGATCCAGAACCTCCATTTGGAATTTTGATTCATAAATTTTTTGGGTCAAAATCTTTTTATTAAAAATTTACCGGAAATTGTTAAATTGCTTCTTCTCCTTACCCTTTTGACAAATTTCAATCAAATTTGGCTGAAAGGATCCTATGGTCATAGGTTATAGAACATCCATTCAGAATTTGGATTCGTAAATATTTTGATTGGTCTATTTTTGGGGTGGCCATCTTGGATTTTCCGAAAATTATCCATCATATCTATTTAAATGCAAATGGTTAAAATACTAATGGTCCAGGTGAGCGCCACAGGCCCTTGGGCCTCTTGTTCTGATGGTCGTCTTGGATTTTTGTAATATGTCCAAAATTATTTGAAATGCTTGTGTACACCACCTTATGATTAATCAATGGCCCAATTTCAACTACGAAGGAAATCGACTGAAATATTGCTCATAAAATACCACAAGCATTACCTTTAACCCTTCAATGGTCAAGTCCACCAGAAGCAGCCTCTGCGGTCATCTTGAGGAATGTCCATTTCCAGGCCAAGAGAAGACTATTTTTGAAAATTTTCCACTGGAATGACTGGCTCGTTTATCGAGCTGGCTCGATAAACGAGCCAGTCATTCCGGTGGTAAATTTTCATAAATAGTCTTCTCTTTGCCTGCAAATGGACATTCATTAAGGAAATATTTAGAAATTTCTTGAGCAAATTTGAACACTAAATGGATAAAACTTAAATTTATGAGTTTCTTGCCAGATCTGTTGATTTTCTGATAAAAATGTATAGGTGTCAGTTAGTCTGTCTACATTTAGAACATGACCTTTTTACCTGAAATGACAATGTTTCAGGTGACTGATCGGGCTCCTCGGGCCTCTTTTGTGGGTTATTTTGGGAAAATACATATCTATTGTTGGGTACACTTTAGCTGTATGTTTATTTTGGAATCCCATTGACGGATCAATACTCTGACTTATTCACTAAATACATTATTTATATTCAGTGTGTTAAGTCTTATCTGTTATCTCTGTCAGTTATTAGCAAGTCTTGTGCTAAACAGCTCACATGCTCGTGCATGCATGAATGGCTTGAAGCATGTGTAAGCTCCATCAAAAACACTGCAATTACGTGTGTGTGTGTGTGTGTGTGTGTATGTGTGTATGTGTGTGTGTGTGTGTGTGTGTGTGTGTGTGTGTGTGTGTGTGTGTGTGTGTGTGTGTGTGTGTGTGTGCGCGCGTGTGTGTGCATGCCTTCCTCGAAAAATGGTCAATTCCAGAGATGGAACAACCTTATGTTAGTTAATTAGCTCATGGGCCAGAATGTCCATCGTCTGTCAACTTTTTCCTTAAATGACTTATTCACAAGAACCACTGGGCCAATTTTGATTATACTTAGCCGGATGCATCCTTAGGGCAGAGAGATCCAGATTTGTTCAAACAAATCTGTTCAGGCAATTTGTATGGTGGCTATCTTGAATGTTTGCTAGTTTTTAGAAACGTCTCTAAAATATCTTCTCCGAAACCAGTTTGGTGATCAATTCAAATCTCATGAAACATTATCTAGGGCAACAGCTGAACCATTAATTTGTTTTGGCAGCCTGATTGGCCAAATGCTTTGGCAGCCATCTTAATTGACCTACCGTAGTTTTCACGAAAACAACTTCTCCAAAACCACTGAATGGCTCGAGCCGAAATTTGATAGATATGATTAGGGACTAAGGGTCATTAAAGTTTGTGCAAGGGAAATTGATATGTCAAAAAACATGGCTGCCGTGGACCAATCAACATGTACAATTTTTCACAATCATATTAGAAGTTTTATTGGATGGTTTTGAAGCCGAAGTTGGTTTTATATAGGTGTTTGGATGCGCTGATTTAAAATTTGCGACTTTTGCAACTGTCAGATAATATTTAGCCAAAGGCTCCCAAATTTAAAATATCTCGCAAACCAGTGGCCCGATTTTATCGAAAATTGTCGGAAGTATCCTTGGGCCATGCGGATCGAAGTGTGTTTAAACACGATTTAAAGCCCATGAAACCTCATTTACTCCAACAGCTCAACCAACTTTGTTTGAGGGAGCTAGATTGGCTAAATGCATTGGCAGCCATCTTGGATGACCTAATTTTCATGAAAACAATTTCCAAATCGCTGAAGAGATTGGTCTGAAATTTGGGAAGTATGATTGGGGACTAAAGGCCGTTCGAGTTTGTTCAAATGATGTTGGCCACAATGGACCAATCAGAATTCAACGTCTTGTGGGCCATATTGGAATTTTTTATTTTGATATATTGTGAAGCCAAAATTGGTTTTATACAGGTTTATATGCATGCTGACCTCTGCTGACTTTCAAAATTTGCAGATAAATTATTGAACAGCCATCTTGTGTTTCTTTCTAGCCGAAACCGCCCATGGTAAAGCAAGAAGAAATTCAAAAGGTTTTCTCGAGAACTACTGAACAAATTTTAACCAATTTTGGTAAGAAACCTCCTTGGGCCATGCAAATCCAAGTTTGTTCAAAGACGATCAGACAATTTGTCCGGATGCTATCTTGAATTTTGTCTGAAAAATCTCTGAAACCACTTGGAGGATTGCTACTCATGAAATATCTCAGGTAACAGGTTTGTTCAAGCAAATTGATTCGCCAAATGCTTCTTCTTCCTCTTCTAATTATGGTGAATCACCTCTTACAGAGCATTATTACACCAGCTTCAATGGCCATCTTGGATGAACTAATTTTCAAATCAAAATCTAGAATGGTTGGTCGCCATATTTGAATCTTTTATTTAACCCTTAGCACACTGATGTCAATATTCTATCTTTTACGATGTCAATAGCAAAGAAACTAGTGTACAATTTTCAACAATTTTGGTGGAAGATGTTGCTGTCTACGACAGCACCATCTTACACCAAATTTGTTGAAAAATAAACACCAGTTAATCTTTTACTTTAATATGAAAATTTCAAATTTTGATGTCCGAGTGGTAAGGGTTAATGGATTTTGAAGCTGAAATTGGTTTTATATAAGTTTTTGTGTATGCTGATTTCAAATTAACACTCGAAACTGTCGGATAAACGGTTTGACGACAATCTTGGATCATGTTTCCATCCCAAAACTCCCATACTAAGGCAATAGGAAATTTAAAATGTCTCCGAGAACCACTAGGTCGATTATATTTGACAGGAAGCATCCTTAGGGCATAGAGATCCAAGTTTGTTCAAACGAAGTTGATCGGCCAATTTGGCCCACGGTCATCTTGGATTTTGACCAATTTTTAGAAACATGTTTAAAAATCTTCGAAAGCGCTTGGGAGATCAATTCACAACTCATGAAACATTATCTAAGGCAACAGATGAACGGAGTTTGTTCAAGGGATCTTGATTGGCCAAATGCTTTGGTTGGCATCTCCAGAACCACTGAACAGATTGGCCCAAAATTTGGGAGATATGATTAGTGGCTAAGGGCCATTCAAGTTTGTCCATGGAAAGTTAATACATCATAACACATGGCCACCATGGATCAATCAAAATCTAACATGTTTGTCGGCCATCAGTTCAGTTGAGGATCTTCCACCCCTTGATTAGGTGCACCCAGTTCATCCTCCTTTCTCTGATGTCGAGCATTACGGTCCTTGCGTATTATAAAACCCTGTTTCGAATTCGCGCACATTTATAGGGATTTATATTGAGTATTGGTAACATGTGTCATTTGAAGGCTGTTCAATATATACAAATCATCATCCTCGAGGGTGTCAAATAGGCGCGACCATGTCACCCATAGCAGTGTAGTCTTAGACAAAAAATTTTAAGTATCGTTGTCTCATGGTCTCACAGCCATCTGATAGCATCATCGCACATGGACTTTATAGAGGTAATCGCGACTGCACGCTTCGACTCTTCGTACCAGCTCGTCTTCTGCATTGGAGAGGTGCTCTCCGATTGCTACTATGACCGGTGCAGTCTATGGTTGGCTGTGTCAGAACCTCTGGCTTTGTGGCCATGCTGTCAGCTACCAATCGTTTGTCTGCCAGGAGAATTTTCCTCAGCTTTACTAGGTACTTGGCTCTGATGTCTGCATGTTGGTTACATCTAGCAATCAGATGACAGCCGTCCTCTGGTTCTTGTCTGCATATGGGACATGTGGGATCAACCCGGTATTGATTGACCATGCACGATTTGTCTGTAGGGTATACGTGCGATTGAGGAACTTCACCATTATTACTGCTTTCTCCACCTCTCTGGGATTTGGGCAGACAATTGTCCAGACATGATGGGGAAGACACATCTGTATCACTTGCGGGTTCAGGTACTTTGGCGACGCCTTTTTTAAAATCTCCCTTTTGAGACTGTTTTCCATGCATCCCTGCTCTCATTAGGGCGTATGTGGTTCGCTGTGCACTTTTGACCCGCGGTTCAACATCAACCTTGCCACCATCAGATCTAGTTATTCCTAGGTGCAGCAGTCTATTTTCGCTGTGTACTTCATCACCTAGTCTTAGCATAGAGCTTTCCCCTACCTTCGTATCCAAGATTAAGCTGACACATTTGTTAGCATTGTGTATGAAGCGTTCTTTGGTGGTATACCATTTTGCTATGTTCAGTAGGATCTGCATCTGCAATGGCGTACCAAGAAGATAATATCATCAGCACAGGCTGGTGCTGGCACACATACATCGCCGATCTTCAGTCCAAACCGTGATTCTTCAACCTCCCTGAGCCATGGATGAATATACTGCAGGTAACAGTGAGTGGATAGGATACCGCCTTGCCTTACTCCCTGCATAAGCTCCACAGATCCAGATAGGCACTCTCCCCACTTCACTAATGATTTGGGTCTGTCGTATAGTTCTAGAGTGCACCCAGTAGTCTGATTTGTATCAATTTGTGTAAGAGGCCCTGGGTACACAACACATCGAAAGCCTTCTCTGCGTCCAATGTTACAAGATAGAGGGGCTTCCCCTTTTCTGTAACCTCATTTATTGCCTCAGTAACTAGGTTAGATGCATTCATGCATGAGCTTCCGTTTCTGAATCTCTGGAGTGCAGACTGATTCGCATCCAAGGTAGGCTTTGCCCTTGCTAACCATACTTTCTCAATCACCTTTTCCATCACTGTCCGGATTGTAATGCCCTGATAGTTCCCTGGAAGAAGTGCAGATTTCCCTTTCTTCAGTACATGTCTGATGCGACCACCTTTGACACATTCTGGGATATGGTTCAATCGGAAAATATGGTCTACTATATTTGTAATGTAGGGAATGACCACTTCACCTGCCTTCTGTAGGTGCTCTGCTATTGGGCCCATTGAATCGGCCGCTTTGCCTGTATTAAGTGTTTTCGCAGTTTCTCTTACTTCTGACATGGTGACTGCCTTGAGAACACTTCCCTTGAACTTCTGTTTGATAATAGCGTTATTACCCTCAACTCTTCTCTTGTACAGCTCATCAAATGTTGGGTTCTCTTTAGGTTTGGCCATTTGCTGGAAATAGTCCCTCCATCCATCGCAAATTTCCTTCGGCTCAAGCAATATCTGCCCGGACACCACTAGCTCTCTTGTCGTTTTTGCTGCCACTGTTTTTCATTGTCTGCCAACATGGAAAAGATTCTAATCATTAGCATCTGCCTCCATGATCTCTCTGTACTGGTCACGTCTTCTGGTAGCATACAACATGCATTGAGCTTGTCGTACTTTTCTCTTATAGAGCACTCTGTTCACAGATAGATGATTTAGACGATCGCTGGGTGATCCCCCTGTGACCAATTTACTGTGGGCCCGTTTAGACAATTTCACTGCTTCCGCAATTTTGGGTGTCCAATGCTTAAATCTACTTCGGCTTTTTTTCTCACCTTGCTTTGACCCCCTGTACTGCCAACTGCTTGATACATTATTTCTGCTGGGTTTTGGACTGCAGATGCCGTGTTCGTCTCTGAGCAGTCTTGGGGGCTACCATGCCTTAGTGTATTTTGTATGGCCTCTTGGTAGTCGTTCTCATCTATCTTATTCCTCCCCACCTTCTGCACTGCGTGTACTGCACCTACATGAGGTGATACGTTGATACTTCCCTTTGGCATGCCTTTAGTGTCTGCCATCATCTCACTTGGCAAGCATTGTAAAGTGAGTCTCACAGGCACATGGTCTGACACGTTTGGATGATCTATATATGCTATGCTTATATGTTGGATTGCATTGCTAAGTCTCTCGTCGTAGAAAAAGTAATCAATTTGTGATTGGTGTCTGCCATCTTCATGAATGTTGCTCCTCTAGGATAACTAGCTGCCGGTAGCATATCCTTTTCTTGTACCATTTGTACCAGGCTTGTGTCTCTTGCTTCTGGGATATCTCTCCAGATGGACGAGTTAAAGTCCCCCCCCCCCACTATTACTGCATCGTCCTGGCTAAATTTCGTGATAACCTCGTTCAGCTCATAGATAGTATCCAGGGAATCCTCTTCCACTTTGTTAGATGTAAACGCGCTTGCTGGCATGTAGACAGATATGAGAAATATAGGTGTGGGTTCAAGGTTCACCGTTACTACAAGCACACGATCGCTCCCATCAGGGTGTTGTACAATCCTGTGACTCAGACTATTGTGCCACATGATGGCCACACCACCATAGCCTCTTGGTCGTTGCTTTGCTGTAATTGGACAGCCGACAATCTTTATGTAGTTGAAGGATTTCCTCCTCTTCGAACTCAAATAGCCACGTTTCTTGCAAACACAGGAGGTCACACGATTCCATTACTTGTGCTAGTCTTCTTCTTTTCGATCGCTGGTATCACACTTGGAGAGCCGTTCTCAAGATGAAATCTGTGGTTTTCTGCAGTTCTTCCACAGGACCATACAGCTTTTCAAGCAAAGAGGTTGACAAAGGCCAGATCTCTTCTCTCAGCAGCTGATACGTACTGCAACATTGAAGTATGTGGTCTGTTCTGCTTCTCCACAAGGACAAGCGGGCGATGTCGTAAGGTGGAACTTGTGCTAGTTATACCACATTACTACTCTTATTTTTTACATTGAAGGTCCCCAGCTTTAGCATCTTTTGTCTGTTATTGTCTCTCTGGCTATGGCTGTCTGTTCTGATGCTCAGCCATTCCCTAAAAAATGTTGTTGGGCTCGCCATGGCGGTCTGCCACGGGTACTTCTTTGGTGTTTCTTACATCACGCTCTTAGATTTTCTGAACATTTCGGTGAAAATCATATAAAAGAATACTTACAAACTACTGGGCCAATTTTAATAAAACTTGTCTAAACCTTCACACAAATTGGATTGGTAAAATTTTCCAGTTGTCATCTAGTTTTGTTCGTTTGTGCCAGTTCAGTTGAGGGTCAAAACCCAATTTGCTTTCAACAACATTGTTTTCAAAATAGGCATTCTGTCAATAAGACTGTTCTACTGAAGGGATCTTCTCCAAACAAATCTGGCTGGAGGCTTGTTCGTTGCGTACCAAAGACGTATGTCAATTTTGGGGTCAAAATCTAAAAAGCAACAGCTTTCAGCAATGTTGTTTTCAAAATAGGCATTTTTAGTAACACTGGTTCTACTGGAGGGATCGTGTCCAAACTTGGGTGGAGGCTTGCTCAGCGGGTCCCGAAGATATATACCAATTCTGGGGTCAAAAGTTAAAACGCAACGGCAAGAGCTTTCAGTAACAGTGTTTTAATAGGCACTTTTGACCTCAATGCGGCTCGATGGAAAACTATATCAACGACAACGACGTGGGTATTGGATAAATTTGTCCTTGTTTATTTAATTCCTCCATGGCACTGTCGTGTCTAAAGTAACTCCCAGCTATGTTGCTATTTGTTCTTCTGGGAGGGATTCTCCATGAACGGTAAGATTGTTTGCCTTTCAAGTTCAAAGTTGCTTTATTTCATGTTTTTTTCTATACAATAAATTTAATCTAAGGCATGGCCTATTGAGTGATGGACTCCTTACACACATTACAACATTTATACATTGACATATATACGACACACAAGACAGTGGCACAGTGACAAAATGGTGAAAAGCTACCTTGATATGAAAGTCCAGGACTATTTTGGTTTGTTTTGTGGAGTTCGGACATAAACTTTGATATATATGTCATATATACATGTATTTAATACATATGTCTTCCATTAAGCGGTGGGTGGGTAGGGCTGTCCCTTCTTTGATGTTTACATAGATGTATGCCACTATGTGCACACACATAAAACACACGACATTCAAACACATATTTATGGCATTAATATTTAAATACACTCATACATATTTACTGACTTAATTAAACATATATTACACATATGCTCCCTAATTACATCATTATCTCATTTTATTTAAATTTAGTTTGGAGTGGTTTATTATTATATAGGACTTTTGTATGCTACTGAGGGTGGGGTGGGGTGGGGGCAGGGACGAGCTCATCACTGTAATATAAAGTTGAGATAGTTAGAGTTTGTTAACAATCGATAGATACGTTGATCGTATGTGGGTTATTTAGGTGTAGTAGTAGTGAAAGTAAACTGTGAAGTATGTTTGTGTTTAGACTACTTACTTCAATTATTAGGTTATGTTAGTTTATCTATAGTGGTTGTGGTGGTGTGGAATGTCTTAGGCTTGTATTATTATTAATTAGCAGAGAATCTGTGACCATCAGGTATAAATATATTAATTTAGTATTTGTCGATCATAGATTCCCTGGCAATCTTCTTAAAGGATTTCAGGTTTAATATGCTATCGCGTATTTTTGTACTGGTGCTGTTCCATAGTTTTGTGGCTGCTATTGTAATTCGTCGTTTTCCTATTTCTGTTCGTGTAAATTGAGTTTGTAAATTGTGTTTTGTCCTAGTGTTGTGTTTGTGGATGTCGGTGCTTAGTGTGAAATTGGAGGCTATGGATTGTGGTAATGTATTGTGGTGAAACTCCTTTACAATGGTGTACATCTGTAGTTTGCCTATATCCTTTAGTTTTAATAGCTTTTCTGACTTGAATATATTCTGGCCCTTTGCTGGTTTAGAAAAGAGTTTTAGTGCCTTTTTCTGTAGACTTTGTAGTTTTGTTAGGTTGCTTTTGTGTGTATTCGTCCAGATAGCGTTACAGTAGGTGAGATGCGGAAGAACAAGGGTGCAGTATAGAGTTTTAATTGTAGCTGGTGTCATGTACGGTTTTAGTCTTTGTATGACACCTATGCCTCTTGCCACCTTTGCTGTTACCATCTCGATTTGTTTAGCCCAGGTCAAATGTTTATCCAAATATACTCCCAAGAATTTGGCAAATAGGGCCTCCTCAATTTCTTTTTTGTTTATGTAGATTTTTGGAATTTCATCTTTTTTTAGTTTGAGGTTTGTAAATAACATATAATTTGTTTTGTCAACATTCAGCGATAATTTGTTTATTGAAAACCAGTCAGTAATTTCTTCCATTTCCTTATTTGTTTTTCTGTATAAGGTGTCTATGTTGTCATCGCAGCAAAAAGCGTTTGTGTCATCAGCGAACAGTATTAATGACATGTGCTTGCATATGTTAGGTAGATCATTCATGTAAGGAAGGAACAGCAATGGGCCAAGAATAGATCCCTGAGGAACACCATAAGTTAATTGCCTGTTTTCAGAGCATATCTCATTATATTGTACGCATTGTGTTCTTTTACTTAGGTAGTTCTGGACCCAGGTGAGTGCACTGCCTCTTATACCATAATAGGCAAGTTTTTCTAGTAAGATCTGGTGGTTGATAGTGTCGAAAGCTTTTGAAAGGTCCAAGAAGATGCCTATTATACTTGGGGTTTTTTTCCAGTGATTCAATAATTTTTTCTGTCATTTCGGCTATTGCATGCGTTGTTGAATGTTTCTCACGAAATCCATATTGCGATTTGTATAAAATTGACTTTTTGTCCAGGTAATTTGTCAGTCGATTGTACTAGTAACTTGGAGAAAAGTGGAGGTATGGAGACTGGTCTATAGTTTGAGAAGTTAGTAGAATCCTTGGCTTTATAAATTGGTGTAACACGTGCTATTTTTAGTTTTGGTGGGAAAATTCCTTGTGCTAGGGATAAGTTGCAAATGTGACTAAGTGGGATAAGGATATCCATAACACAGGTTTTATAAATGCGCCACTTAAAACCATCGATTCCGGCACTTTTGGCTGGGTTGAGTTTGTTTAGAACGTTAAAGATCTCTTCAGTGTTAGTAGGGTTAACGAAGAATGATGATTGATAGCTGCCTGTAAGGTAATCAGAAAATTTTTTCTTGGATGTTGATTGAATTTTGGTTGAAAGTTCTGGTCCTATATTTACGAAATAATCATTGAATCCATTGGCAATTTCGAATTTATCGGTAATGACCTTATTCTTGTGAAGAAATTGTGTCTGTTGTGCCGTATTGGTATTGTTTAAAAGTGATTTAATGGTTTTCCATGTCTCTTTTATGTCATTTTTAGACTGTTCAAATTTCTTGTGATAATATGTTTTCTTAGCTGTTTTTATTATTTGATCTAATTTATTTCTATATTTTTTTAACTGAATTTCATTGTAGTTAGTTTGACACTTGATAAATGTTAAGAAGAGCTGATGTTTTGTATGACAGGCAGCTATTAATCCACTTGTAAGCCAAGGTTTAGTTGGGTTATGCTTATATTTTTTACTTTCTTTCATTGGAAAGCTTTGTTCGAAAATAGTCGTGCAGATGTCATGAAATTTGTTGTAGGCATGCTCACAAGACTGAATGTCTGTTACTATGCTCCAATCGACCTCTGACATAGATCTTTTGAATGTTTCAATGTTGACCTGACAGTAATCTCGGCATTTAAATTTTTCCTGTTCGAATTGTTTCTGGTATGTTTGTTGTTTTTCTAGGAGAAATATAGGTAAATGATCTGAGATATCAGTTACAAAAATTCCGACATGAGTTTTACTGATATTGCGATTAATATTATTGCAGAATATGTTGTCAATGACGGTCGCCGTAGATTCTGTTATTCTAGTTGGTTTAGTTATTGTCGGATAGTAAAAGTAGGTATTTAATAAGTTAATGAAGTCTTTGGTATGACAACATTTCTGTTGGTGCAGATCAATATTGAAATCACCCATAAGGTAGGCTGCTTTATTTTCCTTTTTGTATTGTATCCAGAATTCTGCTCAAAGCTTCAATGAATTGTTTGTTGTCACTGTCAGGAGGCCTGTAGATTGTACCAACAATTTTATGTCTACCTTTTTGAATCGGAATTTCGATAAATATTGTTTCAATGTATTCTTCCATTATGGAAAAGTTTTCACTCAAAATGAATTGAATATTGTCTTTTATGTACATGCCTACACCACCTCCACCATCCTTGTTAATTTTGTCAGATCTGTGCTTTTCGATAAATGTATAGTTATTCTTGTTAACTAGAGTAGTAGGTGAGTTTACTTTTAGCCAAGTCTCTGTAATTCCAATTATTCCAAACTCATGTGCACTCATATCTAGGAAATTATTTAACTTGTCAGTGTTCTTCAGTATCGATCGAGTGTTTGCGTGCATGAGTGGGAGTGCAATGCTTTCTTTACTATTTGTTATAAAGTCATTAGATTGGCTTAGAAGCGTATAGTTACAAGTTTGTGGAGGTATGGATAAGTCAGTTCTAGCATCTTTTGAGTTGATGTCTCTATATGTGTGGGTGTTAAGTTTGAAGGGATTTAGAATTAGGTCTTGTATGTGCTCTATGTAGTTATATTCAACATGTGGCTTCATGATTGCAAGTGTGTAGTCAGCATCATCATTAATGTGATTGAAAGGGAATAAAGATTTGTTGCAGTTTAGACACCACCATGGCTGGTCATCTAACTCAAGATGGAGATAATCAGAAGCAGTGAGTTTAGAACATTTTAAGTGAACCCACTCCGAACACAAGTCACATAATAAGGCTTTTTAATTAGTTCTAACAGGTCTGAGCAGGGGAATTTGGTTGGCATGGTAAGGATAGAAGAAGAAAAAAGCCGAAACAACTATGGTTGGAAAGAGTTTAGGGGAGGAAGATGCCAGAGATATTTTCCTTGTCTTGGCAAGATTATACACGGCTTAGTTTCAATCAGGCAAAAATATTCTACGTTGCTGTTACATGTACACAACTGAAAATTGAAATGATGAGGGCTGATCATTGGTTGGGATAGGTAATGATAATTAACCCTTTAAGCCATGAATTTGTTCAAGAAAATCCAAATTACTACAGAAGCTGCTGGTATGGGTGTCAAAGGGTTAATAATAATGACGAATGCTAATAATAGTGGTCTATGGTCATCTTAAAGTATCCATCAGTAGTCCGGTGGAGGTCATCTCTGAAAATCAGCAACTGAAACAGCTGAATCAACTAGTCGAGCCAGCGGTCACAGCGGCGGATTACCAGGAATAACCTTCATGAACCCAGATGAGTAAGAAAACTAGATTGTTTACCATTTACAGCCCAGTTAAAGGCATTTGGGAGGCCAATAGAATACTATTTTTGGAATTGTATCACTGGAATGCCTGGCTCGATTCTCGGACAAGTCATTCCCGTGATACATCCACAAAAAACAGCCTTCCCTTGGCCTTTAATTGGACACACATTCACAGAGCAAAACGACAATTTTTGTGACCGATGTTATTAAAAAAGTAAGTAAGCGTTTGGAATTAACCATTTTCAGCCCAGTGAAGGGCATTTGGGAGGCCAATAGAAGACTATTTTCGGAATTGTAACACTTGAATGCCTGGCTCGATTCTCGGGCAAGTCATTCCAGTGATACATCAAAAAAACACCAGTCTTCCCTTGGCCTTTAATTGGACATACATTAACAGAGCAAAATGACAATTTTTGCGACCGATGTTATTAAAAAGAAGTAAATAAGCAGTTGGGATTGACCATTTTCAGCCCACTGATGGGCATTTGGAAGGCCAATAGAAGACTACTCCTGGAATTGTATCACTGGAATGCCTGGCTCGATTCTCGGGCAAGTCGTTCCCGTGATACATCCCCCAAAAACAGTCTTCCCTTGGTCTTTAATTGGACATACATTAACAGAGCAAAATGGCAATTTTCGTGACCGATGTTATTAAAAAAGTAAATAAGAGGTTGGAATTTACATATTTTATACAGTTGAAGTTTTTCACAATTATTCAAGTATGATGATTAGCAGCTGAAATAGCTGAGTAATCGCGATCGATTATTTAAGAATAATTGTGATTACTCGATTAATCAGTTTGGATACAAATTACCAAAACATAACAGCAAAAGGATATTGATGGCGAAAGCTGTGACGGTGTTTAGGGAAAATCCATTCGCAAGCCGAGAGAAGACCATTCCCGAAAATGCATCACTGGAATGACCGGAGCCGGTCATTCCAGTGATACACCTCCAATAAAAATCATCTCCCGGCCTGCAAGTGGACACACATTTATTGATCAAAATGTCCACGATTGGTGTCGGCAAAGAAATGGGAGACAATATTTTTGCAAGGAGCAGGGTAGATAGAATAAATCAGGGAACAGGAAGGTTTAAACAAGTTCATCTTACATTCGCAAGCGTGACATTAGATTTTAAAGCAAGTTTAAAATAGCACACATATTACCTGAGTAACACATTACAAAGGACAATAATTAGCCAAAAATCAAATAGAAAGCAAATAATTAAAAAGATAAATAAATTTAAGAAAAAATAGGAACGATGACAGTTTGTTCGTTAGACTAAACGTTGGGTGCACCGTGTTGTTCTTATTCACTTACTCCTCATTCTGTTGTCCATGCATACGTTTGTTAAGATATTCTTGAATTATCGCTTGTGCTATCCCAATTTATTCCTCTGCGCCAGAAGAAAGATCATCAGCATACAGTGCATTCACCACCATAATCGTCGTCGTTGTCGTCACCATCATCATCATCACTTTACGAGGCATAAGCTCTTTGCTTGTTATTGCCTCGGGAGATTGTGTTGGCATTGTATTATTTAGTGTGGAGCGGGCACGCTTCTATTTATTGCTGCCTAGAATTGCCTATAGACGCGGCCATTTCGCACAGGCGGTTGTGGGGCTGCGTCTCGCGAGATCTCCATCGATACGAGATCTAATAATTCTCGGCGCGAAGACACGGCTCTATTTTTAAATTGCTGGATATCTCATAATTATGATCTTCATGCACGTGATTCATGGCGAGTTCTCTTATTTGTTCTGGTCCGACTGTAATAGAGTTTGCGCGCCGATGACCGCTTAATTATTTTAATAAACAGCCAACGGAACTCCAAATAACTACTCTAAATAAGCTTCTCTTGCTGGAGGACTGCTTACAAAACATGTTTATCATTCCTTCTGCAGATGAAAGTACTCAAGCACACGCCCACTCGCGGCGTCTCTTATATGTCCACTCTAGCACTCTATCAAACTGACCACAAATGGCTTCTTGCGGTGATCGTGAGAAATGTCCATTTGCATTAGCTACTTGCCGGAGAACTTGTTTTGAAAGTTTACCACTGGAATGATTGGTTGGATAACCGATACTATAATTCCAGTAGTAAATTGCAAAAGAAAAACCATAATGGTCTCTTGGACGGCAATTAGACATAGGACATTTTCTATGATAATGGATTTTTCTGTGTATGACGTCATAATTATTTAGGTCAGATGTAGCTGGACCTCAATCAAAATATGTAATGAATGACGTATCTAGCTCCACCAGGAACATTGAATAGCCAGTCAAGTATGCGAATTGCACGTCTTTAATATTTAATCAACATGCTGTTGAATATTTTGAAACTAATTTAACTAGACGCTGTTCGAATTGTATGTCCTTGCTATTTATTCAACAGTCATTTTCTATGATAATGGCTGGGTTCGATCTGTAACTGAAGGATATGACGTCATAATCAACTACTTCATATACAGGCTGACGTCGCAATCCAAAATGTGTAAATGAATGGCGTATCGAGCTCAGTCATGAACATTGAATAGTCTGGCAAGTGTACGAATTGTATGTCTTTACTGTTTAATCAACATCGTGTTGAATATTTTGAAACTAATTTGACTTGGCGTTGTTGCGGCCAGAGGCAGCAAATCTTTAAAAGCACCCAGTCAAATTAGTTTCAAAATAGTCATCAGCTTACCTGTATAGTTACCTTGAAATTGGAAGTCTGGGAATTCATTATTCAGCGTATATATATATACATCGATTTTAACACGCAAAACGGGGTGGAGCTTAGCTAGAAATAGGCGTGGCATACCTAGAAATGGATCTCTCTATTGAAATTGTCATGAGCAAATTGAGCAGTACATGGCTAATGCCACTTGGTAATGCGTGGCCACCACAATATGGACCACTTGTATTAAGAGACCACCCATATTTATAGGTCACATATTTTAACAAGGCCAATCATAGATTGTTGCCCTGAATACAATGTACTCGTCCTCTGACGGAGGGAGGATAATTAACACCACTTGCTAATTGGCATTTTCATGTCTATCCATCATATTACGTCATATGATGTCATAATCAATGACGTGACGTATAGGATGACGTCATAATCATGACGTCATGACTGACTCAATTTAGTCCGTCTTAAATGCTTAATAGTCCGACACGTTGTACGAATTGTATGTCTGCTATTTACAAAACATGCTGGTGAATATTTTGAAACTAATTTGACTGGGCGATGTTACTGCCACAAGCAGCAACAGCAACAGCAACCAGACAAATTGGTTTCAAAATAGTCAACACCTTACCTGTATAGTTTTCTGGAAATTGATAGTCAAGAAGCTCAGAGATCCATCGACACCAACACGAGCGCGGTATTAATGTATTAATAAATCATCCGGATTCAGTGACCGATTGACTAACGCTAGGCCTATGGAAGTCATTTCAAGCAACCGCCACCATTATGTGACTTACTTAGGCACAATTGTGTGTTTTTCTAACAAAATCCTTTAGAATGTATAACACCGAACTTTCAATATCTCAGATAAAGACAACTATACGAATATCTTTTTAATACTTTGACTGGTAGCCCAGCCCACCCTACCCACCTACTTTTTGCTATCATAGACCTGTATTAAGTGTTGCAACGACAACGCCTGCCCATGTAAGCCTATCATCTTCTCTTAATGTATTTTAACCCTTTCATGAGGAGGCCGCCAAAACCGGCCTCTACAGTGATCTTGAGGATGTTAATTTGCAGGTCGAGAAGATCGTTTTTGAAAATTCACCACTGAAATGACTGGCTTGATAATTGAGCCAGTCATTCCAATAGTAACTCTTCTAAACAGTCGTCTATTGGCCTGCAAATAGGCACTCAATAACCAACCTTTTTTTTTTATATTCTTGACTCAATTTAGGTAATAATGGGTTAATAAATTATGATGACGACGATGATATACCATGTCTGTTTAACCTTTTCCGTATTGTATTATAGTATGATTCACATTTGTTGTATTCGAGATAGGGTAAAAATTACAGACTCGTTACAGACAGTCTTGAGGCGTACTATGTGTGTGGTAAATTTCAAAAGAAAAACATGCGTAATAATATTGTAGAGGGCGAAAAAGTAGACAGAGTTCCCTAACAATAATGGATCCATCTAAAAATAAAGGCTTGGCTTCTTCGAAACTACATCTCTAATGTAATGACCGGTCATCTTACGTTATCACGACTAGACTGTTTCACAGACTCAACTTCGGATACCCGACAGACCAGGACCCAGTCTATCTCCGTAGCCGACTGTAGAAGCAACACTGCGGATCGTGAAATCGCTACGCCAATGACTACTCAATAGGCCCCTACATAAGAGATACATTTCTCGATCTCGTATCGAAAGAGAACTCGCGGGATACGAATGAATAACGGATGTGTGATTATCAGTAGTATCCTTTTGTCTTTAATCCATCCGTCTGAATAAATCCATGAAGGGTCAATGCAATTATGTAGCAGTATTGATAGACTGCCAATGTTCCAAATTTCCAGTCAAAACTGCTGTCAATAATATTGTAGCAGATTGTTGAATACAGAAATCAACCGAAAGTGTGGGCTTATGCATGTGCAAGTTAAGAACGTCTACAGGAAATTCGGCCACATAATTTCAACCATATAGTTAGATAGGTATATCAATACGCTAGTGAAGTAATGGATTGAGGTTAAACACATTTTACCATGAAGTAATTTCGTAGTGCACAATTTCATACCGAAAATTTGTTAAATCTCCCGTGATTCACAGTTTTCAGTGCCCTATTGTCTGTAGTATGTTTAGCCCCATAATTTCACCTACATAGACTTGACCCTTAATATACTAGGTATATTCCGAATCTAACAAATTCTAGATGAAATAATTTTATTAGGCAAAAATTGGCTTAAATGTTGGGTTTTTTATATATGGATGTATATAACTCAATATAGTCCATGGGCTACATACCATAAACCTCCCCACCCCGGGGGAATTTTCCAGACTAAGTTTTTTAGTAAGGGGCATATATGCATGTATGAATTTCAGTTGTTTGCCTTCTGGGGAAGGGGGCGTTTGTCATATATTGGCATATACAACTTACGCACTGACATACCACAAGAGCGCTCGTAAGATGGGGGTAGGGGTAAGAAAAATTGCAATCAAATTCGGGAGAATGTGAGAACCCTAACATGTTTGATATCTCTGGAAAGAGTATGAATATAGCTACCAGATTACAAGAGACAAAGGTATTTAGTAGCCGAATGACGATCTAATGCCATGATCCTTTTATTTAGAAATATCGTTGTAAATTACAATTTTCAATGGTGAAAATAAGAAAAGTAACATATATTGATATAAATCAGTGTTGCTTGGTCACATATGACAATTGGCATTATGCTGTTCACTAGTTATCATTATTAACAGTCTGGCAAATATCTATACAGCACCAAACCTCTGTATTAAGGCCACCTTATTTATCCTTAATGCCCGGGCATTGCAAAGGTTGGCAAACTTAAGCAGTCGTCACTTTTACTGCATAAGATAAATTAAATAGGCGTGTTAGTCTATTATGAATAACAAAAATGATAAAGGCAGCACCTTTTGAGACTAACTTAGTTTATTTGATCAAGCTTTCGCACAGTAAATGAGCTTCATCTATTGTATGAAACACATTTACTGCGCGAAAGCTTGTTCAACTAAACTGAGTTAGTCTCAGAAGGTACTTACTACCTTTATCATTTTTGTTACTGCAGCTTAACTGCTTTAAAATAAAATTATTATGATGGTATAAGCTGACACGTCTCAATTCCGTACCTCAATGTAATGAAAACAAATAAATCTTACCATCTGGCGATGATATTCCATACAAATTAATTTTTATATTTGTCAAGTTTAATATTTAAAAGGTTTACGCATAATGGTACCGCCATATGTTAATATGTATTTCTCTTCATTACATTGCAGCAGACATAATAGCAATTTTAAGAATTCTTTTCTCGTGTATTCTGACGTGAAAGTGTGAAATGTGCCTTTATAATTAACCCTTAGCATTCTGTCAAATATTTAAATTTTCAAATTCATTTTAGAGAAAAAAAAAATATGGTGGATATTTTCAAAACAGTTTTGTTGGGCGATGTATCACCGTTTCCAGCAAATGTGTTTTGAAAATGCATATTAACCAAGTTGCAAATGATTCAGGAAGGTTATGTAATGTCCATACCCGTCGGCTAAGGCTTAATGATGCCAGACACACGTGCTTTATGAAACTAATACCTTTGATGCATTGAGATCCCCTTTAAGTGACCCTTTTAAACATGCTAAAATTCAGTCTGCACTAATTCCACAGATAATACAAATAATCACTTAAAATCAATCAATATTTTAACAAAGCTGACCATAAGAACATCGCATTAATTACTGGTTAACTATGTTCCTATTAACGTTAGTTTTCCTCTTAACAAATGATATACATATTACTAACTTATACAGGCTGCAGGGGTTGAAATTAGCATTAGCCCGCTAACACGATGCTATTAGAAATTAACCAGGGCTACATGTAGTAACATTTCAGATTAACCAGCCCAGTGGGCTAGTAACAATTTGATTTCGCAAACCTTTAACATATTAAAGCAATAAAACAGTCTGATTGCTGGTCTTGAGAAATGCTCATTTGCAGACCAGGAGAACCCTATGTTTGAAAATATACCAATAGAATGACTGGCTTGATTACCGAGTCAGTCATTCTATTTGTATGTTTTCAAAGATAGGCTTCTCGTTGTCTGAAAATGAGCATTTGAGGTGTTTTAATTAAGAAATTAGGACTAGTAAATAATCAGTAGGGCTAGTGGCTGATCCAAGTTAATGTCAACCCCTGTAGCAGGCAGCAAAGTCTGAACTATGTTATTTAGTACATTACAGGTATGTGGCCATACTTAGTCATCATTGACACACACGTTAGAAACTATTCAGTATCACTGTCCCCAAAAATTAGGTCCATCAAGTTTTCAGTTTGTACTGTGTCATCACAATTATCGTCTTCATCGTCATTCTCTGCACAATCTGTGGTGGACAATATATCCGTGAGTTCTTGTGGTAGAATATCACCCAATGTCCAATCATATGCCAAATTTCCAGATTCGTCGTTCTTCCAGCCATGACCGACAGCACTTGGTATGTTGGGATACTGTTCTGCCGCAGAATTCCATATCAAAGCCTGATAATTTGATCTGCGAATGTGCATCTGAAGTGATGACCTGCATGGAGGGAGTAGGCTGAGATCAATTCCATCGTAACTTGTCAGTACCTTGCCCGACTTTGGCTGATACCTCTGTGCGAACAAATCATAGCGGAGTTTGTTCACATCAGCGTATTCAGATTTGCCATACATACAACAGACGAACATTTCAAGTTCTTCACTTGTCCTGTCTGAGACATTAATGTTTTGTCCAAAGTCTTGGAATACATTAATAAATCTTGGGTTTTTCTCAAGCGTTTTTAGTGGACCTACTTTTCCGCGCCGAACAAAACAACTCGTTGTATCGCAGCCGGAAAACGAATGTAAGGCTGGTAACACAGAACACAAATCTGGCCCCTTTTCCGAAATTACTCTTTCAACATTAATCAGGCGTCGTTTGTTTCCAGTTCCTGTATCAAATAGGATTACGTTCTCAATATCCTGTGCAAACTTCACTAATAACACAAGAATGTCAGTATCAGGTGACCGCACACAAATGTAGGTTGATGAAGGGCATGTGCGATTAATGTGGTAGCAATGCAGAATTACGCGCGTGTCCGCCTCTTCTTGCGAGGAAAAGAGCTCAGGCACTGGTGAGGTCTGAACACTAACACCATCAATACTCGTAAGACGATAGCAATCTTCACCACATACAAAGAACAACTGTCTTGCAGAAAGTCTTGTGGCATACTTCGGTTTCTGCCATTCTGAAAGTAGTAGTTTCACAAGTTGCATTTTGTTTGAATCATTAGCCATAAATGATTTCCAATTTCGGGGAGACTGTTTTTGGTCCCGAGAGAAGAAATGTTACCGATGTTCCACGTCTACATCTCTCAAATGATTTTATGGAAGATACGTTGTAGGAATCAGTCACAAAATCTACACGGCCTACTTTCGGGAGCATATCGAATACTCTCTCAGCGACACCCTCGAATGTTTCTGGAATGCATGTCATTGCTTGTAGCAATGCCATTCCATCACGAACATACACTGTCTTGTTCTCCGGTGGTTTGGTAGATGGCTCAGTACCTGCTTCTAAGTTATGGAGTAACTTTGCCTTGTCTGATTTAACGGGGTGACCATCCGCCGTAGCAAGATCCCATGGCACCGGGGATAGCGGGAATGTAAGTGTCATTTGAAGATCTATGTTATTCGTCATGGATAATAATACCAGCTGAGCAAAGATGTTCCTTTCGGCTCTAATCTGCACAAGTTTATTTTGGGAACTTTTCACTAGTTGTGACCTACTGATGGAAGCAAATGTCTTAAGGTTCATCCTTTTAATTGGGTCATGAAAGCTCACAGACTTCTCACAAAATCGCTTATTCACAAATGAGTCCATTGCCTTCCTACCAATGTCTATTGCTTGCATCAAATCATTGGCTACCTCTGGAGTAGCCGGAACACCAGATGATAGACAATACAGCTCATCTTTGTTGTCAACTGTAAAAGGGTTCTGGAAGTTACCGAAAGCCTCCATGACCTTCTTTACATCTGCTTCACTGTTTCTTATTTGGGATTCCCGTAGTTCTTTGTGCACTGTGTCTTCGCTTGATGTCATGTCTGCCATATTCAAAGTTGCTTCTAGGTACTTTGCTCTTGAATGACGTGTCAGACACCATCGATAATAAGCAGGCTGGTTCCTACTAAAGCCTACGATGCCACCGTGGGATTTCGCATGTCTATTGATTGTTTGCTCAATGGTTATATCCACTGCAGTTCTAGATGCAGGAACCGTCGATCTGGAGACACTGAAGCCGTTTCTTCGAAGAAGCTGTTCAGCTCCGGCATGGGTCTGCGAGAGATTCATTAAGGTGATCAGATACAGCGACATGTACCTAGCATAGTTAGGATGGTCATACGCGAAATAGAGTGGGCATAGTTCATGTAGCGATGCAATATGCAAGTCAAGGTTATTTTCCTTTGTGGCTCTAATACATTTCAGTAGACACCAAATCGTATCCATGTAGCTTAACCAGAACTCTGCTGTCTTTCCTAGGCTACCGTGTCTGACAGTATCCTTAAATGTATGGTACTTCTGAAGTAATGTCTGGCGCTTTTCATCCGTCATTAATTTACGTAGACTGTCTGCATTAGGTTGTTGCATAAAGCTCATGATCGCAGCGCGCGTCTCTTCATCAAGATGAACATTCTCTGTCACCTCAAATACGTCAAACAATAACCTCTCTAATGCCTCTAACACTAGTTTGTGAACACGTATTGCACGGTTGTAATGTTTTCCTGACATTACCATTCCTAGCGAACCACTAGCACAAACACCTGACTCAATCAGAATATCTGATAACCCACTACCTGCCATCCGCTTACCTACGACAGAAAGCAAGGAGCAAATGCTATGAAACACACCGAGTCTCACCAACACACCACTGAATTCCTGCTGATTCTGCCACAGAATGGAATACGCTTTCTTAGCCACCGCTAAGTCGAATGTCACTATAGTAATGTCTTGGCCAGTGCGTTGTGTTGCAGCCTGAGATACCTCCAGAACATGTTGTACGGTGGCATTATCAGTAATTGGAAACATAACAGGTGCCATATAATCAACAACTGAACATTCAGCCTGTTCCGCCTCAGGAGCTGTTGTTGCTAGCCAGCCATTCCACGATGGAATAGATTGAGTCTGATATGAACCGAGAATTCTGCAGTATATCCAGAAGAAATCTGAGAAATCAATGTTGCTGAAATCGTGTGTAGTTTTGCTAGGCGATGTTTCCTTTACATCAACAACAGGTTCGGCTTTTGCCTTCAGAAAACACGGTTTAAGTTCCTTTATCTTTGGTCTGACAGTCCTTTCATGAGACCTTATCTCTGGTTCTGTGCTAGCATTTTCAGATGAACAGTGCTCTCTCTCTTGGATAATGATACCGTGTGCTGTATGCGTTGTTCCTGAGCCTGATGGTGTTTCTTCATTCAAATCAAAATTATCCCAGCAAAGATGTATTACTGAATTATTGTCCGTTGATATGCTTGGCGGTATAACCGATTCACTACTTGTAATAGAATTACAAATTGCAGTTTCTAATTCAAGTGTTTTGGAGTATGAACAACAGTGTCCAAACCGGTTTAGAATTGTGATAATCTCTGCACTTCCTGTGAGATGACGAATTGTCATGGCTAATAGAATGTGCTTCGGCATAGCCCATTGCCCATTTGTTGTGGCATAGCATATATCTTGAGCGGTTGATTCCACAAGTCACGCTGATTTCGGAGAAAGGAATGTGTACTGTTTTGCAGCAACAACGTTGGAAAGGAAATGAAGTAGCAGCTGTGGTTGTCTGCTTGCCTTTGACATGAGCCAAGATGCTGTTGGTGGCCAAGGCATCGTCCCCGCTGTTCTTTGGGCCTCCATAATATCATGTCTAATTATCATTGAAGCCTCTTCCATCCGTCTCTCATCCGAGGAAGCTAGCTCAAATGCCACTTCCACTGCTTGCCCTGTATGTATATAGTCAGAATACACTAATTCACTGAGATGTGATGGTTGCCAAAATTTGATTTTTCTCCCGAAGTGATTCTTTAATTTGTTTTTCAGTTTATCAGTTTTATAGTTCTTGTTATAGGCTTCTGGGAGATTTTCTAGCATGTAAAGCAGATATTTCTCCCGCAGCATCGTCATCCGTTCGACTTTCAAATATCTAATAATGTTTTCTTCAACATATGCACACACATGTTCAAATGCATCTTTATGAGCCGCGTACATGGCAGATATTTCTGGATCGTCGCTCTTTGAATGACGCGTATCTTTTCTTGTGTAATTTTGTTGACAATGATTATGATAACGTGCTTCGCGAGCTACTAAATCAATGTTTCGAATACGGCATAACATGGCCTCATCATTCTTATCCTCTGCTGCTGATTTTATTGATTCTGCTGCAGTTTTTGTAACACATTTAACAAGGGATTGTCGTGCAGTTCTTACTTTAATATAGGTCCTGCTACAAAACAAACACTTATCAGCTGGGAAAAGTATCGAGGGTGAATCAACGCGTCCGGAAGCTCGCTTAACCCTTTTAGAAGTGCTTGCGTCCTCATTATCCTGGTTATCGGGGGTTGAACTAGTCTGCTTTCTTTTCAAACGATATACGTTAGTGAAATTCTGATAACACCAACGGTGGCTTCCATGGATTGATATATTGAGTGTCTTTGGTATATTCGTAGTGATAACATCAAGTCTTATATCAGGGTTACTTTCATTCTGTCTAAATGTAGCAGCATTTTCTATCTTGGAGAAGGTATACTCGGATAATGGTTTCACCTCTGTATCAGATGTATTGCGATCAAAGTGAATAATGCATGTTAATTTCTCTTCAGATGACGGATGTCTGTACTTCGACCGTGGTTTTAGAGCCTTGCCCTTTGATCTTCCGAAATTAACAGGTTGTTCCTTCGGCATCTTTAGTCAGACAGACCTGCAATGGGAATATATAGAATTAGGATATCTTAGAGCTAGCATATTGACCATTCTCTATAGAACGTAACAATAAACGGCAAAGAAATATGTGAATGGATACATTTAAACTAATCTGGCTTGGAGTTGAGATAACAAAACCCAAAAAAACAACTGCAAGTCAAAGTAGTTTCTCAATGCAGCAAAACATGTATCTAGTGACCATCAACCTTGGAGCAAACACGATGGTGGCTCTTGAGGATGGGTGGGCATAAGACCACAATACCTTAAGAACTGTCATCCTGTGGACACCGAAACCATATAAACTGTCTGTGTTTATTGACCTTAGTTTCGTAAATTGATTAGTTTGCTGAGAACATTTAATGGCTCAAAAAGTTATACAAATGTTTTAATGTATCCAATCATTGCATTGAACTGGTTAGAATGTATTAGTACACATTCTCAACATAACTGGGGACATTGAAACCTCTCTATAGCCACATGTTTAGCGAGCACTAAAACAGTTGGCAAACAAGCCATGTTTTAATGTTTACTCAATCAGCTAATATAGTTCAGTGACTTAAATTGCGACTATAAGATAGTGGCTCTTTAAGCTTGGTGGTCGTATGGCCACCGATCTTATAGGACTACCACATCTTCACACCAAAAGCATGTTGCCACTATAGATGAGGTAGGCAGTATATAAAGTTGTTTCAATGCCAATACGGCATGGATTCAGAGCGATATTACATCTCAATGCGAGAAAAGGGTTCATGCTATCGTTTTCGGTAGTGGTATATGTACAAAGGATGGGTCCCTATTTCAAAATATCGCTGCAGTCAAACGCCCCCATGTTGAATAGGCAAACAAGTATTTTCTGAAAGCTAATATATATGGCTTTCAGAAAATCATCACCTTGAAAATTCCCCCGTGGTGGGGATGGGGGGTTATAACCAGCTCACGGTCTAATATGAGCTAGTGCTTTTGCACAATTCTACCATCAAGTAATCTCATCGTAGGTAGTTACATATTCGCCGTATGGCCCCATTATTATATGGTTGGTTCACATTCACCACATTCAGATAGGTGTCGGTATCTCCTGGCATATCGCTCATAATCGGTTCGGCCCCAGAATGTCACCCATATGTTTAGATAGGTATAGGCATACGCTTACGGAGTAGTGAGATTTAAAACTATCTACCATGAAATAATTTCGGCTCAAATTTAGGCCGATTCATGGTTTTCGTTGCATCCAGTCAAATTAGTTTCAAAATAGTCATCAGCTTACCTGTATAGTTACCTTGGAATTGGAAGTCTGGGAATACATTATTCATTATATTGACATCGATTCCAACACGCAAAAAAGGGGTGGAGCTTAGCTAGAAATAGGCGTGGCATACCTAGAAATGGATCCCTCTATTGAAATTGGCATGAGTAAATTGAGCATTACAGGCCTAATACCACTTGTTAATGCGTGGCCCACACAATATGGACCACTTGTATTAAGAGAGCACCCGTATTTATAGGTCACATATTTTAACAAGGCCAATCATAGATTGTAGACCCTTGCCATCCCGAACGTACACAGACCCGAATACAATACACTCATCCTCTGATGGAGCGAGGGTAATTAATACCACTTGCTAATGGGCCTTTTCAGGTTGTCTATCCATCACATTACGTCATATGACGTCGTAATTAATTAAGTGTCGCGTAGGATAACGTCATAATAATGATGTCATGACTGACTCGATTTAGTCCATCTTAAATGCTTAATAATCTGACACGTTGTACGAATTGTATGTTTTTGTTATTTAATAAAAAATGCTGTTGAATATTTTGAAAGTAATTTGACTGGCCGCTGTTGCTGCAATAGGCAGCAACAGGACCCAGTCAATTTAGTGTCAAAATATTCCACGGCTTACCTGTATAGTTTTCCTTGAAATTTATCGTCTAGTAGTTCAGAAATCCATCGATCCCAACTCGAGAGTGGTATGGGTGGAGTTTAGCTAGAGATGGGCAGGGCATAGCTAAACTGGAAAGGTTCATTGTATTAATAAACCACCACAGTTTTCAGTGCCCTATTGTCTGTAGTATGTTCAGCCCCATAATTTACACCACATAGACTTGAGCTTTAATAAGCTAGTTATATTCCGAATCTAACAAATTCTAGATGAAGTAATTTTAATACGCAAAATTTAGCTTAAATGATTGTGTATTCGTGGTTTTCGGTGCCCTACTTTCCGTAATATGGTCGGTGCCAGAACTTCGCTCACATAGACGTATAGGAGTTTGAATATGCTAGTTACATTGGGAATTTAAAAGAATTCGAACGTGAAGTATTTTCGTAGTATGCGATCATCGCATAAATTTGTTCCAATGTTGGCAGATCTGTGGTTTTCAATACCCTACCGTCTGCAATATGTGTGGCTACATAATTTCACCCTTATGGTTAGATAGGGATATGAATACGCTAATGAATCTTGAGATTTCTACCACGTAGTAATTTCGTAATATTCAATTTAGTAGCCACGGACAGGTGTCAAATGCCAACAATTTACTATATTCAGTATTAGAATCTCAGTTCTCGGTTTGTAATCATTTTTTTTTTACATATAGCTGTATATAACTGAATATGTACTACTGCTTTTGCACGATTCTATCATCAAGTAATTTGGTAATATGTAGTTACATATTCGCCGTATAGCCCCATTGTAATATGGTTGGTTCACATTCACCGCATTCAGATAGGTGTCGATATGTCCTGACATATCACTCATAATGGGTTAGGCCCAGAATAGCACCTATATGTTTAGATAGGTATAGGCATAAGCTTATGACGTAGTGAGATTTAAAACTTTCATAACGTAAATAAGCTCAAACTTATCAAACAGGATAATTCATGGTTTTCATTGCAATATGTTCACCCCCAGAATTTCACCCACAATTACTTATAGGAAATATGCTAGTTGTATTCCGAATTTAAAAAAATTCTACAGGAACGTAATTTCATAGTACACAATTCCATACCGAAAATTGGCGCAAATTCTGTCAGATCAACGATTTTCTGTACCACACTGTTTGCAATAGGTTCGACCCCAGAAGTTCACCCATATGGTTAGATACGTATATGAATGTGCTAATAAAGTATCAAAGGTTTAAAAAATGTTTACTATACAGTAATTTCGTCATTTCCAATTTAGTAGTGGCACACCATTGTCAAATTCCAATAATGTACTATATTCGGTACCAGAATATCTCTACATACCTTGTAGCCAGTTTTCGAACATAAGGCCATGTAGAACTCACTAGGTTCTCGTGCTGTGCGAAATATTGTAATAATTCTACCACCAAATATTTATTATAGTAATGTGAAAATATTTCTATATGTCCCATATTATTAGCCGCGTGTACTGGTAGAACCTGACTTATCAGGCTAATACCATAACATTTGCACATATGGTCAACAAGATCGTCATCATTACAACGGTTGAGGCCAATTTTGGGCTTTTTGTTGAGCAAAAATATTTGATTTAATAGTTTGTCACCGTTTCCAGTAAAGATATCGTTTAATAGATATGATAGCTAAATGAAACAGATCACAATTGTGGCCGTTTCCCACTGGGTCTTGTCAGAATGTTTTCTACTATATCATTTTCGTTGGAGAAAACTAGGTTCACGGTATTGGTTCTATCCTGGCCACTTAACTTTGTTGAAAAGGTTACCTGTCGGTACAGATCGGGGTCCTGTATTGCATCAAAAATATACTTGCTTTATGCATTTCACTAGCATTGCAGTGTATATTTCACCAATATATTTCCGGGTAATAAGCTCTTCACGTCTGTTTAAGAAGGTAGGCCCCCTATCAAGATTTAGGTTTAAACTATTCTTTACAGTTTTTCTTTAATATGTTTGAATGGGTGCCAGGGTCTGTACTGCTTCTTGCGCTGATTTTCTACTGACTGGGTTGCCAGTTCTGTTGATTTCTTTATCTTTACAAGTTGTTGATACCTAATGACCCAAATTTGATCTGTTACGCTCTGTTGATGCAGTAGTGCAATTTTCTCATCACTGGCTGCTCTTAATTTTGTCTGTTCCTCTCTCTGTTAAGGAGTTTGGCCTGGAGAAAAAGGATGGATGGAAAAATTGTTGGACTGACCAAAAATATAAGCTGCTTTTCCTAGCCCATAGCTAATACTGCCCATATCTTTTTGCAAGAAATATTCCTTCTTTTGTGTTTATTGTCCGCGTATATTTTTGTCATAAGTGGCTTGTATGCCTTTATACAACTTCATTTTTTCATGAAACAGTTGAGTTTATTCTCAGAATTATAATAAGCTCCGGGCACGCTATTTACCATTGATGCCTTGCACCACTATGTGTACTTGTTATTTATGTTTGGTTGGCATTATTCGGGCTCCGGGTTGTCTTTGGGGAAGTGCTGTGTTATAGAGGGAGGTCAGCTGCGGTGTACTGGCTATGCTCATGGTTACAGCCTGCTACGTCTAACATTTTGACAATTATATTTAGTCGTGACCATATATTTTGTCGTTTATAGTCCGGTAGCGAAGACAGGTGTTGGGTGTAATGGAGTAGTAGTGTCGGAATTAAAATGATACCACCGCCCTCAACTGGCTGCCGTTTGGCGATCCGTGGCCCCCACCGCCCTCTCAATCCCTGGGGTATACGTGGTTGGTCTATGACTCTAGATGGAGGGCCCCAGGGTTGTTGAGACAGGTGGATGGTGTATGCCTCTAGATGGAGGCCCCCAAGGATTGAGAGGGCGGTTGGGGCCACCACGGATCACCGAACGGCTGCCAGTTGAAGGAGGTAGTATCATTTTAATTCCGACACTACTAGTACCACACATAATAGGGTCTGAACACATTTAGAGACAAGCCTCCACAGTGATATACACCACTGATCGCCTAGTGATCAACCGCACCAGAAGGGCCGGCCTCTCTATTCTGTGTAGGCTCAAGCAAACACGTAGTCTCTGCCAGAGTCGCATTGGCATGATGGGACCACCCATAGTGTATTCCATCTACCTTGACAACGCTCACCTGGTAGGAAGCTAAAGTGATTAGCATTTGCACCATGGCAGAGTCTGGCATGTTCACATGTTACGCAGAGAATCTGGTGCTGAGCAGGGGTCTCCAGCAGACAACCACCTCCTTCCCTCTCCATCCCATAGAAGTGGCAGACAGACTCGATCTCTTCATGTGGGTGAAAGCGGTCGTAATTGTTTTTCCGCAAGGGGTTGACCCAAGGATTGTACTGGGGGTCATCCCGGAAGTGGGCCCACTTGCCATCCAATATCATGCCAGTCTCAGCGCCCTGTGCCATTGCTGTAGACGCCAGCACGAGCAGTATGATGAGAATCATGGCTATATATGAAGAGTTAAACTGAACAGAGTGAACCCCTCGATAAATATCTGTGCCAGATCGAGCCATGTTCCATCCGGATTGATAGTGATCTTCATGCTCTCAGGGCCAGGGGCTAGCTGCTTCACTCTGCCGCCGGCTAGGAAACATAGCTCTAGGACTATATGAGTCGTTTGCAGGCTAGTGAGTCCGACTCGCTGAAGCAGTTTAACAGCACCCTTGGCTTTGGAGACATGTGACACAGCATCTACCCATAGGATGCCCTCCTGGAGGTCAACAGCTTCTTCTGGTCCATCGATTGGACGATGCAGCAGGAGCTTTCCACCTATAACCCCGATCCGGTGACCCACCCTCGTCAGGGAGACACCTTCACCTATGTAGGTGAGGAAGGATGATCCCCGATTGTAGAGCTTTCGAACTGTCCCATCCATTTTCACAAAGTGGAGAGGGGAGTAACCTCTATGTCAATGACTGCGGGAGGCCTATATAGTGGCAACCATGTTTGCCAGTCACCCCCAGGTCCAGCGTGGTACCACACTTCATTTTTCTCAAATATGAACTGCAGGTTTTTTGCCAGGGTCAATAGCAGACCATCATGGGTCATTGACGGGGCACCGCTCGAATAGGGTTTGACCAGATGAAAGCTGAGGTCGTTATTTAGGGCGTTGATGTCTGCCACCTCTGTATCCGATAGCTCAATCAACGGCTCGAGGATGTACTTCCTCTTCGGGAAATCGTACCGAAACACGATCTTGTGGCCATCTATGTTGCGACCCAGGCGCTCCTTCGACATATCCTTGAGGTCTGTGAGCAGCTCCACCCCATCACCATCAATGGGGTGGAGGGAGAATGCCTTTGAGTTTGCTTCGTACTATAGGGCGAATGACTTGCCATCGCTCTCTTCTACCTTGACAGCATCAACTGCGTACACATCTGCCAGGTCAGCAAGACCAGTCGTGTGAGCAAATATGGGTTCCATAGCACGCTAAACAGGAGATATAACCATGCCGATTGTTCGACTGCTGCACTCCGTTGGTGAGAAAGTAATCTCACCCTCTCTAGAGGGGAGACGGGTGATGTACCATGTAGAATGGGTCCTCTTCGAGGTGCACCAGCGGGGCACAACATACATACACGCCGATGTGCTACATCAACCGCCGGCCGGTGCACACAGCAGCCTACTGGTAGAAGTCGGCCAGGACGTGATAGAGTATCTCCCAGGTGCCAACAGCAACCTATGGAAAGCTATCAGTCCTAGCCTGTTCACACCTGTAAATCACCCGTTTGACAGCCCCTCCATTAACATATATGCCAGCACGGATGGGATATCAGACACCCATTTAGAATTTACACTCTTATTACTCATTGACCTGATGACAAGATGATATCACACCAGGAATATCTGACCTTTGCCGAGATGATGAACCCGATAGAGGGTTGCCTAAAGGCCGCACAGATGCTCGCACAGCAACAGATTTGTCAACAAGAAGGAGAGCAACTACAGCTGGAGAGCTGGTATCAACAGGCTGCCAGCATTGCAAGGAGGCGAAGGAACAGTGAAGGTTCCCGATACTGGCAGGCCCTCCTGGAGGAGAGTAAGCGGGACGCAGGAGTCTTGACAGATCACGATGAGCCAGATGTCTTCACATACGACGATGAGCCAGATGTCTACGACGATGTCGCAGACGAGGATGGGCCAGATGTCATACAGTGGGAAGAGGAGATGGCACAGAAGTGTAAGACCAAGAAAGCCATCCAGCGGCGGACCTAATATCTTGGTCGTAAGGTGACGTTCTAGATGTCACGTCTCATAAAACTACTGGTACCGACATAGCGCTGGATGCTCACTGTCTAAAAGACGTCTGTCTCGACACCAGCAAGCTGGTATGGTTCGCCAGGCTCTCCAAAATGGGCCCTTCTATGCGTCATGAGCAGATTCTGCAGGTGATGCAGGTTTAATCTCCAGGTATACTATGGCAAAATCAGAGTGGCGGAAGCAACCCGAACTATACCCCTCCCTGACGGCTGACGAGGGTGGTACCATCCACAGCTGGCGACTCCAGCAGATAGATACCATCAGGCAGAATCTCGTCCATGAGGCAGAAAAGTACAACAGAACGCGCAGGCGATATAAGACAGCATACAACGTCCTCGCGCGTACAACCACTGATGTGGGTGTGATTGGAGCCAGTGCTGGTGTGGTAGCTGTGGCCACTCTCGCTACAGGGGTGGGTGCCATCGTCGCCATCCCACTTGGTGGCGTGACACTAGCCGCCACTGTCTTGGCCACGGGCTTGGGGTGGGGCAGCGGCAGATCACAAGGAGGCTGGCGAAGCATGCTAAGTATGTGACACTGACACAGAGTATGCTATGGACTATCGACGAGTCTGTCAGCAAAGATGGCCAGGTCACCGCTGAAGAGTACCACCATATATTTAAGATCCAAGCCCTGTACTGCACGGAGAAACCTAAAGTGCGACAGCAATACCTCAAAGGCTCCAGCGGGCGGGTTGATATGGAGGAGCTAAAAAACGAGATGTTACGGCGAGGTCGCCTCGCTGGTCTCTGGAGTCGAGACGACTACAAATAGTGTGCTGCCTGTATGGTAGATTTAAGAACACCAGTATAGATGGCCTTCCCACTGAACCTCGCAACAGTCATCCGGAGCCAACTGCCCCTCCTGGGTACACCCTTGACTGGCCTGAGAGGTCTACTGGATGATATACCAGAGCTAACACCGTTCTCCATCACAGTGGATGGACGGTCCCGAACCAGCTTCTCCGTCAAACCACGACCGCTGACCAACTGCCCCATCACCATCAAGGATGTGAAGCAAGCTCATACTTGGATGGCTGCTCCAAGCCTCTCATACTGGAATCAGCAGCTGAACTTTGCCATGTGGCCACCACGGCAGGATGTGGAGTAAGCTCCACCTTGCTTCACTCCTATTCTTGTACTCCTGAAGCTGTCTCATCGCCAGCTGTCTCAGATTCCATGTGTACTTCATGGTGCGATGAATCCTCCATGAGCTGGGTGCAAGCCTCCCTGATACAAACGACTTCGACCCACAGCTCAACAGTCATAGCGTCTCAGCAGCCAGCAAACTACAGAGAGAGTTCAGCGCTCACCCAGACTATTGGTGGCATGGTGGTGACAACAGTGGTCTAGGGGTTATGTACGGTGACCCGAGACGTGACTACTCAGGATTCACCTTATCAAAGCCCCCGACGAGTAGGCCGTCGGAAGACAGCGACATTCTAGTTCGATCCAGACTCCGACCCTGGAGCGCTGTTGCAAAATATGCACATCACTGGCTTATGGCAGGACTATCCAGATGTGTGGAAGTACTTTGTCCCACACACCACCTCAGGCCTCACACCAGCAGGGATCGTTCGGATCAACCAGTCCCTGGAAGCACTGTGCTACTGCCTCCTTACAGCACAGACCCAGTTGCAGCATTCCATAGATGGTGTCAGTGGAGCAAAGGTCCAGGCCATGTTCATCAGTCTCGTTGAGGATATGATCATCGTGGCAGACCGCAGTAGTCTTATTGCTAAGTTCCAGCAGGGGTTGCAGAAGGCCCGTCGCAAACTTGACTTTGCTATTTCACCACACCCATGGTTGATTCCGAGCAACATGATCGTGAACATCGAGGGCCCGTCGCAAACTTGACTTTGCTATTTCACCACACCTATGGTTGATTCCGAGCAACATGATCGTGAACATCGAGGACCTCCAAGTCAGGGGCTATAACAACATGATAGTCGAGGGGAGTTCCCCCGGTGTCCACTTCGGCTTCAACACTGACATCAATGCACCTATGTGTAGTACGGGCTATACAGTCGTTCCGACCCTGACACTGCAGCCAGTCGACATGGCATCTCCAGGCGTTCCAACCCCAACACTGCAGCCAGTCGACATGACAGCGCTTCCCGTGGCAGCGCTACGAGTGTTGTCAGGCCTAGCTATCGTGGCATCGGGATCAGCCTACTCCGCCACTAGCAAATCAGCTACAAGACTATCCTGACTCTCTACAGTAGCAGTGGGGACCACGGTGAGACACTGAACCAGCTTGGCCTGCCCTACAGCCCATATACACGCTGCCAATATGCACATGCAAGGGCTGGATGGTTCCACAGCGCATCCTTTTTCCAGCTTGTAGTATCGCAGAGCCTTGTTCAGCACCGAGTCCAGTGAGGCCATGGCGGTCTGCAAATGCTGGAACACATCTAACAGATACTCCCGATCCTTGTAGAAACCTTTAGCTTGCAGGAGCTGCTCGACGATACTCATGCCCATTATAAGGTATTCGAGGGAGCAGATCTCTCCCTTACCAAATCCTAGATAGAGCTTCACAGCTGTCAGCTCCTCTGTCAGCTCAGCACTGGAGAGCTGAGCGAGCTCATCTGGTGTCTTCTTGTAGTCCTTCAACTCCCTCCGGAAGACCTCATAGTACTTCTCGCATAGCGTGAGCCCGGGCATGTTTAAGATGTCTCAATAGAGAGAGAATATTCCTGAGTACCAACCCGGACACCTGGCAAACGTAGACTGGGAAGATCTTATTAGCTCTCTCTACAGGGGACGCAGACGTTTAACCGCGTTGCATACTCAGTGCTTAAACAATGATGTCAACGGTACAGATCGTGAAGCAACTGCCCGAGAGCCAGGCGAGTCTTCAAAGGTGGAGAACCTGCTGCGAACCAAGACACAGAAGTTACTGACCAAGGCAAAACCTCTGGCAGTCCATGTCGCCAGTAACGTGGCGGCGAATGTGGCCATGGTGAAGATGACAGGTGGAAATGAGATTCTTCCTGCCACCACTGCGGCTGTCCTCACTACAGTGGTGAATGGGGTGGCCGGGCACTGTCTCGGTATAACTCGCCCCATCCAAAAGATTGCCCTCAGTGGTGCCTCCTACACTGTTGCCACCAAGATCATGGGTAAACGTGTTGCACTAATGGAGGCCGCGGTTCTAGGGCTAGCAACGTGTGCAATGGCTGAGATCGTTGCCTACATTTAAAACCCCTGAATAGTGAGAGATGGATCACGAGACCCCTGCAGCATTTGAGGCATGGCGTGCCGGAGGGCAGTGTGTAGCCCATAGTCAAGCACGTGGACTGAGGATTGCCAATGTCTGGGAATGGTGGACCGCCCACAAGGCGTGCCCCTGCAGAGAGGGCCAGTACCCTGAGCACTGCTACCTATTCCCTTGGCCGACTGTGTGGTCCTCCTATACCCAACTATTTCACTGGTGGTATGACCAGTAGGTTTAAGCTGTCTGTATATAGCACTATGACTGTCACTCACAGACCTAGAAAGTAAAGAGCTAGGCGGTCTTGCTCACTTGGGTGAGGCGTGTCTCGGTTCAGAGGACACTGTTGCCCCTATCTCCTTCCTAGACTTCGATCAGAAGGAAGACTCGCGGGAGATCCGAGGTACCATCCCAGCTTGAGATCTCATCGGGAACACTGATATGGTAGGACAATCGCCCATTAACAAGGCCAAGACTGTATACAAGGGGATGGACATCAAGGAGAGGGTGACGATGCGAGGTATGCTCGGAATCGATGAGGCTGGAGCCATCAAGGTTATGGCTGAGTCCTTTGCACAGGACATGGTTATGGATCTCCTGAAACCACAGAGCTCATTCCAAAAGGATGGAGATAATCTCAAGATAGGCACCCTCGGCCTGAGCAATATCACTGTCGATGGAAAAAGGTGCTACCGCCAGCCTCCAGCTACCAGAGGTGAAGAAGTCATGGTTCTTTGTTTTGCCGTTTAAGACCACAGGATAGTCATGGCTTCCCGTGATACAGATACTGGATGTACTAGACACTGTGGGTGGCGACACAGGCCCTCTACGCTATCTTCTCAGCTGCTGCTGGGATTTCATGCTTGGCGCCTCCATCGCATCCTTCATATCCGTCGGAGGTGCAGGATTCCCTGCTTTGCAGGCGAAAGAGCTGGTGCAGGAAGTACTGCCGTTTAGTCTCCCAGATATAGACGAGGCTACCGCCGACCAAGTGCTAACCATCCTCCGCACGCATGTCTGTACCATTCGACAGTAGGCCGGCCGATGCTGGCCAGGTGGTGCTGATCATTGCCCCGTCAGGACATGGGAAAAACATCTTGCTGCGGGCTCTCCTGGCTGAACATCTACACTCTCAATACATCCTTCTGATGTCTGACTCCGCCGCCAAGGCGGTTGACAGTAATGATCAATGGTACAATGGCCCAATCACCAAGACGCAGAACCTGCAAGCACTGATGGAGAAGCTGCTGGCAGCCAGACTGACAGAACCGCTTGTTCTAGTTATCGGTGACCCTGCAATGGACCAGAAGACAGTCACCTACCTCAGCAACATCACCAGGCGCATCCGGCACACAAAGATAACTGTCTTCATCCTCTTTCAGAAGTACACCCGGGAGATCTCACCGGACATCTGCCACAATGCCCGGTTGCTATACTTCAGCTCCAAGTGTGGATGTGCCCTGCTCGAGACCATATAGACAGCCTAACCCTCAAGGAGACCAAAGGGGACTTTATCGAAGGTGTACAGAGGGCAGCTGATCTGTACCGCTTCATCTTCAGCAACAAGGAGACAGGTGAGCTGTCACACTTCAAGCCATCTCTAGAAAAGGCGCAGACCTTCACCTACAAGCTAAATCCAGCCCGGAAACTAGCCTGCTCTACGTGTCATCGCTGACAGCCTGTCGCAGCTTGTTTTTCATTCATCAGAAGCCTGAGGAACTTCGTCCGTGGTCTCCGCTACTTCGTCAGAGGGCTGAGGACCTTTGTCAGAAGCTTGAGGAACTTCGTCGGAAGCTACTTCGTCAGGTGCGTACTGTTGCTGAAACTCTAGCCACTGAGGGTCCTTGTCTGGGATTCTCTTCATCTGGAAATTCTCACGGATGGCCCACCTTAGCCATGCATGCTTAGCATCTGACTTGCGAAGGGATTTGATGAGGTAGTCCTGGTAGTTATCTGGGAATTTTGAAAAAATAAAATGCTGGCAGATTACTGGCCAATCTCCTGCGACCTCTTTCATTGAAGATGTGCTCAACAGCCTCCTTGCGGCCAACAGTGACCCCCTCCTGAGTACCTTCTGCATGACGGTGCTGTGGCTCTCCGCTATAGCGGCAGTGATCTCCTCCCTGAAGTAGTTATTTGCTCCAGACTGGAGTCTATCCAGCATCTCTCGCTCTTCCTAGCTATGGAGGCTAAATATGGCAGCCCACTTCCCGACCGTTAGTAGATCTTTGGGTTCAATCCACGCCCTTTGGAGAGTTAGAATAACAGGACTGTTGGTCGAGTGCCCTGCCCTGGGTGCTGTCAAACTTCCGGTAGAGTATCCAAGTCAGGAGTTCTTTCGTACTACGAGCTGGCGCTCCTTCCACTATGGCGGCCAGTATCTCTGCATCAGATGGAGGTGTGACCTTGGCTTGCTCGTGGATAATGTTGATGTCACGAAGCAGTCCTCGGACCCTGTCACAATGGGACAGTGCACGCTGTGGCTGTGACTGTCGTGCCGACTTGTCCTGCTGCCTATAGACAATCTGCTGGAGAACTTTACCAAACATGGCAGCCGTTTAAAACCTCTATATACCCAGACCTTTAACATGCTGCAGTATGTGCAACATCCACATGGGGCCATTGAATCCGCAACATCGCACCGCACTGATCCTCGGAAGGACTGCCTGATGGTCATTCGACCCAGTATACATGATGAGAACCCGTTTCCGCTGCTGGGAAGTACATTGACTTTGCAATCTCGGCACAGATCCACGAGTTCAAGAGCATGACACTCGAGTTCAAGCTTCAGAGCACAATAGAACAGACGGTAGAGCTCCCGCAGGTTCTGAACAGGTGGGAGATCATGCAGAGTGGACACCACCTATGTGAACGATGAGTACCGAATCCTAGGTCCGCTGGCTCGTGGACCAACCTTCTATGCGAAGGGAAAGGGGTACTACGCTGTGGGGTGCAATGAGGGGTTCACAGAATTCAAAATACGGGCAGGTGTCGAGAAGCCTGTGGCAGTTCCACTCTTAACCCTCCTCGAGAACACACACGTGAATCCGGCTGCCATGCAGGATAGGCTGTTCCTCCAGGTGTACACTGAGCACCTTGCAGATGCGACGATGAATGCTCCAAGACTTCATGACGAGAATTACCAGGAGCTGAAGCAAACGGGTTCCAAACAGCGGATCGTGCATGTGGAGCGAGAATACCAGCAGGTCCAAGCCACAGCTAACCAACGGGTAGAGCTGACATTGCATCGCGGTGCATCGAACTGTGTCGCTGTTGCGGTCCTGGTTCAGAAGGGAGGAGCCATCCAGCAGGTGGATAAGCTAGACGACTTCAAGCTTGTGGTTGCTGGGACCAATGTTCTTGGTGAGGTACGCGAGCTGGCTGATTGCCAACTCTAGAGACAGAAAACTAAGTTATATGCACTTCTGCGACTAACCGGTGGAAGCGACGACCTCGAGTCGGCACGCGAGGGCCGTCACCACCTCGGGGGCCGGGACATCCCACCTAATCAGGGCAACCGGCTCAGCCTCAACATCGGAAACCTCATAGCTGGGACTCGCTCATTAGGTGTGATGGTACTTTACTTTGGCTATGCTAAGGTATGCGTGTCGAACACATCAGGTATTCAGCTTGAGCGTGCGTAGCGCACGACTCCTGTCGTCACAGTTGAAGCTGCCACCACTACTATAAGCTCTGCTGTCTTCTGACCTATCGATGCTTCATAGTCTAGCGTTGGCTCAGATATTTTTACAGCCTCGTAGTACTCATCGAGACTCTCATCTGCCTCTTTGATGCTCTGGTTGGCCTGAGCTCGGAGTTGTCGTCGGCGTGCCTCCCTCTGGCGCATATGCTCGAGTGCTTTGCTGTACTCAAACTTCTGCTTAGACAGCTTCTCCATCGCCTGGTTATGACGCTCACACTCGGCCTCTGCCACCTTCTTGTTGGCGAAGCTGAGTCCCCAGTTCGCTAAGGCAAACACGCCCGCATTCAAGATTGCAGATGCCATGCTATAGACTAGTTTAAAGCCCCTAGCTTCCCCAGCGACGGATCCCCAGAGCGATGTATGAACCAGAGGCTGATCCAGTCGAGGACTATGAGGACTATGATGAGGAGGATTATGATGCAGACTACGATGTCGGTGGTGAGTATGATGATGTAGAGCCTGAATCTCGCAAGCTAGTACACAGAGCGAAAGGAATCTATCGCACTTACGTAAAAGGTTCTATCGGTCCGCTGGCAGCTGTTGGGGCTCTGATCGCTCTGTTCACAACGAAGGCTGGCGCGATGGTCCGCAAGATCGCTAACAATGCTCTCCATGGTGTGGAGAAGATTTCTGAAGCCATACCAGCCATCGCTTCAGGAGTAGGTACGTGCTTCGGAGTCGCAGGCCCTTGGCTACCGAACGTTGCCATAGCGCTTGTAGCCATCTGGGTCACCAAACATTTAAGTCATACTATATAAGGATGGCATCTCTGTACGACCTGGTCAAGTCCCTTAACTTCCGAGGGTTGGTCGATAAACTACTGTTCAGTGAGGATCCGGCAGAGATTAGACGCCTATTTAAAGATGGTGTTTGAGGTCTTCAGTGATGGTTAAATGAATGACGGCCGTCTGGTCGTCTGTTTAGAGTTCACCCAGGTTGTGTGTGACAGGACGGGAGTGGATGTCAGTGATGAAATCCGGGAGTTTATCAACCGTCTTTCTTGTGTTGCAAGGGCCACAACTTCACATTGGAGACAGTTAGCCAGTGGCTAGGCCGCCAGGCAATGTGGCAGATATACAGACCTGGTCCGCGGCACAACAGGCATGCTCATTTCGAGGAAACTGTCCTGAACAGAGTTCAGGCAGATGTTCTATTCCTTCCACACGACTCGGTTGGTCGTAAGACCTACAAGTATGCCCTCACCATCGTCGATGTCACCAGCAGGTACAAGGCGGCAATACCGCTCACAGACAAGTCAGCTGGCCAGGTGGCCCAGGCATTCCAGGGTGTCTACGGGGCTTCGGAAAATCCCCTCCAGTGGCCGGAATTGTTGCAGGTGGACGAGGGCAAGGAGTTCAGAGGTGAGACTGCAGCCCTCATGCGGAAACACGGTGTGGCAGTTAGGCGAGGCGAGGCGAGGTAGGGCATCACCGTGCCCAGGCTATCGTTGAGCGGTGGAATCGGACACTGGCAGAGACTGTTCCCACACCAATATGTCCAGGAAATGGCCACGCCGAGTGAACGTTCTAAGTATTGGTGAGAGGGCTGCCTGCTGTGGTGTAGAGATCCAATGACGAGTTTACTAGGCTAATCGGGAAGAAGCCAGTAGAGGCTATCAGACACGCTGCTGGTCACAGCTCTAGAGGAGCGAACAAGGGAGAGGAGTGCCTACAACCTGATGCTCTGGTTTGGTACCTGTATTAGCCTGGTGAACTGGAAGGTGGTCGACGGCGTGCAACAGATCCTAACTGGTCGATAGATGTTCACAGGCTTGACAGGTATGTGGAGGCGGAGGGACGGCCTACACTGTACTACCTGGCACGCCAGCACGGAGTGCCTAGGTGACCATTTGTCATAGAAGAGCTTCAGCTAGTCCCTGCAGACACACAGCTACCACCACCTATGGTGCTAACATGATACTCGATGGGCTCAGTATGGACACAATCTGGCAGCACATGGCGCTTATAATAGTAAGCGGAGTCCGAGTTTTTCCTGCTCATACGTCACCATACCCTGGTTGCGCATGCGTAGGCCTCGGTTTTTAGCTCTGTCTACCACGCCATGTAGGCCACTGTAGAACCTGTGCCAAGAGACCTCATTCTGCCGCTTTGACATTCCCTTAGCCGAGCACTTACTTGCAGCTGCGCTCTCCACGTAGTAGCATTTGGAGCAGAGAGCGATACCACGAGAGCCTTCAAAATCGAGCTTGAACAGTCCCGGAGTCTGTCCAGACCATTTGTCCCAAGCTAGCCAGTCCCGCTTATGAGTCTGGTACTCTGCTCGCATCTCAGGGCGAATGACGTCCTCGAGGTTGAAGCCTGCTATAGCGATATACATGGAGTCTGTCCATCCGCAGGTACTCAAAGCTGTCATGAGCTACGTAGCGATCGAGGAAGTCTTAGTAGTAGAACTCCAGCATTCGCAGCTTCGCGAGCTCATAAACGGCTATCCCCACCTGGAAGGGCCTTCGAATAGTGATTCTCGGCTTGTGACTCTGGAGCTCGTATGACTCACCGATCTCGAGATCTTCGAACCATGCACTACGCAGGGCCTTGTCTACTACGCGTTCATCCTTCGTGAAGCTGGTGTTGCTATGACGTTCTAGGCCCTCGATGAGCTTCCCGTAGGCACTGTTGCCGAGGAGTTTGAAGAGATCTGCCAAGAGCGCTTTGCTCTTATCTACATCTCCCGAGCTGTGGGCCTCCGTAACATTCTCCACGAACCACTCGAATAGGCGCTTGGCCTCATAGTCTATGGTGCGGTATACAGCAGTGATCTCCAGGCCATGGGTTATATACCACTTGAGTGTGGGGGTGTACAGCAGCCGCTTCTTGCCAGAGAGGGCACCAACCAGCTTCTGGGTGGTGGGATGCTTCCTCCCTGTTCGCCCTAGATATGCCAGCATCTCAGAAGAGATTGCCTCTACCGGGATCTCGTGGTTATAGAAGAGAGGAAGCATTTCCTCGAACTTTGGCCACAGAGCCTTGGGGACCTCTATATCCACCTCAGCAAACCCAAAACAGCTGTCTGCTAGGAGAGCCTCCTTAAAGCTAGCTACCCCACTAGCACCAGCCCAATGGCGCACTGTCTCCTTACCACATGGCATCTCTTTGGCCAGCGTTGACAGGTACAGAGCATTTGCGTCATAGCCAAGTAGATGTTGGCAGACACACTCACTCTGGCGGATTCGAGTCACACCGGCCTCGTGGTATCTGGTGAACACGATGCTGGGACATCCAACAACAGCACCCTTCAGCATCTCGTAGGCTTCCCTGCCCGGTAAATAGAGGCTAACATCTGGCATGTGCTGAGCGGTTCCACGTAGGAGGTACTGCAGTGACACCTGGGAGACACCGCGTCTTTGAGGATGTCTATTTTTCATTCTGTGTAGAACTCCCGCATCCGCTCTAGGGCTTCGATGAATGGACAGACGTCCAGGTTGTTGTAGTATCATAGCCAGTCGGCGAATGTCCGCATTCCATGCTCGCTGAATGTCTGGTTACACTGTTCCCACTCTGATTGTGTCAAGAGGTAGCCACCCTTGAGCTTAGATGTCCATGCTGAGTAGTCAGGAAGCCCTGGATAGTTGAGCTTCTCATGTGTGTCAAACCATTCATACAGGAATCAGCTCTTCTGCTGTGTACACCCGTAAGCTTTGACCCATACCTCGTATGAGACTCCTGGGCCGAGGTAATTCAGCACATCGAGAAACCGTAGCTCAGGTGTTATGAGGAACATGGTCTGACTAGCCTTCTTGGCGACTTTCACTGCACCTGTACTGTCAGTCAGCTCATCGACAAAGTACTTCTTGATGAGGTTCAGGTCATACCGCCCAGAGTTGAAACCCAGTACAGGCACTTGGTCACACCACTCATTGATCAGTCGCTGCTGTTGCTTTGGGAGCTTGTCCAGGTCTGTTGGTATGTACTGTGCCCTAACCGTTGTCCGGATTAGATATGCTCATCGTTGGATCACCAGCATGAACTCTCTGATCAGTTCTTTGGGGCCAGGATTGCAGAGGTGAGTGGGCTCACTTGTGGCGCCATCTAAGGAGTAGCCAACTGACACAGAGATAGGTATGTGAGTACTCTCGATTGTGAAAGTCTCCGTAGGATGAGTCTTGCTACCATCTAGGAGGGCCTCGAAGTCTTAACTTATGAAGTGTGGGTATGGGACAGTCCGAACTCGTTTAGGGACACTTGGACAGCGTTTTATACATCACTCCCACTGTACTACAAGCGTGCATCCAGATGCTCTCAGCCTCTCTCTCGGGCGGATCATAACCATCTACGGGAGCACCCTCAATCCAACGCTCGCCACTGTGCCCACACTCTACATGGTGTATGTGTATGCCTCTGTTTCTTGACTCATACTCGATCCAACGAGTAGCCGCTGAACTGGATGGTTGGGGCGGATAGAAGGCTTTCTCATACGCAGACTGTGGCACCTCAACCTTCTCACCAAGACACACGATTGTTGTTTTGCCGCCTGTACAGTGATCAGCATGGCGTTGAAGATTGCATGCCTGTGTAAGCCTCTGCTGACAGTGACTGAAGACTAGTGTATGTGCCAGCTTGGAGATGTTCTTGATGTAGAAGGCGTGGTGGTCCCACACTCTGATGGTCATGGTGTCACGGTAGTGAGCCGCTTGCCTGAGCAAGTGCCAGGTGCCCTCTTGGGTTGGTTCACACACGCGAATCCCGCTCTTGGCGAAGAACTCTACCTTGTCCAGCTGATCCAGCGAGGTCTTGCGGACATCAGGTACTGTCACTGTCTTGCCGTAGAACTGTGTGGCAAGCTCTCGTGCAGGAGCTGTACTTCTATCAGCTCTCGCTCCTCGGTGGACTGCTAGACATCTCCAGAGACACATGTCCCTGTAGGTGTTGAGGGCATTCATACTCTTCTGTCGTAGCCAGTCTGGGAGGGGGCCTGTCCCAAGCAGAGGTTGGCGGTCGATGACAGCCCTGACCTCAACGTTAATTGATCAAATGAAAGCCCACTTGGTGTTGGGTCAATCGATATTGTCTGTGTCGAGGCGGGCTTGCTCTCTTGTTGCCACCCAGTCCTGAGCTGCTCCTATCCTGTTCAGCCACGGGCTCCCTGGAGCATTCTTGTGGAAGAGCATCACCCTACCATCTTCTATGTGACGGATGCGATAGGTATGGGTGTAGCGGAGGTAGAAGGCGTTCTGGACAGTCTGCTGGATCTTTTGGATGATCTGGCCTGTGAGGTCTCCTTCTAGCCCTCTGAAGAATGTCCAGCGTACTGACCGGCGTCCTCTATCCTCTGTCTCCCTTTCGCTGAGACGATGGTCGAGAATGTATTCGCCTTCTCGCCTCATGCTCCGGGCTAAGGGTTCAGACCTCGGCCCCCTCATCACTCGCTTAGTGATCCTGCGTAGGGGAGGTAAGCGCTCCAGTGGATGGCCCGCCATCCGCCTCGCTACAGTCTTGACTCGCAAGCTAGCAGTCACCTCCTCGTCCAACTGACGAAGCTCACGTATCCGCTGCGCTTTCGTGTGGGGATTCCAAGCATCATCTTTGGTAAGCGCTGGAAACCTTCCCGTCTTCATTGCTCGGGAGTCGCTTCTGCAACTCTTCGGCACGGGCCTGTCCGATCATCCATATGGGCATTCAGACCCTATTATGTGTGGTGCTGGCGATCAGTACCTGGAACCTGTGTGGGGGGGGGGGGGTCCGTCGTGTCGATGTGATAGTGGATGCTTATCTCTAAATGGGCATTTAGATGAGTGTGGGGTTGATAACAAGCCGCTCAGGCCCATTGTGTGTAATATTGTTTGTAGATGAGCGTTTACACGTAGTTGAGTATTTTGAGTGTTTACACGTAATGTATGGTTGTGCGTTCACATGTGGTATATCATTATCGATGCTGTGTCTAATTGGGTGTTAACGCATAGGTGGGCTAAATAAACTACTATTCTTGACTTTGGCCCAGTCGAGGGGCTGTGGTCTGCAATCATGGGTTTTATGTGACTGTAAGGGTAAAGAGTAATTGTAGACATGGAATCATGTGATCATGTAGCGCCGATTGGCTGGACGGGTACGGGCCATCCCAGCTAGGCCGGTTATGGGACGACCGCTCTGGGTGCATTCCAAGCATGCCTCCTGGGTAGGATAGTACGCGTGTATAAAGCCCTATGAGAGGTTTCGTTAAAATGGCTACGTCCGTAAGAACGTGTAGCACACATGCGCACGCGGCAGATCTTCCAAAGATTCAAAATTATTTATTTTCATATAACACATAGATTTTACATTTACACAACAGGCAGTCCACCAAAGGCTTAACCTATACAGCGGTGGACCCCTTACATTTAACACATAATAAACATATAATTCAGTAATAGTTGGATCATGGGTGAAGATAATATAATATTTACATGTATACATTTAAGACAATAGACAATTAACACACACGCACGCATGAGAATGGGGGAAAACACATGCATATCTTGTTTACAATATTATTATTATTATTATTGTCATATATATGACATATAAATTCCCTGGGAACGTGTGTCCGTATTGTGAGAGTGTATGCTTATATTGTACCAAGTTGATATTGGGAATTTCTTTAAATCACTTCATTCTCGTCACTCTTGGTACCGATCAGGACCGGAATGAAGCGAGAATTTCAAAACGTTTTACCTTTTTAAAATCGGACCAGAAATGGCCGAGCTATCCACAAATGCTAATAGCGAGCTTTGAACCTGTGATTTTAAAGTTTGCTAATAACACAAAACAAGGATTTGAACCAACGCATTAACTACCTCGACCATGTATGCATTAGTAATTATAGCTGATAAGTTATGTGTTCTCACGTTGCTGTATACCCGTTACCCGAAAAGCATGACATCACGTCAAGACCTTGTCTCTAAATGGGCGTTCAGACCCTATTATGTGTGGTAGTAGTTGTGTCGGAATTAAAATGATACTACTTCCCTCAACTGACAGCCGTTCAGAAATCTGTGGTGGCTCCCACCGCCCTCTCAATCAATGGGGGCCTCCATCTAGAGGCATACACCAACCACCTGTCTCAACAACCCTGGGGGCCTCCATCTAGAGGCATACACCAACCACATGTCTCAACAACCTATGCCCCAGGGATTGAGAGGGCGGTGGGGGCATGGATCGCCGACCGGCGGCCAGTTGAGGGAGGTGGTATCATTTTAATTCTGACACTACTACTAATGGTCAACCCATTAGGTAGAAAATTTCTGAACGTACATGGCTATTGCCTACCATGTGCCTATAAATGCTAGGGTGGGTGTAGATTCCGAAAGTAGTGCAATTCTTTTAGAAGAAACCAAATTTCCATGATATATTTACATAATATACAATCGCGGGTAATTTTAGAAGGCATTTTTAAAAGTACAATGATAAAATTATGTTTTATATGGAAAACAGAATATATGTACTTATAAGGCTACAACATCTGTTTTGCGCATTTGACTGTAAGGCGACGAATCATTGATAAAGATGGAAACTAGCCCCTTAAAGCTCAAGTGGTTCCAAGAGACCAAGATTGGTAATAAACTTTTCCAAGTGTATAAATTGTCAAACAGACACTGATGAACCTCTAACAAAGGGAACATAAAAAGGCATACAAACATGCAGTAGTTCAACAAGTCTTCCCCCGTGCTATGCCATGTCTCTCACTATTCAGGACGTAATTGATGGAATATGGGTCGATCGTTATTTATCATTCACAAGTTCAACCAATCTGTCAGCCCTCCGAAAAAGTACATCTTTTAATCCTTGCCCATCGACACAAAGATCAATGCGAAATGCATTTGATTTTAAACACAAGTGTCCAGGGTGATGTGAACCTTCTGAAAGAATGGGTCGACAACTGGTAACTAACATTTGATGCTACAAAATGTAAAGATGTTCATTTAGGTAGAACAAATGCCAGATACGAATACACCATGCAAGAAAACTGATCCTATAACCCTAGATGAAACTGCATATGCGAAAGGTCATGGCATCTATGTTACCAGTGTTAATGTCCAACATGCCGAAACAGCAGCCAACAAAGCAAATAAATTACTCGGCATGATCCGCAGTTCCTTTGAATTCCTAAATCCAAAATCCAATCACATTCTACTCTACAAAAGCCTAGAACGACAACCCCCCCCCCCTCCCCTTGGAATATGGGAAATGTTGGCTGGTCATATCTATATAAAAAAGATACAAACATCCTCGAAAATGTTCAACGTAGAGTAACAAAGGCCATCCCATGGCTAAATGACATGCAGTATGAAGACCGTCTGAAATTCCTGAAGCTGCCAAGTTTAATTTATCACCGCCTATGTCGTGACCTTATCGAAGCTTACAAATGCATGTACAGAATATATACGGTTGATGCAGAGAACCCTCTGCCATTCGGCAAGCGTGACCGAAACCGTGGCAATAGAGATCTTCAAACTACACAAGCAATGGTTCAACAGTGACACCATAAAACGATTCTTCGGCATTGGGGTGAACAACTACTAGAATAGTCTGATACAGCGGTAACCGTTCCAACTCTCAACGCTTTTAAAAGACAGCTAGATAAATATTTTGACAACGTGGTAGAAGAAAAACGTGATGATGATATGAAATGTTGTGTTGGCTGTGACTTCCACACTAATAGCACTGGAGGCAATATCGCATAAGGGTTGTCATAGCAAATATGTCGTGAAACATGTCCCTGCACGTAAAACTAAGAGTAAGCACGATGTAGCATTTGATGGCTTCATGGATGAAGTACCAGAACTGAAACAAGGTAATTCTTTCACCATGGCACAGATTATGGTAAGATGTGCTCATTTTCTCAAACACGAACTTTCAGATAAAGAAGCCAATATGTACACCCGACAGAGACTGAAAGGGAAAATGGAAAAACATTTCGGAAATCAGTTGTTATTTTTTTCAACATTCTTCCACACAAGAAGAACTATGCGCGAGTCGATCCTTAAAGTTGCAGGATGTAAACAATACAATGAAGGCCGTGCTGAAAGATTTAAGGATAACTGTGAATCTCTGCATGCAGACAGCGACTAATTGGCATGCACGTCGTGTTAGTTGTTGCTTTGCCATTCAGCTCTCATGGATAAAGATCAAAGATGGTATACATCACAAACATTTAAATTTATGAATCACAAACGTTTAAATTCTGCCGATATATTAACAGAAAATGCCGAGGCCATGGTAGCCAAAAATCCGTACACAATTGTGCAATGGATTATATAACCGAGATCCGAAGAATCTCTGGACACTGTAGATGTGTGCGATATCAAAGTCAATGACCCTTCTATGCATAGACATGTATTGTGAATCTGCCAGGATTTAATGTTTCATCACGTGGGTGATGCAAAACCCCCAAGCATATATGACTAAGTGTTGCAATTCACCAGATGGCACAGTCTAGTGTTGGTACAGATTATAAATAAAAAATGATGCAGGAGATAACTTCAACCGAGCCTCATAATCCATTGAAGGACATCACCATGATCTTGTAAATATGGTGTCGTACCACGCAGCAGCAGAAATTGTCAATGGGTCAATTTCCAGAAAACCAAACAGGTAAGTTGTTAAATATTTTGAAACTAATATGACTGGGCGCTGTTGCTGCCTATGGCATGTTTATTAAATAATGCAGACATATAATTCGTACGTGTCGGATTAATAAGAGTTAAAGACGGGCCAAATATAATCACTTATGATGTAATGATTATGACGTCATCCTACATGCTGCTTAGCTGATTATGACGTCGGTTATCTAGCGAGTCATTCCAATGGTAAATTTTCAAAAATAGTCTTCTCTTGCTCTGCAAATGGCCATTTCTCAAGACCACTGCAGAAGCTATTTTGGGCTGATATGAGGGTTAAAGGACTAGGCGAGTTATAGTAATTCAGTGATGTTAATATATATATATATAGCGAGCTCAAACAGTCCTGGATATTTGTTTCAATTTCTGTCCCAGATTTTCCAGTAATATCCTGGCTCATACATAGCTCGGACAATCCGGGACATTTGTGAATGGACCTCGGAAATCCTAGGATGTCCATAGACTTTCTATGCAAAGGTCTGCACAGTTGTCCGAACATTCATTCCAGTTTTTCCGGGCTTAAACACATACACCCCACCCCCGGAAATCCTTGGATATCCCCGGACATTCTTTGATCTGGACCAATGTTTCTTATCCAGACATACTGGATACCAGTGGTGCAAAAATTTGAGCCAAATCGGATCAGTTTTTTGGGATACAGCTCCGGATGCACGCATGCGTGAATGCATGCACGCACACAGACACGCACGCGACACACGTGCACACACATAATATTCTCTTCCCCTTACTGGCAGATGCGAATAACAACTTTAAAAGATTATCCACAATCAGAAAAAATATTGAGCCAAAACCCTGTGAATGAAATATAGATGAGATAATGCATATTTTAAAAATAAATACATTGAAATTTATTTCAAAATAAAAATTTATAGAAATATCTTAGAGCAAATGCCAGCTTTGACAGTGGTATCCATCATATAGACAAGAGCAAGCAGTGCAAATATCCTGAGATTTATATCATTTGTCAAACCTGATTCACTAACCTTCATGGCAAATGAGTATTAAATTCGTAGCCGCAAGCGTTTTCGATTCTGAATCAACCAAATATTCTTCAAATTTATTCCATCATGTTGCCGTTTTCACCATAAATCAGCATTATCAACTATAAACAGACGCATGTATTTATGCTAGTAAGTGCAAGATGGTTTGGGGTGGGGTGTCCCTAGCCAATTTTCAGGGAACCAGGGTTCCCCATAAATTTGTCTAACTTAGAGATTCAGAGAAGTGATCTGCATTATACATAATACATATTTTGAATTGGACTGAGCAAGCCATAATATATATATATATATATATATATATATATATATATATATATATATATATATATATATATATATATATAGGGGGCCTGTATCGCTCACCTGGAAAATAGGCATTTCAACTAGAAAATGCATCGTTTATAAGTACAAATTTAGATAACATCAGTCCTGTGACTCTCGAGAAGTCATCCAAGAGGGTAAACGAAACATTTGGCCAATCAAGTAAAGATGCGTCCAGCCGAATATAATTGAAATGATCTTGGTCGTTGTCGAGAAGACATTAAAAATTTCATATTGCTTTAGTTTGGGAGTCTTTGACGGGAAAATGATCCAAGGTCAAACCAGTTATCCAACAGGTTCCTAACTCGCATATTTGAAATCAACATACCAAAAACTTGTATAAAACCAATTTCGGCTTCAAAATCCATCAAATTAAAAGAATCCAATATGGTCGGCAAACACGCTGCATTTTGATTGGTCCACACCGGCCATGTTCTTAGACGTGTCAATTTCCCTTAATCAAAATTTAATGGCCTTTAGAGCCTAATCATATCACAGAAGTTTCAGCCCGATCAGTTCAGCGGTTCTGGAGAATTCGTTTTAGCGAAAACTAGATCATCCCAGAGGGCCCCGAAGCATTTGCCTCATCAAATTCGCTTCAACAAACTTGCTTCAGCTGATGCCTTAGATAATCTTTCATAAATTTTAAATCGATCCCTAAAGTGAGAAAAATTTTTAGACGTTTAGAGAATCGGGGAAAATCCAAAATGGCAGCCAGCCAAGTTGGACGATCGGTTTCCTTCGAACAAATTTGGATCTCCATGTCCGAAGGATGCTGCCTGATAAATATATTTGAAATTGGCCCAAAGGTTCTCGAGAAGACATAAAAAATTTCCCATTGCTTTAGTATGGGAGTTTTTGGCGCGAAAATGTTCCAAGGTGGTCGCCAAACTCTTTATCCGACAGCTTCCAATGTGGCAAATTTTAAATCAGTATGCCAAAAAACCTACATAAACACAATTTCGGCTTCAAAATCCATAAAAGACAAAAATGCAATAAAGTCAACAAATACGTAAAATTTTTATTGGTCCAGGTTGACCATGTATTTGGATGTCTCAACTTCCCTTGAGCAGACTCTATCTATGGCCATTAGTTCCTAATCATATCTCCCAATTTTTTGTCCGATCCGTTCAGTGGTTCTGGAGAAATCATTTTCGTAAAAACTAGGTCATCCAAGATGGCCGCCAAACCATTTTGGCCAATCAAGCTCCCTCAAACAAACTTGGTTCAGCTCTTGCCCTAGATCTTATTTCATTAATTTTGGATCAGTCCCCCAAGCAGTTTTGGAGATTTTTAAAGAAGTTCTAAAAAGCTACCAAAATCCAAGATGGCTGATGACCTAATTGGCCGATTAGCTTCCTTCGAACAAACTTGGATATCTTGGTTCTCGAGAAGAGAAAACGTTTTAATTTCCTTTTGCCTTAGTATGTCCGTGTGTGTGGGTGGGTGGGGGGGGGGGTAGTGGAAAAAAGATCCAAGATGGCCGGCCAGCAAACCCTTTATCCGAGTTTCAAGTGGAAATTTGAAATCAGCACACTGAAAAACCTATATAAAACCAATTTTGGCTTCAAAATCTATCCAATAAAGAGATCCAATATGCCCGCCAAACATGCTACATTCTGGTTGGTCCATTGCGGCCATTGTTTTTATGTATCAACAAACATTAATGACCCTTAGTCTCCAACCATATTTCCAAAATTTTGGCCAAATCCATTCATTAGTTCTGGAGAAGTAGGTTTATTAATGATGGCTGCCAAACCATTTGGTCTGATTAACTTCCCTTGAAGAAACTCGGTTCAGCTCTTGCCCTAGATTATATTTCATGAGTTTTGAATCAATGCATCAAGCGGTTGCGGAGAAAATTTTAAAAACGTTTCTAAAACTTGGTCATAATTCAAGATGACCTCCTATCAAATTGACTGACTGGCTTCCTTTGAACCAAATTGGATCCCTATGCCATAAGGATGCTTAATGCCAAATATAATTGAAATATGCTCAGTGGTTCTTGGGAAGTCATTTAAAGAAAAGGTTGACGGACAGACGGTCGCCGCGGCATAAGCTCAATGGACATTTATCCACCCATCATATGATGTCATAATCAACCACGTGAGTCATGAGTGACGTAGATAAGTACGTCACGAACGCTTAATTGAAGATGAACTAGGCATTGTTGTATGAATTGTATGTCTTTACCATTTAATAAACATTCTGTTGAATATTTTGAAACTAATTTGATTGGGCACTGCACTGTAGTTTTCTGGAAATTGATAGTAATTCGATCAATCCCAACACAGGCGAAGCGTGGGTGAAGCCTAGCTAGATGTGGGCGGGGCATAGCTAAAACTGGAACGCTCCATCGGCCACTCTGGCCAGGTAAGCTAAAACACTGAGGCTATAAGAATCCAATGTCGTATGCCTCGTAAAAGGATGATGATTGTGACGTCAGCCTATGCGTGATTTAGTTGAATATGACATCATATACTTGAGTGACTTATCGGATCCATCCATTGGAACATCGCTTTATAGTTGGCTTAAAGCTAACATCATTTTCCATCATTAGCAAATTCATGGTCCAGATTTGATAAAAGAATTCAAATTTGTGTTCAGTCCATATCCATTTGCAGGCCTATTTTTGAAGTTTTGCCACTGTAATGTCTGGCTCGATATATACAGTCACACTTGTCGTCAACGTCCACATCACGGAGCACCAAGAGATGCCTACGACAGACATAACGCATTAATCCTAGAAATTCATTTGTCTCAATTTCAAAACAGCTATACAGGAAAAGCAGTTGAATATTTTGAAAATTAATTTGACTGGAGATTGCCTCTAGGAGTGGAGATTGCCTCCCACGTTACACTTGCGACTTTTCTAAGTATTTATAGCGTTTTAAGATTTAGCGAATCTCTGAAGGAGTGCCCTCCACCCCCCACCCCCCCCCCCCCCTCCCCAACACCCCCAACCCACCAAAATATATACCTCATTCACCCTTCCCCACTCCACGATTTATGTCCCTGCCTACAAATCAAATCATCCATTGCCAACTATGGCAGTGGAGCAGCGGTGCGTGATTATACATTGATTATACATTGAGCGTGACCACTATTTCCCAACTAATTGATTACCAATCAATAGTTAGCCTATCCCACATCGATTAATCCCCTAGTTAACACGATCAGATAGTCCAGGACCCATGTTCCCGAAGCTATCGCCTATCGTTAGGATAGCAATAACGTTACACTCATGTTATGCTATTGGAGTAACGATATCGCTATCGTAACGATAGCTTCAGGAACATGGACTTGTTGCCAATGGTTACTGGTTCGTAAATTCCAAAATGGCCGCGCCCAGTTAAATTTTACAACTTATTTGAACGACGAGATCTCGTCAATATTTTTAGTGTATGCGGTCGTTTGCGATTTACATAGACTGAAATTATAGTCTAAATCGAATTATGATCAAATTAATTTCTAAAGTTAGCTCAATTTAGAGTGCGTTAGGGATTCAGAACACTGCCACGAAATTGCAATCGGCAAGCCTCGTCAATTTGCATAAATGCCGTTTTGGTGTTTCTTGTTCGTGGTCAGTGGTTCCTGGTTCGAACCAATTCAGTCGCGAAAACGGGCCCCTGATCGCGTAGCTCACGTAATAAAGTCATTTGCTAAAGCGTTAGGCTAAATAATTATAGTAACAAAGTAAAGCAATATACTGAACATTGCATATTGATTAGGCCTATACAAGAAACAAGAGCAGTCCTCGTCATAAAACAATAATAGTATATATGATATATTTATTTCTGAGCCGTAGTTGCGTAATATAACACTTTGTCACGCCGGTCAAAACCGTCTTAAAGAATGTCCATTTGCATGCCAATAGAAGACTTTTGTGTAACTTTATCACTAGAATGAATGCATGGCTCGACAATCAAGCCAGTCATTCCAATGATAAATTTTTTTATCTGTTTTTGTTCTTTTGGCCTGCAAAAGGGCATTCACTAGACACAAACTAAAGCTGTGTTAATCGGGAATAATGCCATACCTCAGTATTGCGCTACGCCGGTTAAGTCTCTAGTGAGAACACGGCCTAAGTTTCTTTAAACTGATCTTCACAATTAAAGGTGCATATAAATTAATATAATAAAGTTGTGAAATTGAAATGAGGCATGAGTCCCTAATTCAAATTCACAACTTAAAAAATTATATTAATTTATACGTAATGAAATCATCTTATGTTACGATTTATTTCGTTTCATTCCATTTAGGCCCACAGTCTAAGCCTCTAAACGTAGGGGGAGGAGGGGCAAAGATGGACAGGGGGCATAAAGGGGCGGCTCAATGACGTAGCCACTGTACGCACACCACCATCTAGTGAGTCATTTACTGTAAGCGTTATCTCCCGTCATTCAACAAACAACAGAAGTTTCAAGGTCGATCGCGGTAAGTACAGTATATTCTGTATCACTTTTTCAATTTTTACCCCTTCCAATACATGGATCTACCATCATAATAAATTCATAGCTCTTAATCTGTTAGTATAAAAACGCCGGTATATAGTGTTATATAGGAATGGTATTTGGTTATCAACTGACATAGAATACAGTCACGTATTAAAATGGCGAGATCTACTTACACTAAAGAAGTTGCTATTGGGGCAAAACAGGACGTGCCCTTGTGGGGCAAAATGGGACAGTGTCCCTTTATACCCCTTAATGTACCTTATTCTTGACCTGTCTCTCTAACGCTGTTAGCAAGAAGACACTAGGTATTCGCGAAGCAGCGCGTGACTTCGGCATTCCAAAGTCAACTTTAGAGAGACACGTCACGAATAAGGTACAATGTCCAGGTACATCAACCCTCGGACATTTTAAACCGGTTCTAGTTGACTTTGAAGACGAGCTCTCAAAGTACGCAATACAAATGCAGCGCATGTTCTTTGACTTAACGCCTGGAGATCTTTGGTCTATCACATATGAGCTCGCTGTAAAGAACAATGTGCCAAATCCATTTAATGACGCAAAGCCGGGAAAGACGATGTCAAATTTTCTTTTACGTCGCCCAGAGCTTTCAATGCGAAAACCAGAGGCAACAAGCCTGTCTCGGGTGGTAGGATTTAATAGAGTACAAGTCAATCGGTTTTATGACAATCTGAAAGAAATTCTCGACGAAAACAACATAACAGCAGATAGGATATATAATGTCGATGAGATGGGGATAACTACCGTGCAACAACCTGGCAAGATTATTGCTCGTACCGGCTGCAAACAAGTAGGTAAGGCGACGAGTGCCGAGAGGGGACGAACGATTACTGCGGTTTGTCCATTCAGTGCGATCGGGAGTTCTAATATTCCCACGGAAAAGAATGACTGATATTCTAATGAGAGGTTCTCCACTTGGAGCTGTTGGCTATGCGACGCAGTCTGGATGGATTGATAAAGATGTGTTTCAACGATGGCTCCAGCATTTCCAGGCGCATGTGAGGCCCACTGCTGAGAAAAAGGTCTTACTTGTTTTGGACAATCATCAGAGCCATATATCTTTAGGCGCCATAAACTTCGCCAGAGAAAACAACATTATCATGCTTTCAATTCCTCCCGACTCGTCCCATCGAATACAACCATTGGACATAACTTTTTACGGTCCATTAAAGACATTCTATAACCAGGAAATCGACCATTGGATGACGTCCAATCCAGGACGCCGAGTGACAGATTACGATGTTGCTAGTCTGTTCAACGGAGCTTATATGCGTGGCGCGAGTGTCGAAAAAGCAGTGAATGGTTTTAAGACAACTAGAATATGCCCGTACAACCCCAATGTTTTTAAAGATGAGGACTGCGCCGGCAGAAGTTACCGAGAGAGAGATTCCCCATGCTATGATAGAGAACACATCAGTAGATACACAGGACGATGCAGTAGCCAACGATATACCAAACGTCAACCATGAGACACCAGCAACGGTAGCATCAACACCAGCACCACCACCAACAATAACACCAGCACCAACAGTAGTAACAACACCAGCAACAGTAGCAACACCAGCCATCGTAGCAACATCATCAGCACCAACAGTAGCAACAACACCAATCACCGTAGCAGCAACACCAGTACCAACAGTAGCAACAACACCAGCAACAACACCAGTAGCAACAGCAGTATCAACAACAGCAACTGTAGCAGCAACACCAGCACCAACAGCAGCAGCAACAACAAGAGGGGGAACAACATCGTTAACAGCAGGAAAAACAAAAACAGCAACAGATAATACCATACGTGTGTCTGTGTTTGACATATCACCGCTTCCAAAAGCGAGTATGCAGGGAGCAAGAAAGCGGAAAGCACAGACATCTGAAGCCCTTACAAGTTCTCCCTTTAGAAAGACACATCTATAAACTAGCTCAAAAAGATGCACCAGCCAAAAAGAAAGCCAGAAAGATCGCACCAACAACCAAAGGAAGCTGCCATTGTATTTTAAACAAAACCTCTACGACTGCAGATCCAGCTGAGAAAGAATACTTGTGTATTTATTGTGGTGAACGTTACCATGACCCTCCAAATGAAGACTGGATAGAATGTAGTGTCTGCAGCGAATGGTGCCACGAAAGTTGCTCAGACTATGAAACCGGACAGTTTATATGCGACATGTTTAAAGAATAAACCTGATCAACATTAACCATTTAAATTCTTGAGAATACACCAGTTAAATAGGAAATATGTAATGAGCTACAAATGTTTTTGCAATATAATTTCTAAAGATCTATTTAGGTTTTCTTGGTTTTATGATAAATGGGGCACAGCGGGACAGGTATGATGTTTTTCCCAATGGGGTACCTGGCCCATTATGCCCCAGCTGTGGGGAAAAATGGGACAATTCTGAAAAAATATATTAACATTTTCGGACAAATGTATTTAAGTGCAAACCGATTATTACCTACATATATATTGCAGATACCCGGGACTCTAGGGAACAGCAATTAAAAATATTATATTTCTGAAACATATACGGTTTGCCTTAGGCGGCCCGTTTTGCCCTTCCTTCCCCTACGTGTGCGTGTGCATGCGTGCATGCATGCATTCGTCTTTACATTTATGTTTGTTTCATTATGTAACTATTAGGTTTTTAGATGCATCGAAATCAGAAATTTGAGATTTGTGCGTATTTCTCAATTGATAGTAAGACCAGGATACATGCTGAATGATACCAATTAAACCAGGCACCAAGCAAATGAGAGTAAACATTGTCATATGCAAAGAGTCCAGTTCCGCTCCTTTCAAGGTCCCATCCTTAAGGTGTCCATAGCCATACGCTTCCAGAATTGCTGTTGTCATCATGGGCGCGAGTGATTGTGCGGGTTTAATCACTAGTGCATTTGTACCAAACACCATTGATGTATTTGGAATTCTGTAATAAAATAGAATAACTGTCTTATCAGGTATGTGCAGCAAATTGAGCCTTTGCCGTTAAACAATGTATGAGATAACATGGGGGTGAACTAAACCCGAGGCTAGTAGAAATTGACCAAGGCTAGTACTATTTGTGATTTACCAGCTCAGTGGCTAGTAACAGTTTGATATCCCGAACCTTTAATAATAAATGTGGCCAAAGACAGCCTGTGTAGTAATCTAAAGAAATGTCAAACGTTTCACCGAAAATATCCATCTACAAACCAAAAGAAGGCGATATTTGACAAGTTTACCACTGGAAGCATTCCAATGATAAATGTTCAAGAACAGTCTGCTCTTGGTCTGCAAATGGAAATTGCTGTAAAATTTTCATGACTAAATCCTGACATTAAATGGTTCAAATTGGGCTTGCACGATCATGTATTTTTAATAATCGCGATCATTTTAGATAATGTCCATGTACTGGTGGGATGTGTTGGTGAGAAATAAATAATTTGACTTAAATGACACACAGCTTCCCTGAGATTGAGACACTATCATTTTAAGTGTTAGAATGCTAAGTACACATGCATGCAAATGGCCCTTTCCATTTTTAGCTATGCCCCACCCATCTCTAGCTAAGCTCCACCCACACCTCCCTCGTGTTGGGATCGATCAATCTCTGAACTCCCTGACTATCAATTTCCAGAAAAGTATACATGTAAGCTGTTGAATATTTTGAAACTAATTTGACTGGGCGCTGTTGCTGCCTATGGCAGCAACAGCGCCAAGTCAAATTAGTTTCAAAATATTCAACAGCGTGTTTGTTAAATAATAGACACACAATTCCTACAACAATGCTTAGTTCGTCAATTAAGCTTTCACGATGAACTTACCTACGTCATTGATTATGACATCATCGCATACATCACATAGTTGATTATGACGTCATATGATTGATGGATAAACAGGAATCCTCCATTCAGTTAATCCTTTAAGCCCAGAACCAATGATTTGATGTAAATGATATTCGGCTGTAAAGAATATTCAGCTTCCTGACAAATTAGTTTCAAAATATTCAACATCTTTCCTGTACAGTTGTCTTGAAATTATATAAATTTAAGGGTTAAATGATTAAACCCGCTTAAAGTTAAACCTGCTATACTAGATTGCTCGGTCGATGACACGTCATCGCAAATCACCACATTCACCGCTTTGAACTTTTAACGTGCACACACGCCCACACACGCTTGTGGGGACTTAGCACACGGCAATTACATTATGGCAAAAGGAGATGCAATTGAAGACATGAGTCCCAGCCTTCACATGTGTTTTTGAAGCAGAGGTCGACCATATTTGCGAGAACTATAAACATCATGTTATCCAGTAATCGACTTTTCTCAAATGTAAATACACACATTTATCTATGTTTCCTTCATTTGTGAGGACCTGCATGGAATAGCTCTTCTGATATTTCTATTAATTTTATTTCATTCTATTTATTGTTATTTACCACTTGCTTACACTTTGTATATGTATTCTACGTAGAAATATACACTATAACTTGCATAGTTCCACGATATATTCGAACCCATACCCATACAGGCACACCGGAGAGGGGGGGGGGGGGGGGGGGGGGGGGGGGGGGGGGGGGGGGGGGGGGGGAGGACAAATGTAAATGTCCACGTGCACTCGGCAATCATATGGCTAATTCGCATACCAAATTTGGTTGAATTTCATCCAACAGTGTCAGAGGAGTTACATTACAGTCAATTGGTTACCTTTTGAGCTCCCCCCCCCCCCCCTAGTGGTGCGAGGCCAAATATAAATGTGCTCATCCACTCCACGTTGATATGGGTAACTCACATACAGAATTTGGTTGAATTCCGTTCAGTGGTTTCGGAGGAGTTGCATTGCAATCAATTTCTTTACCTTTTGACCACATCCCCCAAGCCCTGGATGCAGAGCCAAATGTAAATGGCCTCTTGCACTCCGCAACCATATGGGTAATTCACATATCAAATTTATTTGAATTTCGGTCTCGGAGGAGTTGTGTTATAATTGATTTGACCTTTTGACCCCTGCCACACCCTCTGTGGGTGGAACCAAATGTAAATGTGCTCTTGCTTCCCACACTCATATGGGTAACCGAAATAGGAAATTTGGTTGAATTCAATCCAACAGTTTCGGAGGAGATGCATTCAATCGATTTTTCACACGTGCACGAGCACGAACACGCACATGCACACACACACTGGTTGCACGGCATTATCCCAACAACGTGGGAATAATAATAATAATAATAATAATAATAATAATAATACCAAGAGGCCCAAGGGCCTGTAGTGCTCACCTGGACCATTAGCATTTGAACCATATGCATTTAAATAGATATGATGGATAATTTTCGGAAAATCCAAACGGCCACCCAAAAAATTGACCAATCAAAATTCTGAATAGGAGTTCTAGAGACTACCATGATAGTAGGGTCACGCTGGCCAAATTTAGTTGAAATATGTCACGTAACTAAGGAGCAGCGCTTTGACAATTTCTGGTACATTTTTCATAAAATATAAGATTTTCAACCAAAAAATTGATCAATCAAAATTCTGAATATAACTTCTAGAGCCTACCACCAACGAATTCATCTATTTAAATTTGGTTGAAATATGTCAAGCAGCTAAGGAGTAGCAATTTGACAATTTCCGGTACATTTCTCATAAAATCTAAGATTTTCAACTAAAAAAATGATCAATCAAAAGCTGAATAGATGTTCTAAAGCCTACAGCCTTAGGATCCTTTCAGCCAAATTTGGTTTAAACCAGTCAAGACTGTAAGGAGAAGAAGCAATTTGACAATTTCCACTATATTTTAAATAAAATCTACGCTTTCAACCCAAAAATTTAACGAATCAAAATTCTGTATGGAAGTTCTAGAGCCCATCACCACAAGCTACTTTCAGCCAAATTTGGTTGAAATCTCTCAGAATTGTAAGGCGACTACGCAATTTGACAATTTCCGGTACGTTTTTCTTATGAAAAACGTTCTTTTTTCTTATAATCTCAGATTTTCATCCCCCCCAAAAAACGGTACATTTTTTTAATAAAATCTAAGATTTTCACCCAAAAAATTGATGAATAAAAATTGTGAATGAAAATTTTGGAGCCTACGACCATATGGTCTTTCCAGCCGAATTTGATTGAAATCTGCCAAGAGGTTAATGAGGAGTAGCGGTTTAAAGCAAAAGTTGACGGACGACGGACGGACAATGGATGGACGACGGATGGATGACGGACGGATGACAGATGGTTGCCACAGCATAAGCTTGCTTGAAGAGCCAGGTGAGCTAATAATAATTATACCTGCGGTTATATTTCCGTTGATCGTCCTCAGCTATGTCAGCCATTGCCAGGTTAAACGTTGAAGAACTGAATAGGTAGAAAACGCTGAAGTAAAACACAGGTATAGTGTAAGGGCAAGAGGATCATAATAATGTTACAGAAGGTTCACATTTATCTATAGAAATGCACTCTGGGGGTTTCTAGATTTCAAACATTTCTGGGGAAGGACCTCCGGATTCCCAGTCTAATAACAAAGGGATATTACTTTCAGACCCATCACGAGACCACCCCACCCCTACACGTGTATTGCCCTCCTTAAATTTTAAGCCTGGCTACGCCACTGCAGCAAATGCATGCGAAGGAAACGGGTCTATAATTGCTTAAATGCCTGGTGACAAAATTACATTATCTATGTACGCTAATGAGACTGGCAGCAGCTTTCTTTTAAATTGTATGTCTTATGTAAATTAGTTATAAGCCTATAGATATAGTCACAGTATCATTATAGTGATGATTCATGTTTCGACATGTGCTTCGAATGCCAGAGAAAACGCCCATTTAGAAAGCAACATATTTCTCAGTACCAGGTGCCAACATGCATCAGGCATGCAGAGGATTCAGATTGAGCTAGGTACCACCCGAAAGGTCATTATTAGGGCATTGTTTTTTTCACATCCTGATTATTTATGTAAATAGAAAATTTCCTGTAAACATGTATCGTTGGCTGACTTTGGAACCTAGTTCTCAAAATAATCACAGAAAATGCTTACAAAATAAACCAATTATCATCCAAGACTGAAATCAGTGAAGCAGCTTTTCTATAAAGAGACAACTATTAACTGATGAGGACGAAAATGTTTTCAGTGTGACCAATTGGGCACATACTATTAGCCAAGGCACAAAACAGCCAAAAGGAAATATCTGAATTGCAGGTGTAGATGTGAATGTACTGCTTGATCGGTACATGTCATTGACAAACTCGGCTTCAATAAAATTTGATAAAGCTCAAATCACCAAACAAAAAGATTTTCGTGCATAGTTCAAACATCCCACTGCATATGTTAGGAACCTTTGATGCCACAGTAGAAACAAAACACAAATTTAGTAGTGCAATGTTCTACGTGGCTGATCAAAAATATGGATCACCACTTGGTTATGATACTTGGTTTACTGAATATTGTGATCGAAAATATAAACGCAATTCCGCAACAGTTTCCAAATCAGACTATAACTAGCTCCAAAGCCTGAAAAACTCATACTTGAATTCGCAGATGTATTTCAAGAAGTAGACTAAATCAAAGGCTCCCAATTTAAAATCCATATCGATCATAATGTCAAACCGGTAGCATAAAACCTGCATCGATTTCAGTTTCATTTACGTAAGCAGGTCGAGAGGGAATTTGAGTCCCTTGAACAAGCAGACATCATTGAGCGAGTCGAAGGGTCTACACCATTGGTCTCACCTCTCGTGGTCATACCGAAGAATGACAAATCTAGTGTCAGAATATGCATCGATATGAGAGCCAATAGAGCAGTTCAAAGAGAACGACATCATATGCCCATGATGGTAGTAGTTCACGATTTAAACGGTGCATCAGTTTTCACAAAATTAGATCTTAAACAGGGATATCAAATTTAGCTACATCCAGAATCACTGTATCTCACTTGTTTCTCAACTCACAAATACCTCTGCAGATATAGGAGACTCCTATTCAGGTTATCATCAGTTTAAGAGATATTTCAACAGGTAGGTCAGAAAGAGTTACGCGGTATATCTGTTGTGAGAAACTTATCAGATGATGTGTTTATTTTTTTAGAAATACAGGTCACTCATAACAAATCACTACAAATGGCTCTAATGCTTTCCTGTATTTCACCTTGACAAGCGTGTAAATCAGTAAGACAAGCCTTACATTTGATGGTTTCAGCTTTTCAAAAAATGGTGTATCTCCTGACCACCAGAAGGTCATCGCCATACAGCAAGCTCCGACTCCGTGCAGTTAGGCTGTAATGAAGTTTTTCTCAGTATGACAAACTACATATCTCGTTTCATTCCAAATTACTCAACAGCTCCCGATCCTCTGCTTAAATGACATGATATAGAATGGTCCAGGGCGGAGACATCAAAATGTCTTTCAAAAATTTTAAGATGATCCCTCTGCTGACTATGTTGTTGGTTACTTCGATCCAAACTAGACACATCAATCTATGTTGATGCAAGTCTGGTGGAAATCGAGGCAATTCTCGTGCAGACTGGTCCTGATGATCAAAACGTCACCAGTGAGGGTGGAAACTAAACGGCTTCTACCGCAGATCTGGTATCCCAAAATCGCTCAAGATGTAAATATACATTAACAAATGATCACCATGTCAGGAAAATGCCCCAGTCTCTCAACATGACAACCATTCCGACAAAACCATGTGGTCATGTCAGTATGGGTTTTCGTAATCCATATCCTTCCACTGATTACCTTCTAGTCGCCATAGACGAATATTCAAGATATCATGTTATGGAAGTAGTCAATGCCACCGCAGTTAATCATGTTATTCCAAAACTAGATACTCTGTTTGCCACACATAGTATAGTCGATGAACTCAAACCTGACAATGGTCCTCCATTTAATGGACAAGAACATGCACATTGCGCAGTGATCACAGCCGGCATTCCTCCAGCAACATGCCTCTTTAATCGACCAATCGAAACAAAGCAACCAGAACCAGTCTCCAAAAATGTTGCTGATTTCCAGTCAAATGCTCAGGCTAATGAGCATGTGGCAAAGACCTGAATACGAACAAATGTTACAATGACACACCTTTGCGAATCAATCCCTTAAAAGTTGGTCTTAGTTAGACAGAAACACTATAACAAAACCCACGACGAGATACAGTACACATCCATACATAGTTATATCTATGAAAGGATCTATGATCGTACTAAAGAGTCCTGATGACAAGTCTTTAGCTAGAAGTAATTCACCCTTCAAGAGTATTCATCTATCAATCTGACGCCATATGACGTCATAATCAGCTAAGCGGCGTATAGGATGACATCATACTCATTATGTCATAAATGATTCCATTAGGCCTGTCTTTAACTCTTAATAATCCGACACGTTGTACGAATTGTATGTCTCTATTATTTAATAAAATGTCCGTTGAATATTTTGAAACTAATTTGACTGGGCACTGTTGCGGCCATAGGCAGCATATGGCAGCAACAACGCACACTCAAATTAGTTCCAATATATTTAATAGCTTAGCTTTAGTTTTCTGGAAATTGAGTCAGATAGTTCAGAGATCGATCTATCTCAACACGAACTAGGTGTGGGTGGAGCTTAGCTAGAGATGGGCGGAGTATGGCTAAAAATGGAAAGATCCATTCTCTCATCAAAACCACACTATTAGAGCTACATGTACAGTGGATGCTCCTGATTCATGGCGATGCCTCTAATGATGTATCAACTCCTAACAATCATAACCCGCCCACTGATGACCGCCAAAAAGACTGACTCGAAGATGGTACCCAAGTCCTATCAGAACCAGACCAACCTACATTTCAGTCATATTGATTCTTATATATACACCTGTGCAAAAGTTAAGCACCAGCAAAAACAATAGAACGTAGAAACATGATGGTACAACTAGGCTGCCATACTTTTTGTCCCCGCGTTAGCTGACATAATTCCAAGTACGAAATGCACATGCATGCATGACTTCACGCCGCTTGATGTCCGTGCGTGGCGGGAAACAGCACACGTGTTCAGTTATGTAAAAGTCCAGTTTAAGGTGTAGAACATTACATACAGATTTAGGCGACAAGATTAGGAATTTTGTGTTCATGACCGTGGTTTATTTGTACAGAGAGAATTAGCTCTTGATTGTGAACCGCTATGGCAAGACGAAGGTTAAGTGATCGTGTGAAATGGCAAATCATAGGCATGCATACCACTGGTATGTCATGCAGAGAGATTGGCAGACAGCTGAACATTAACCATACTGTAATCAGTCGTTTGATTGCAAAACATGGGCAAACTAACGAGGTGAAGGACAGGCCTAGATCTGGAAGACCGAAGAAGACTACTGCCCGTGATGATCGAGCCCTAGTACGCCTTGTTAGGAGATCTCCATTCACCACCAGCAGAGTGCTCAGCCAGCAATGGGAAACGCGCAATAGAGTGTCAATGTCTACCGTCAAAAGGAGACTATATGCTGCTGGCATGAAAGCTAGGAGACCTGTCAGACGTCCTCTCCTCACTGCACACCACAAAGAGGAGTGTCTGAGGTGGTGCAACGAAAGAAGACACTGGAACATGAGATCCTGGAGACGGGTACACTGGTCCGATGAAAGTCGGTTCCTGCTTCATGCCACAGATGGTCGAACTCGTGTATGGAGGTCCAGACGCACGGCGTACGACCAACGTAACATCATGGAAGAAGTTCCATTTGGTGGAGGTTCCGTTATGATATGGGGTGCATCTCATTTGATTGTAAGCTGGATCTGTTGACTGTACCTGGAACACTAAATGGACAAAGATATCAAGATTCCATACTGGATAGAGTTGTGGTCCCTCATTTTGTAAATCATGCACCTGGAACCCACCCTATATTCATGGATGACAACGCCCGACCACATCGTGCTAGAGCTGTGCATGAATACCTCCGCCAGAATGCCATCGAAACCCTACCATGGCCAGCAAGGAGCCCTGACATGAACCCTATTGAGCATATCTGGGACATTCTGGGAAACATGGTGAGAAGGAGGGATCCTCCTGTGCAGAACCTACAGGAATTAACAGACGCACTCCATCTTGAATGGCAACGAATACCACAATGGCGTATCAGTCGGTTGGTGACCAGCATGAGACGTCGTGTCCAGGCCGTCATCCAGGCACAAGGTGGATATACCCGGTATTAATAATGACAGTCTCAAACTCGTGCACAGATGTTAAACTTCGTTTTCAGACACCATTAATGACAATCTAGCCACGTGTGTCAACTGTAGGGCAATAGTTGTCAGTTGTGTCAACGTAACCATATTCAGGCCTCGTTTTCAAGTTCAAACAAAAACATACAGTGTTTCCCCACCATCATAATCAGCATTCCTCTAGTTGCATTATTACCTCTTGCACTAAGATGGATGGGTACATAAATGTTTATGCTATTGCTTTCTTCATAGCACATGAATATACCCTCGCATGTGCGTAAAAATAGGGTGGTGCTTAACTTTTGCACAGGTGTATAGTATGCTTATATTAGTTTATAGATATTCAAAGTTTCATTACTAAACCGAGAGATGCCGTGTATTTGTCTTGCTCCATAAATTAATGATAACTCATTATCCAACAATGATTTCTTCCGGTGTTTACATCACCCATGGATTTTGCTCATCATGCATTCAGTAACCTTCAGTCATACAATACCATTGGCATATTTATGCTAACAGACTATTCAGTTTGTATTTAGTAATGGACCTTTCCACTTTATCCATCCATCATATGACGTCATAATTAACTACGTGACGAGTAGAATGACATCATAATCAATGACGTCATTATCATGCCATGAATGATGTAGATAAGTACGTCACGAACGCATAATTGAAGACGGACTATGCGTTGCATTGTTGTACGAATTGTATGTCTTTACTATTTAATAAAGATTCTGTTGAATATTTTGAAACTAATTTGACTGGGCGCTGTTGCTGCCTTAAGCAGCCACAGCACCCAGTCAAATTAGTTTCAAAATATTTAACAGTTTAACAGCTTATCTGTAGTTTTCTGGAAATTAATAGTCAGAGTTCCGGGATCGATCCCAACATGTGCGGGTGTGTGGGTGGAGCTTAGCTAGAGGTGGGGCGTGCTTAGCAAAAAATGGAAACGTCCATTATCATCTCAGGCAATTTCAGAACATTACATAAATGCTGAAACAATCACTCATCATTAGTATAGAGATGCATGTAGAATATGACTAGGCTGTATATGTATGGGAGAGCGGGGATGGTTTGGACAGTTTTCACAAAAATCGTCATAGTTATTGTAGCACGGATCGACCGGACGGGTACGGACTGTCCCAGCTAAGCTGGGTGCGGGACGGCCATTCCGGATACGCTCCAAGCTCGGGCCCCCTAAGTAGGATAGTACGCATGTATACGCCCTATGAGAGAGGTTTTCGTTTCGTTAAGAGCTTCACTGACAACACGTGTCGGGATTGGGAGAGAGTATATACGCTTATAGTGTACCGAGTTGATACTTGTGATTTTCTTAAATCTTACTATTCTCGTCATACCGATCAGGACCAGAATGAAGCGAGGATTACAGAACTTTTCACTATTTTAAAATCGGACAAGAAATGGCCGAGTTATCGTAGAAACTCCCCGTTTAATTATTTACAAAATATTGCTTTTGATGTCGTAATCGCCTGTATGCATTAACTGAACGGGGAATGTGCTGTTCACATGATAGCCACGTCACCACTTCTCGCTGCACGCTGATTGGCTACTGCTCGCCCACTGATTGGCTGGAGCGCCTGCCTCTGACATCACGAGTAGTATAAAAGGGACGAAAAAATGAGAATCGAGAGCATCATCGGCTAGGAAGTCAAGAAGACTGCTGGACCAGCACAGTGCTAGATGCGGGACAACTGCAGACCGACGGTGATCCCATCATCACTGCGGTGCCTCTCGGAATTGAGATCTCCTGCACCGGTGGGCAGTCTTACGACGTTCCACGATACAGAATTTTGGATGCTCCCGGATGGCCATCCGGGAGCACAAATAAATTAAAGTAAGAACGCACCCATCCAGACTTTCCTAAGGGAGCTTTCCTGAGGAAAGGGCCTTGTGGACCCGATGTGATTCTACGGAATGTAGAGCTGATGGTGATTCCTGGTGGATAACTCGCCGGATCTTCCGACCACGCTGAAAAGTGGCCTGTGATAATTAACTTTTAGACCAGTCTGGTGCAACTTTGTTCTGTGCGCCGCAAGAGCTATGTGACATATTCCCCACACCGTGTACCCAGTTATTGTACATGCATAATTAATCATAACAGTAGCCCTCTCTGTTAATGAGCAACTTTCAACTTTCAAACCGCCGTCGCCGGACGGAAACTTTACAACAACTGTTTAAATCATATATTAGCTAAAATGACTATCTAATGGAACCAAGAGGGATAGGCTCCTCAAAGGGTTCCGTTAACAGGCAGCAGTGGGCCCGTGAGGGTCTGGAGACACGTAAAGAAACAAGGTAGCCTATACTGCAGAGGAGATACTGAAGGCCTCCGTGTCTAATGAAGGATGAATCAACATCCTACTGTGGTACCATCTAGTCGGCACATTGTTCGGGCTGCTGAACTTGGTAATAGTAAGTGGACATGCGTGGTGCATGGATGATAGTCCACACCCAGGACATCTCTAGCTGCTGCAGACTAGAAGTTTGTTGTGTTTGCTAGAGATGGCCTGCAGGTAAGGCCGGGGAAAACAGTCAAAGTTCGTATAGGGTTGGCAGATAGGTACGGATCAGATCGTCGGTTACCCCTGAGTGTAAGGTCAGATGGTGATCGCTATCGACTGGGTCGCCGGCCAGTCGGCTTGATCATGTCAGTTCATCAACCCGTTCTTGCTTATGAGTGGTCAAGATGGCTCAATGTACAGTCAGGCCATGGCAAGTGTTCGTATTGCGAGTCATGTCTCCTGTGATCAAAGGTCATGAAAAGTGATTCTTTGGGAAGCAGGAGGCTATATGTGTGAGACGGTGTAACCTGTCACTTGCTGGACGGGTGTAGCAGTCTGTGATCCCAAGTACCCGCAGGATGAATGACCTGGCTAGTACGATCTATGTGGGGCCTCTTAGCTAAAATGACGTCCAAGAATGATCTACGCGGAGCCCTTAGCTAAAATGACATCTAGCCACCTCCTCTGTTGCCCTCGCTAAGACGACCTCTTAATTGGCATCCAGTACGGTCCACTCGGGTTGAGAGTCAACAGGGTGCGCCTTGACTCTGTCCTGGATTATGTTCCCCTAACTTGGACAGGTCTTTATCTCAGGCATATACGGAGAGGTACCCAGCCTAGGCTGCATCCTGTGTGGAGAACTGGGTGTCCATCCGGCGTGGCGGGGACAGGGAAACACACCGGGAAGGCCAAAGGGTACAACTGCATCTCAATCATCCGTTCTTCTTCACCGTCATGAGAGTGTATTGCATCAACAGTCTGCCTGCAGAAATCTGCCTGCAGAAATCTTCCCTGCATTCAAGATCATGCCATCTCGCGCTATTTCATATCTTCTTCTTTTCGATCGCTGGTATCACACTTGGAGAGCCGTTCTCAAGATGAAATCTGTGGTTTTCTGCAGTTCTTCCACAGGCCCATACAGCTTTTCAAGAAAAGAGGTTGACAAAGGCCAGATCTCTTCTCTCAGCAGCTGATACGTACTGCGACATTAAAGTATGTGCTCTGTGGTATGCTCTGCTTCTCCACAAGGACAAGCGGGTGATGTCATATTAGCATATCAATTTCAGTGACTTATTAACTCTTACCGTACCGATCACCAATAGGTACTCAAGTAGCTATACTATTGTACATTTCATTATTTCTGCAATTGGTACTGATGACTAATAGGTAACTTCCCGGTCTTTCCAACCGCAATTTTATACTTTCTGTTTATATTGTGAATATTATCTATATTTCCGTGGGTTGTCTCAACTAACAGCACCGTAAGATCCTAGACCTGTGATATATCGTTAGCCCTGTATTAGTTAGTTATGTATATAGCAAGTAGCCATCCTAGTTAATATGTTTTGTTTATTTATAAAAACTCTAGGATGCATTAAGCTAGGTAATACTACACAGCAACACTATATACCCGCATCACTATATTTCGCCAGCATCAATTTTACACTGAGGTCGCTGATCATGCTCTAATTGCTTGAGCCTGACATGTTACTGACTAAACCTGGCTATTCTAGCTCAATAAGATAGGTTTAAAGTGGTTAGGGACACTTTCTCCTCAAGAGACGCATAGTGTACACCTCTTTTCCGGATGTAGTGGATATGTAACACCACGCACTGGCTAGGTTGTGTAAAATTGGCCAATTACCTTAGGGCCTCTTATTAATATCGAATTATTGTCTCTTTCCACGATCCACCAGCCGCAAGGCGTAATAATTGTTTGGATTCCCCATCGACGCGTTAGCAGAGGTTTCTGAGCGGTGATAACTAAAGTGCCGATTTACACACACCTCCCCCTGTATCTTCGGATATTAGTTAGTTACACTCCCCCACCAATGTAGGAAGCACTGCGAAAAGAAATTAATTATATTGCGACATCGGCCTGCAGCGCATATCTGGGCATTCTGGAACTTAACCCTAATGACAGGTAAAATGTCAATTCCGTAGCGCGCGGTGACGGATGAGATGCGGATCTCCATCCAATTCGTTGTAGTGTCTGGGTGAGGTCGTAGAACCTACCATGCCCCACAGGAAGGACACTAGTGGTGGATTTCTGTCTCTTTCTCCCCACCATAAATGATAAAGCGCTTTCTAAAATTGCTTTTGTGAACTATAAACTTGTCCTAGTGATGTTATATGTGGTTGCGGGGCAATGGTGACCGGATCGTTATTTGATTCGGGAGCTATTGCTCCGTAACATGTACGTACGATATCTTTCGGAGGTAGATGCTGTGTATGGCGACCTACGGGAAGCTGAGCATCTTCGCCTGTTAGATGAATGTGTCTAAAGTTAGGTAGGAATCCCTGCCACTTGCGGCCAAAGCTTTAATCGTATCTAATAACCAAATGGTAGGTTAGAATGTAGCAGAAGGCCCGTTTAAATAAAGCGGCAACTACCAATGCAGTAAATTTGGACCTACATAAGACGGTGACCTGTGAATTCTTCGGAAATCATTCGTCCCATCTTCACCTAAACCAGTGTGCATCACATTAATTCTGGCTTCACTAGGATTGACTAACACTTAGCATTTTTGTTTGAACAAAATAGTGGCCTTTTTGCCAGCTCTTTTCTCCGCTTCGGCGTTGAAGGCATTTTCCTGTGACGGAGGCCCGCGCGAGGCACTTTCCTCTTGCAACAACATTTTTTTTGTGTGTGTTAGGGGTGTAATTAGTTTATGTTAAACTACCAAGTAGCCTCGACGCGATGCTCCCTTGCAGGGATACCTCTGCAGATTTACGGATGTGTGTGGTACCTTCGGCAAGACCACGTAGAAAGAACACCGGTTAGCTCTATGTACTGTATTATTTGCTCATTACTGTCAAACGAATGATATTGTTTGTATAGTTTATTATTGGTGACTGTTTAATTAATACCATCATGTCCGTTCTTCCAAATTGGTAATGGACCATCATACCGGTGACACCAACAGTTGGGACGAGACCGTGAGGTTCAATCTCGGCGGCAATGGTCGCACGGCGCCGCTGGAACTTGAACGTTCCATCGGCTCTAGAGTCTGGTCTTTGTACCTTCCGGAGAGACGCAATACAGGATCCGCCACCCCGAGAACTGAAGGAAATTTCAATTTCCCTTTCTCCGAGATCTAACAATACTCACCATTCTATTACTTCTGATACACTAGCCCTGATAGCTGGGCCCTAGGATTATAGACGTAGAAAGCTTTACCGACTCCTGGAACCGGGTACTCAGCTCCCAACTGCCGAGTACCCATTTGCCATGAAGCTCATATTGTTTGCATAGCCACCAAACAAGAGAAACCCATGGCTTGCCTCTGCAATCTGGAAATCTGCAGCTGTGGGCTGGGAGGCTGGGTCCGTAATAGAATGGTGAGTATTGTTAGATCTCGGAGAAAGGGAAATTGAAATTTCCTTCATTCTCCTTCGATCAATACTCACCATTCTATTACTTCTGATATACACCAGATTTAGTCAGTCACCTGGTGGGAAGGGGCAAGCCATAAATTGCTACTTTTTCCCCTTGACGAAAGAGCTAGACGTAAAACTTGATTAATGGAGACCTAAAAGGACCATCAAGTTAACGGAACCGAACCACATTCACATCACTGCCCCCTCCCGTTTTTCTCCTAAGAAAAGGGAGAGAACTCACGAACATGCATCTGGCCTGAAACACAAATATGCCAAGAGGGTTAACTGCTCTTTGCATATATATATATATATATATATTAGCCTGGGAATGAGCATGAATATATAAGATGAACATGATATATAGACATAATACAAAAAACTCTCAATCTTTAATTACCTCATGATATTTGGATTCCAGATGTGGCGCCTCCAACCATTCACTTGTCTGGCCATCAGTGACACAATCTGGTTGACATCCTCTCGCTCGACCATGTCTGCTTCTTAATTCTTCCTTACAAATGCCAAAAAAGGGAGAAGAGCAGTGTGGTCGTATAACCACATGTATCGTTTCAAAACAGCTAAAGCGAGTGGATTGGCTAAGTCTCACACATCCCTCATATAGTAATCCGTGAAAGAGGACTCACAGTGCCATTGTGCAACAAGCCATGATGTCCTCTAATGGAACACCACTGTAAAGGGCGGTCGAGGCGGCTATTCCTCTAACATCGTGTGCCCTTGCGCATTGCACCTGGTGCCCAGTCGCAATCTCATGGATAGTCTGAATGCATTCGACTACCCAACGAGAGATAGAATCCATGGATGCGGCGCCATATAACTTCTTATGGCAGATCCACAGATGTCTATCATTCGACCGTAACGAGTCTGTCCATTTCTTGTACTTAGTCAAAGCACGGACTGGGCACCAGACACTGGCATCACGATCAAACCTAGTTAGTTTCGGTATAATGATCGGTTTGCCGGAATATCTCAAAGATTGATTCTTTGACATAAACTCTGCTCTTGGCAGTAGACGCAGACCCTCTCCGGAGACAATAAATCGGTCCCTCTCTGCTGAAAGTGCATGGATCTCACTGCGCCTTCTAGCTGAGGAAGCTGCCAATAGAAAGACCGCCTTTAGAGTCAAATGTTTTAGACTAGCCGAATGCAACGGTTCGAAAAGGTGCTTGGCCAGTACATTAAGCACTAAAGATAGACTCCAGGCTGGAATGACTACTGGTTGTCTCGGTCGGAGATTGAAGGAAATTTCAATTTCCCTTTCTCCGAGATCTAACAATACTCACCATTCTGTTACTTCTGATATAGAGCTGGCCCTGACAGCTGGCTCTAGGACTATAGACTTAGAAAGCTTTACCGACTCCTTGGAACCGGGTACTCGGCTCCCAACTGCCGAGTACCCGTCTACCATAGAGCTCATATTGTTTGCATAGCCACCAAACAAGAGAAATCCATGGCTTGCCTCTGTGGGGCTGGGAGGCTGGGTCCGTAACAGAATGGTGAGTATTGTTAGATCTCGGAGAAAGGGAAATTTAAATTTCCTTCATTCTCCTTCGATCAATACTCACCATTCTGTTACTTCTGATATACACCAGATTTGGTCAGTAACCTGGTGGGAAGGGGCAAGCCATACATGCTACTTTAGCCCCATGGAGAAAGAATTAGACTTAAACTTGACTAACGGAGACCTAAAAAGGACCGTCAAGTTAACAGAACCGAATCACATTCGCATCACTGCCCCCCCCCCTTTTTTCTCCTAAGAAAAGGGAGAGGACTCACGAACATGCATCTCGCCTGAAAACACAAATATGCCAAGAGGGTTAACTGCTCTTTGCATATACACATGTATTAGCCTGGGAATGAGCATGAATATATAAAATGAATGAACATGATATATAGACATAATACAAAAAACTCTCAATCTTGAATTACCTCATGATAAATGGACTCCAGACGTACCGCCTCCAACCATTCACTTGTCCGGCCATCAGTGACACAATCTGGTTGTCATCCTCTCGCTCGACCATGTCTGCTTTTAAATTCTTTTCTTACCAAAGTGAAAAAAGGGAGAAGAGCAGTGTGGTCACTTAACTATCGTTTCAAAACAGCTAAAGCGAGTGGATTGGCTGAGTCTGACACATCCCTCATATAGTAATCCGTGAATGAGGACTCACAGTGCCATTGTGCAACGGCCATGATGTCCTCTAACGGAACACCACTGTAAAGGGCGGTCGAGGCGGCTATTCCTCTAACATCGTGTGCCCTTACGCCCTGCACCTGGTGCCCAGTCGCCATCTCATGAGTAGTCTGAATGCATTCGACTACCCAACGAGAGATAGTATCCATGGATGCGGCGCCATAAGGCTTCTTATGGCAGATCCACAGATGTCTATCATTTGACCGTAACGAGTCTGTCCGTTTCCTGTACTTAGTCAAAGCATGGACCGGGCACCAGACACTGGCATCACGATCAAACCTTGTTAATTTCGGTATTATGATCAGTTTGCCGGGATATCTCAAAGATTGATTCTTTGACATAAACTCTGCTCTTGGCAGAAGACGGAGACCCTCTCCGGAGACAATAAATCGGTCCCTCTCTGCCGAAAGCGCATGGATCTCACTGCGCCTTCTAGCTGAGGAAGCTGCCAACAGAAAGACCGCCTTTAGAGTCAAATGCTTTAGACTAGCCGAACGCAACGGTTCGAAAGGGTGCTTGGCCAGTACATTAAGCACTAAAGATAGACTCCAGGCTGGAATGACTACCGGTTGTCTCGGTCGGAGATTGCTCATTCCCTTCACCATCACATTTAACTGGGCCACCTCTGGACTATCCTTGTTGGCTAGACAAGGGATAACTGATGCCAAAGCTGACTTGTATCCAGCAATTCTGAAGGGAGCTAGTCCTGCAAAGAACAGCTCACAGAGAAAGTCTGCTATTTGCTGAATAGTGGATTGAAAGGTATCAATACCCTTTTCTTCACACCAGTCTGCAAATCTGTTAACCTTGTTGTTATATGACTTGAAGGTTGACCTCCTCGCAGCCGCGATGAAATCAGCAGCTTGTCGAGAAAAGCCTTCTGACGTGGAACGTTGTTTGATAACATCCACACAGTCAATTTGAACATTTCGGGACGCTCGTGTAGGAAGCGTCCCTTGGCCTGGTAGATTATGTTCGGAATCTCGGGCAACTGCACTGGGTTTTCCACCAGCAGATCTAGCAGATCCGTGAACCACGCCCTGCTGGGCCAATACGGCGCTATTAGCAGGACCAGACACGGTTCATCCCTGATCTTCACCAATACCTTCGGCAGAAGAATGGTGGGTGGGTACGCATAAGCGTGCATCCCCCTCCAGCTTATCACCAGAGCATCTGTATCGACGGCATTTGGATCTGGAATCGGCGAGACATAAGTCATGATTTGAGCATTTTCCCGTGTCGCGAACAAGTCCACGTTGGGTTTGCCCCAATGCTCGAAGATCCTTCGCAGAACTGGAGGGTTGAGGGACCATTCTGTTGGCAAGATTCTCTGTCTGCGAGACAAAGCATCCGCCAGAATGTTCAATCGGCCAGGAATATGAGCTGCTTTCAAAACTACCGAGTAATTCCTGCACCATTGAATCAAGTGCCACACCCTGATGCACAGGGTGGGCGACCTGGTCCCTCCTTGGCGATTTATATATGATACTACTGTCGAATTGTCCGACCGTATCAATATCACCTTGCCCCTGATCATCGGAAGGAACTCTTCCAACGCCAGTTCCACTGCCATCATTTCCAACAGATTGATATGCAGCTGACTCTCCGGGAGAGTCCATGTGCCCGAGACCTGGTGTTCTCCCAGGCAGGCACCCCACCCTTCCAGCGATGCATCCGTGTAAACGGACAGCTGGGGGTGGGGTAGGTGCAGCGAAACCCCTATTAGGAGATTCTGACGCTGTTTCCACCATAGAAGATGCGACATTATCGGCTCCAAAACTGGCACCAGTTTTGACAGGGGTTCTGTTCTCTGTTTCCACAGAGACATCAGATACAACTGGATAGGTCTTCGCATTAGAGCAGCGTACGGGATAACCTGCTCCATGGAGACCATCATGCCCAGCATCTGAAGGAACCGCCTCGCCTGAATGTGGTTTCCCACTCGAAAACTCCTGAGGATGGCTAACAGAGACACCACTCTGGGCTCTGATGGGTAAACCCTGCCCTCCTCGAGGTCGAATTGCATCCTCAAATAAACGAAATGTTGAGTGGGCGTCAACTCGGATTTCTCCTCGTTGACTATCCAGCCTAGATCTGAAAGTAACTTCAGAGTCAGAGCAGTATCCACGTTCAACCTGGCTGCCGAGTCTGCCTTGAGCAGCCAGTCGTCTATGTAGGTGTGTAGCGCCACGTTCTCTTTTCTGAGAAACGCTGTCACCGCAAGGACCACTCTTGTGAAAACCCTCGGAGCTGTCGACAGGCCAAACGGGAGAACTGTAAACTCCCATACTTGATTCTGAAACGCAAATCTCAGAAACCTGTGCCAACTCCGATTCATCGGAATGTGGAAATATGCATCTTTCAGATCGATCGATACACACCACATTCCTTTCCTCAATCCCGCCATTACCGACCTCGGCGTTTCCATCTGGAACCGAGGCGTATGGATAAACCAATTTAATGGCCTGAGATTGAGTATGGGTCTCCATCCCCCCGTGCTCTTGGGGACAAGGAACATGTTTGAATAGAAGCCTGGAGTGTTCCGGTTTGCTGGTTTTATTGCTCCCTTCAGAAGCAAACCCGACACTTCCTTTTGAACGGCTTCTAACTTGTCTGGCTCCCTTGGTACGGGTGTCCAGACAGGTGCCAAAGACAGATTTTGTGGCGGAAAGTCCCACCACTCCGGCATGTAACCCTGGGAAAACCATCCCAGGACCAGACTGTCTGACGTCACACCTCGCCAAGCCTCGACGAAACGCATGAGCCTTCCACCCACCATAGACGCCTCGACGTCTAACGGGGTTGTCCGGCTCGCAGTCCGCCCCCCCCCCTTTCTTAACGAGAGAGAGTGAGAACCATTTCGTTCTAGGCACGACGGGTATAACTGGCACCGCTGTTCCTGTCCCACAGGTGCGGTCCAGGCGGATATGAAGGGAGCTTGCGTACCCTCAGGTACGCTTCGGCCCCTTCTGTCCGCCCTTTGAGGCCTTACCCTTACCCTTCCCCTTGCCCTTCCCACCTCTAGGGCGGTCAGGAGCAACATTGGGGAGGGTAGGCGCCTCTACAACCTTCCTGGGTTTCTTCGCCGGCGGCGGCTCCGAGAACCCAGCCGAAACAGACGTCGCAATAGGCCTGGCTTTCGCCTTGCTCTTATGCTTTTTCTGTTTCTTTGAAGGCTGTCCCGTTAGCGGCTTGCCCACAGCCCCTAGTGCGTGCGCTTGCCGCACTAGCTCTAGCTGTAGATTTACCGCTAACCGATTCTGCGCAATACTGGCGGTGTCCTCTAAGATGGCCCGCGCTTGGCCACCAAAGATGCTAGGCCCTGTCAGGGGCGTCCCAAGAAGACGTTCCCTGACTGCCGTAGCCGGACGCATATGATCAATGACCATTTGCCTCCTGGACTTCGTCACACGCGCTTGCACCCTTGCCAATGCATCCATTGACAGCACTAAGCCGTCATTAACGCATGATAGCGCCACAGGTGGCACAGGGTGGCCTGCCCCCGCTTCAGCCCACACCGACTGAAGTAGACGATAGGAGTGATTGACAGCGCTCATCGCTGCCCTCACACCCTCATCGCATAGGGCCAGGACTTCTTCCTGGTGTACCTGGGCCTTATCCACTAGTGCCGGACCGGGACCACCCGACCCGGCACTCTGGACGCCCAGTACCCATCGGTCATCCTCCGTGACCGACGGGACTACACCATACCTGTCGTATTCACCCCGCGGAATACGACATCTTGCCCGCACCTCCCTGGAGGCCGCAGGGAGCTGACCCTTGGTCATTAGTTGTTTACTATAAATAGCATCCAACAAATCAATGAACCGTGGATCCAGTCCCACTGACTGGATCCGGGCCGCGGGCAAAATCCCCGTCCTAATCGACGCAACCGACGGACGGGGCGCATCTTCATCGGCCGTGGCCGAAACCACAGACGGGTCCACTCTGGCTAGCCACGCCAGAGCATCAGACCAATCTACCTCCGAAGAAGATACCCCCGCAAACACGTCACCCGTTGACGTGCTTACGGGTCTGCCAGCCACGGCCTCCCGGCAAGGAGCCACGGCTGACACGCCAGGCACTCCGCTACCACACGGTTCCGCCGCCACCCCATGAAACACTCCGGTCCATGGGGTAGGTCCGCACGGAAAACCGTACGGACCCGTAGCCGTCGCGGAACCATAGCCGGACACGGGCGCCAACGGCACCCCATGTCCGGCTGCCGGACCAGGCGAGATAGGTGAGTACCACGCCTGGCCCGGCACACCAGTTCCCCTGACGGCTGGTGACAAACCAAGCCGCGTGGAACCGGTGCACGGTAACGGATTGGCCTCAGCCGCAGGTGGAGCCGCTGACCTGGCTTGCGCCAAACCAGACAAATGGAGGCCGGTTCCGTCCAGGACGGAATCAACCTCCATATTCTCCACCTGCGGCTTCACGGGCCGCAGCAACCTCTCCTCCTCGGCCTCATCGTCTTCAGACTCCGAAGAGCCGTCACTAGACGATTCAACCGTGGAGCCGTCCTGGCGGACGGCTCCCACACCTGACGGACCGGCCACCGCTACTGGACCACCCGGAGGTGGCCGCAGAGAGACAGAACCCGTCTGGCCGAAGCCAGACGGGACCGCCAGGGGGCCGTACGAGACGGCCCCCTCGGTAACCAGTCCAGAATCCTGTCCGAGGACAGGATCCGTACCAGGCATGGGGAGAAACTGCCCCCCAACCTTTGGTAGCAGGGACGACACCAGCGTGGGCAGAACGCTATGCAGAAAACCCTGCATAGCCGGACCAAACCACGCCGGCGGTGCCATCTCCGCCACCTCCAGCTGGGGACGTGGAGCACCCCCACCGGCCGAACCGGGCGCTCCACGATTTCCTCTCGGACCGCCTGACCCCGCGTCAGACCCAGCCAAGTCCTTCTGGGCAAGGAACTTAACCATCGTTTCGACGGACCACACTGCACAAACATTACACCTATGATCTATATTACACAGGGCACACCTAAAACAGACATGGTCCTTGAACATTACACGGACAAACTTATGGCATTCGTCACATGATGGCGGGGCTGGCTTGGCCTATAAAATAAGCACAAACCTACAATAAACAAGCGGAACGAGACACGGCTGGAAGGCAGACAATTAATTTTCAAATATTTTGACTCATAAATTAACCGTAACCTCCCCGCACCCCACCCCGCCACGTTACAACAACGATCGCATTGATTATGACGACAAGTATGCGGCGGGCACAACACACCCATAATAGATCCTACAGGATGTGTAACGGCTCCAGGAATCATATCGCATAGCATTCAGGGTATATTTACTAATCAATATAAATTATACTCCTAACGAACGCAGCACGATATGTGAAGAAAACAACAAAATGTTATAACAAAACTGCTGTCTCACACGGTAAAACCGCAGACCACACATCTACTCAAGAATTTTGAAACCACCGATCATTGCAAACCGATCGTGATCGCACGTAAACTTGATCATTCTAAAGTTTCCGGTACCATTTTTTAGTACGCAGCACCCAGAATAAGATGCGCGAATTAATGAAAAAATTTTTCTTCACATAAACATCCGAGCGACCGGGTGTGACGTCACCCGCTCGGATTCTACGGAGAACGACGTCAGCCGATATTCGTGTTAGAAATACCGTAGCAAACACCTATTTTCATATCTGCCGATCGCCTGTTGGGGTTTAAAGAAGGCGATCGTCTGGCATATATCGTTGCTAGCACACGTCCCAGATTCTATGGGGTCAGAAATTGGAACATGCGACACAACGAAATTTAGAGACCTAAGTCTTTTAACTATGGATAATAAAGAACAATACAACCTGGTTGTCTTGGGCGGTATTCTCCATAGTCCTTAGTTAATCCTTTTCAGAACACACAAACTATCACTGATTAAAGACTTAGATTATTTTAAAACACTAAAATCCTTAATGCAAAAAGCATGTATTGCTCTTGTTGCTATGCAAACAAGAATGAGCTCTATGGTAAACGGGTACTCGGCAGTGGGGAGCCGGGTACCCGGTTCCCAGGAGTCGGTAAAGCTTTCTAAGTCTATAATCCTAGAGCCGCTGTCAAGGCCAGCTGTATATCAGAAGTAACAGAATGGTGAGTATTGATCGAAGGAGAACACACCAGTCCATGGAGTAGGCCCGCACGGAAAACCGTGCGGACCCATAGCAGACACGGAACCGTGGTCAGACATTGGCGCCAACGGCACCCCATGTCTGACCGCCGAACCAGGCGAGATAGGTGAGTACCACGCCTGGCCCAGCACACCCGTCACCGTGTCGGCTGGCATCAAACCAACCATCACGGGACAGGTGCCCGGTACCAGATTGGCCTCAACCACGGGCGGAGCCGCTGCCCTGGCTTGCGCCAAGCCAGACAGATGGAGGACGGTTCCGTCCAGGATGGAATCGACCTCCATATTCTCCACCCGTGGCATAACAGGCCGCAGCAACCTCTCCTCCTCGGCCTCCTCGTCTTCAGACCCCGAACAGTCGTCAGTAGACGAAGAAACCGTGAAGCCGTCCCGGCGGACGGCTCCCATGCCTGACGGACCGGCCATCGCTACTGGACCACCCGGAGGTGGCCGCAGAGAGACAGAACCCGTCAGGCCTGAGCCAGACGGAACTGCCAGGGGGCCGTACGAGACGGCTCCCTCGGTGACCAGTCCAGAACCCTGTCCAAGGACAGGGTCCGTACCAAGCATGGGGAGAGACTGCCCAACAACCTTCGGGAGCATGGACGACACCAGCGTGGGCAGAACGCTATGCAGAAAGTCCTGCATAGCCGGACCAAACCACGCCGGCGGTGCCATCTCCGCCACCTCCAGCTGAAGACATGGAGCGCCCCCACCGGCTGAACCGGACGCTCCACGATTTAACTTCGGACCGCCTGACCCCGCGTCAGACCCAGCCAAATCCTTCTGGGCAAGGAACTTCATCATATCCATGGACCACACTGCACACACATTAACCTACTATCAAGGTTACATGCAGTACATCTAAAGCAGACATGGTCCTTAAACAGGACCCGGACGAACTTGTGGCACTCGTCACATGATGGCGGGGCTGGCTTGGCCTGTAAATAAGCACAAACCCACAATAAGCAAGCGGAACGACACACGGATGGAAGGCAGACAATTAATTTTCAAATAAATTGACCATAAATTAACTGTAACCCTCCCGCACCCCACCCCGCAACGTTACAGCAAAGATCGCATTGATTATGATGACAAGAACGAAGCGGGCATAAATACACCCATAAATTGATCCTCCAGGATGTATAACGGAACCAGGAATCATATCGCATAGCATTCGGGGTATATTTACCAATCAATATAAATTATACTCCTAACGAAAGCCAAAACAATATGTGGAGAAACAACAAAATGTAAACAAACTGCTGTAGCACACGGTAAAACCGCAGACCACACATCTAAATCAAGAATTTTGAAACCACCGATCATTGCAAACAGATTGTGATAACACGCAAAACTTGAACATTCCAAAGTTTTCTGGTACCATTTTTAGTACACAGCACCCAGAACAAGATGCGCGAATTAATGAAAAAATTTTCTTCACATAAACATCCGAGCACCACGGGTGTGACGTCACCCGCTCGGATCTTACGGAGAACGACGTCAGCCAATATTCGTGTTACAAATACCGTAGCAAACACCTATTTTCATATCTGCCAATCACCTGTTGGGGTTAAAGAAGGCGACCATCCGGCATATCTCGTTGTTAACACACGTCCCAGATTCTTTGGGGTTAGAAATTGGAACATGCGACACAAACGAAATTTCAAAGACCTAAATCTTTTAACTATGGAATAATAAGGAAATATACGACCTGGTTATCATCGGCAGTATCCATATTATCCAAATATCCTTGCAGTAGAGTCACTAGCTATCACAATCACAGTTTACACAAAGACTTAGCTTTTATTTCTCAATCTTTCCAACTGCTAAAAGCATGTATAGCTCTTGTTGCTATGCAAACAAGAATGAGCTCTATGGTAGACGGGTACTCGGCAGTTGGGTGCCGAGTACCCGGTTCCAAGGGGTCGGTAAAGCTTTCTAAGTCTATAGTCCTAGAGCCAGCTGTCAGGGCCAGCTGTATATCAGAAGTAACAGAATGGTGAGTATTGATCGAAGGAGAATGCTCATTCCCTTCACCATCACATTCAACTAGGCCACCTCTGGACTATCCTTGTTGGCTAGACAAGGGATAACTGATGCCAAAGCTGACTTGTACCCAGCAATTGTGACAGGAGCAAGTCCTGAAAAGAACAGCTCACAGAGAAAGTCTGCTATTTGCTGAATAGTGGATTGAAAGGTATCAATACCCTTTTCTTCACACCAGTCTGCAAATCTGTTGTTGTTATATGACTTGAAGGTTGAAATCTGCAGGTTGTCGAGAAAAGCCTTCCGACGTGGAACGTTGTTTGATAACATCCACACAGTCAATTTGAACATTTCGGGATGCTCGTGTAGGAAACATCCCTTGACCTGGCAGATTATGTTCCGAATCTCGGGTAACTGCACTGGGTTTTCCACCAGCAGATCTAGAAGATCCGTGAACCACGCCCTGTTGGGACAAAACGGCGCTATTAGCAGGACCAGGCACGGTTCCTCCCTGATCTGCACCAATATCTTCGGTAGAAGAATGGTGGGTTGGTACGCGTATGCGTGCATCCCTCTCCAGCTTATCGCCAGAGCATCTGTATCGACGGCATTTGGATCTGGAATCGGCGAGACATAAGTAATGATCTGAGCATTTTCCGTTGTGGCGAACAAGTCCACGTTGGCTTTGCCCCAATGCTCGAAGATCCTGAGGGTTGAGAGACCATTCTGTTGGCAGAATTCTCTGTCTGCAAGACAAAGCATCCGCCAGAATGTTCATTCGCCCAGGAATGTGAGCTGCTTTCAAAACAACCGAGTAATTCCTGCACCACTGAATCAAGTGCCACACTTTGATACACAGTGTGGGTGACTTGGTCCCGCCTTGGCGATTTATGTATGATACTACTGGCGAGTTGTCCGACCGTATCAATATCGCCTTGCCCCTGACTTTTGGAAGAAACTTTTCCAATGCCAGTTCCACTGCCATCATTTCCAACAAATTGATATGCAGCTAGCTCTCTTGGAGAGTCCATGTGCCCGAGACCTGGTGTTCTCCCAGGCAGGCCCCCCCCCCCATCCCTCCAGCGATGCATCCATGTACACGGACAGCTGGGGTGGGGTAGGTGCAGCGAAACTCCTACTAGGAGATTCTGGCGCTTTTTCCACCATACAAGATGCGACATTATTGGCTCCAAAACTGGCACTAGCTTTGACAGGGGTTCTGTTCTCTGTTTCCATAGAGACATCAGATACAACTGGATAGGTCTTCGCATCAGAGCAGCATACGGGATTACCTGCTCCAAGGAGGCCATCATGCCCAGCATCTGAAGAAACCGTCGCGCCTGAATGTGGTTTCCCAATAGAAAACTCTTGAGGATGGCTACAGAGACACCACTCTGTGCTCTGCCGGGTAAACCCTGCCCTCCTCGAGATTGAATCGCATCCCTAAATAAACGAAATGTTGAATGGATGTCAACTCGGATTTCTCCTTGTTGACTATCCAGCCTAGATCTGAAAGCAACTTCAGAGTCAGAGCAGTATCCACCTCTAACCTGGCTGATGTGTCTGCTTTGATCAGCCAATCGTCTATGTAGGTGTGAAGCGCCACGTTCTCTTTTCTGAGAAACGCTGTCACCTCAAGGACCACTCTTGTGAAAACCCTTGGAGCTGTCGACAGGCCGAACGAGAGGACTATAAACTCCCATACTTGATTCTGAAAAGCAATCTCAGAAAGCTGTGACAACTCCTGTTCATTGGAATGTGGAAATATGCATCTTTCAGATCGATCGATACACACCACATTCCCTTTCCTCAATCCCGCCATTACCGACCTCGGTGTTTCCATCTGGAACCGAGGCGTATGGATAAACCAATTTAATGGCCTGAGATTGAGTATGGGTCTCCATCCCCCCGTGCTCTTGGGGACAAGGAACATGTTTGAATAGAAGCCTGGAGTGTTCCGGTTTGCTGGTTTTATTGCTCCCTTCAGAAGCAAACCCGACACTTCCTTTTGAACGGCTTCTAACTTGTCTGGCTCCCTTGGTACGGGTGTCCAGACTGGTGCCAAAGACAGATTTTGTGGCGGAAAGTCCCACCACTCCGGCATGTAACCCTGGGATAACCATCCCAGGACCAGACTGTCTGACGTCACACCTCGCCAAGCCTCGACGAAACGCATGAGCCTTCCACCCCCATAGACGCCTCGACGTCTAACGGGGTTGTCCGGCTCGCAGTCCGCCCCCCCCCCCCCCTTTCTTAACGAGAGAGAGTGAGAACCATTTCATTCTAGGCACGACAGGTATAACTGGCACCGCTGTTCCTGTCGCACAGGTGCGGTCCAGGCGGATATGAAGGGAGCTTGCGTACCCTCAGGTACGCTTCGGCCCCTTCTGTCCGCCCTTTGAGGCCTTACCCTTACCCTTCCCCTTGCCCTTACCACCTCTAGGGCGGTCCGGAGCAACATTGGGGAGGGTAGGCGCCTCTACAGCCTTCCTGGGTTTCTTCGCCGCCGCCGGCTCCGAGAACCCAGCCGAAACAGACGTCGCAATAGGCCTGGCTTTCGCCTTGCCCTTATGCTTTTTCTGTTTCTTTGAAGGCTGTGCTGTTAGTGGCTTACCCACAGCCCCTAGTGCGTGCGCTTGCCGCACTAGCTCTAGCTGTAGATTTACCGCTAACCGATTCTGCGCAATACTGGCGGTGTCCTCTAAGATGGCCCGCGCTTGGCCACCAAAGATGCTAGGCCCTGTCAGGGGCGTCCCAAGAAGACGCTCCTTGACTGCCGTAGCCGGACGCATATGGTCAATGACCATTTGCCTCCTGGACTTCGTCACACGCGCTTGCACCCTTGCCAATGCGTCCATTGACAGCACCAAGCCGTCATTAACGCACGATAGCGCCACAGGTGGCACAGGGTGGCCTGCCCCCGCTTCAGCCCACACCGACTGAAGTAGACGATAGGAGTGATTGACAGCGCTCATGGCTGCCCTCACACCCTCATCGCATAGGGCCAGGACTTCTTCCTGGTGTACCTGGGCCTTATCCACTAGTGCCGGACCGGGACCACCCGACCCGGCACTCTGGACGCCCAGTACCCATCGGTCATCCTCCGTGACCGACGGGACTACACCATACCTGTCGTATTCACCCCGCGGAATACGACACCTTGCCCGCACCTCCCTGGAGGCCGCAGGGAGCTGACCCTTGGTCATTAGTTGTTTGCTATAAATAGCATCCAACAAATCAATGAACCGTGGATCCAGTCCCACTGACTGGATCCGGGCCGCGGGCAAAATCCCCGTCCTAATCGACGCAACCGACGGACGGGGCGCATCTTCATCGGCCGTGGCCGAAACCACAGACGGGTCAACTCTGGCTAGCCACGCCAGAGCATCAGACCAGTCTACCTCCGAAGAAGATACCCCCGCAAACACGTCACCCGTTGACATGCTTGCGGGTCTGCCAGCCATGGCCTCCCGGCCAGGAGCCACGGCTGACACGCCAGGCACTCCGCTACCACATGGTTCCGCCGCCACCCCATGAAACACTCCGGTCCATGGGGTAGGTCCGCACGGAAAACCGTACGGACCCGTAACCGTCGCGGAACCATAGCCGGCCACGGGCGCCAACGGCACCCCATGTCCGGCTGCCGGACCAGGCGAGATAGGTGAGTACCACGCCTGGCCCGGCACACCGGTTCCCCTGACGGCTGGTGACAAACCAAGCCGCGCGGAACCGGTGCACGGTAACGGATTAGCCTCAGCCGCAGGTGGAGCCGCTGACCTGGCTTGCGCCAAACCAGACAAATGGAGGCCGGTTCCGTCCAGGACGGAATCAACCTCCATATTCTCCACCTGCGGCTTCACGGGCCGCAGCAACCTCTCCTCCTCGGCCTCATCGTCTTCAGACTCCGAAGAGCCGTCACTAGACGAATAAACCGTGGAGCCGTACTGGCGGACGGCTCCCACACCTGACGGACCGGCCACCGCTACTGGACCACCCGGAGGTGGCCGCAGAGAGACAGAACCCGTCTGGCCGAAGCCAGACGGGACCGCCAGGGGGCCGTACGAGACGGCCCCCTCGGTAACCAGTCCAGAATCCTGTCCGAGGACAGGATCCGTACCAGGCATGGGGAGAAACTGCCCCCCAACCTTTGGTAGCAGGGACGACACCAGCGTGGGCAGAACGCTATGCAGAAAACCCTGCATAGCCGGACCAAACCACGCCGGCGGTGCCATCTCCGCCACCTCCAGCTGGGGACGTGGAGCACCCCCACCGGCCGAACCGGGCGCTCCACGATTTCCTCTCGGACCGCCTGACCCCACGTCAGACCCAGCCAAGTCCTTCTGGGCAAGGAACTTAACCATCGTTTCGACGGACCACACTGCACAAACATTACACCTATGATCTATATTACACAGGGCACACCTAAAACAGACATGGTCCTTGAACATTACACGGACAAACTTATGGCATTCGTCACATGATGGCGGGGCTGGCTTGGCCTATAAAATAAGCACAAACCTACAATAAACAAGCGGAACGAGACACGGATGGAAGGCAGACAATTAATTTTCAAATATTTTGACTCATAAATTAACCGTAACCTCCCGCACCCCACCCCGCCGCGTTACAACCACGATCGCATTGATTATGATGACAAGAACGCGGCGAGCACCACACACCCATAATAGATCCTACAGGATGTGTAACGGCTCCAGGAATCATATCGCATAGCATTCAGGGTATATTTACTAATCAATATAAATTATACTCCTAACGAACGCAGCACGATATGTGAAGAAAACAACAAAACGTATAACAACTTGCTGTCTCACACGGTAAAACCGCAGACCACACATCTACTCAAGAATTTTGAAACCACCGATCATTGCAAACCGATCGTGATCGCACGTAAACTTGATCATTCTAAAGTTTCCGGTACCATTTTTTAGTACGCAGCACCCAGAACAAGATGCGCGAATTAATGAAAAAATTTTTCTTCACATAAACATCCGAGCGACCGGGTGTGACGTCACCCGCTCGGATTCTACGGAGAACGACGTCAGCCGATATTCGTGTTAGAAATACCGTAGCAAACACCTATTTTCATATCTGCCGATCGCCTGTTGGGGTTTAAAGAAGGCGATCGTCTGGCATATATCGTTGCTAGCACACGTCCCAGATTCTATGGGGTCAGAAATCGGAACATGCGACACAACGAAATTTAGAGACCTAAGTCTTTTAACTATGGATATAAAGAACAATACAACCTGGTTGTCTTGGGCGGTATTCTCCATAGTCCTTAGTTATCCTTTCAGAACACACAAACTATCACTGATTAAAGACTTAGATTCTTTTAAAAAACACTAAAATCCTTAATGCGAAAAGCATGTATTGCACTTGTTGCTATGCAAACAAGAATGAGTTCTATGGTAAACGGGTACTCGGCAGTGGGGAGCCGGGTACCCGGTTCCCAGGAGTCGGTAAAGCTTTCTAAGTCTATAATCCTAGAGCCGCTGTCAAGGCCAGCTGTATATCAGAAGTAACAGAATGGTGAGTATTGATCGAAGGAGAATAAGTTTATACATAAGTATAATTTCAATTACCTGTCAATCACCATTACAACGAGGATTACAGACCGAAACTGCCATCCAAAAGCATACAGGAAGATGGCAAGGGCGATTTTCGCTGAGAAGCTATATCGAACCACCCTGTGGTATCCTAGACTAGTGAGTATTGGTGCGCCCAAAACTATCACGCCCTGAAATTAGAAACAACGGATTAAATGTATCATAATTCACTCTGCAACACCCAGTAAAGTTAAAAGCAATATTTAAGCGTTTTGAAAAAAAAATTAATTATAATTATTTATTATCAGCTTTAAAGATGCATTGGGCTTACGACATGATGCACAGTCGACCTACATTTTGGACATTGGCGCTACTGTAACAGCACAGTGCAGAAAAATAAATTAACATGTCTTCAAAGCAAAACATACTTTAGCATATTTTGAACATAATTGGATTGGAAAACATTACCGCCTACATTATTGAGCTCATTCCCCGATAAAGCAGGTTACTGGGCCTGTACTTATCGAAATTCCAGTACCAGTACCGATCCACTAAACTCCATGATCATGGTTACTTATCATTTCTCTCTTATATAGTATCATGCAGAACAGGGAGAGTGGCATGTTTGTATCATCCAGCTACAAGAACCATACTCACCGTCGGCATTGATGGCGGGAAATTGCGTGTAAAAAACATCTGAGCTGCTGATCATTCTGCCGTCCCCACCCCACCCCCATCAGGACACCCAGAAAATCTCCCAATTCCTTTAATTGGCAGTGGCAGCTTCCTAATGGTGCTGGTGTGGTGCACTTGCCCCCATCTACCAGATGTGTGGGATTTAAGGGGTATGATGGCCATACCGGGTAGAAAATTCTAATCGAGGTGACAAGGTATATGTCGACAGAAATCAATGACAAAATCATCAATGAATCCACGAAAGCAATAACATCCTCCTAAGAAACTCATATGACGTAATCCTAACAACAAAGATACACATTTTCATTCTTCTCCAATAAGATTGCTACCATGTATAAGACTGTCCAGACGACAAGGAAGTCATCATTATAACATCTGGTAGCACTTCAAGGAGAGGTTTATCTAATACCTACATGTCACCAAGGAAAACCAGATAATAGACTGCTAATTGAGGAATCCAGTTTCTTAGATAATCATATGATGTCATAATGAACTCCGTGACATGTAGGCTGATGTCATAATCAATTATGTCATGAATGACGTAGCTAAGTTTGTGATCAACGCATAATTGATGACGGCCTAAGTGTTGTTGTACGTTAACAACAGCACCCAGTCAAAGTAGTTTCAAAATATTAACAGCTTCCCTGTATAGCCTTCTGGAAATTGAGATTCAGGGAGTGAAGGGATCAATCGATCCTAACATGGGCAAAGCATGGGTGGAGCTTAGCTAGAGATGGGCAGGGCATGGCTAAAACCGAATTCCTTCATTCAGGATACTATGCTGAGCAGCTTCACGACAACTGTCTGGTACACACGGTGGCACGGATGTACTGCTCATCCTTAGGCCTACTGACTGACATGATCTGTCATGTGATCTCTTTTGGTCACGATGTGCACATTTGAGTTGCATTTGTTACATGCAAGTACATTATAAATTATCACATCGATGGTGTGGTCCTGCACAAGGAGAAATTCTTGGCCATGCCTCTCTTCTACATGCCTCTTCTATGGAAAGTGTAACAATATCAGCATGGGATACATGAAAATGGCTACCATTATCTAACCCATACCTTTACCTACATGGTGTTCAATCCTTCCAGAAAATGGACCTTTCCATTTTTAGCTATGCCCTGCCCATCACTAGCTAAGCTCCACCCACACCTCGCCGTGTTGGGATTGATCGATCCCCAAATGCCATAGTTATCAATTTCCTAGAAACTATACAGGGAAGCTGCCTATGGCAGCAACAGCGCCCAGTCAAATTAGTTTCAAAATATTCAACAGAATATTTATTAAATAGTAAAAGCAAACAATTTGTAAAACAACGCATAGACCGTCTTAAAATATGCATTCGTGACGTACTTATCGACGTCATTCATGACGTCATTCATGACGTCATTCATTATGATGTCATTGTACATATCAGGCAGTTCATTATGGCGTCATATGATGGGGGTACTCTGGAATGGTGAATTAGATACCGATGCTCCACAGGCCATAATTCCAGCTACTGGAACGATGCACAGATATCTTTTATGATAATATCAGTGACAGACAACATGTTGATGAAGCACGGAAAACAGCGTACTCTCAGGAGGAAGCCACTTCACGTACCCATGATGCATCACTGTAACACTCAATGCGAGTTGAATATCAAGCTGGAATATGGTACAGAGGGGCGGGGCAGGATGAGGATCTATGACATCATAATCCTGCAGAGAAGTCTCAGTGGATGTGGTACTAGATGCATAGGTGTGTGAAGAGTGGCGAGGGCACATTTGGATCTGGGGAGGAAAGATACGAGTGCCACCACCCACCACCCCCCAAAAAAGGCATGTTGGAAGTACACCAATCTCTGTAATGGACCTTATGCATGCCTGTGTATCGATTTCCAGAAAAAAACCATTAAGCTATTGAATACTTTTTAATAAATTTGACTGAGTGCTGTTACGCCCAGTAATCTTAGATTCAAATTTGAATGGGTGCTGTTGCTGTCTATGGCATCAACAGTGCCCCGTCAAATTAGTTTCAAAATATTCAACATAATGTTTAATGATTAAATTTCTTCAAAAAATTTATTTATTTACTTGTTGAATGGCCATTTACAGGCCAAGAGAACACAATATTTGCAAATTTATCACTGTAATGACTGGCTCGGTTATGGGTAAAATTTCAAAAATAATCTTCTATTGGCCTGTAAATGGACATTACTTAAAACCACTACAGAGGCCGGTTTTGGCGAGTTTCGTCATGAAAGAGTTAAATGGTAAAGACATACAATTCGTATAACTTAACAGTTGATTATTATGTCATATGATTGAATGAGAAACTGAATTCCTCCATTGCATTTTAATGTCCCATAGAATGATGTCTAGTTTCCAAGATTGAGAACTTATGTGGCTTGGAAGTCATGAAATTGGTATTTATAAAAATCTTTACATTGGCAACCATTTTGAAAATCAAAGATGGCCACCATACACCATATTAAGGTAGTTGATCCTTTTAGATATCGAAAGATATGACAATTGGTAACATGTGGGAGAAATGTGGCGTTTTTGCCTGGAAGGTACACATTATTCACAACAATTTGGTCCTAAACTGTCTGACTAAACGATATTGAATATTTTGAAAACCATTTGAATGGTAGCAATAGCATCTAGTCAAATTATTTTCAGAATTTTCAAGCAGATTATTTTTGCCTTATTATCATCGTCATGCTTTTTGCTACATGGTCCTTGGACCTGCTGTGCAGCTTAGTTATAAGACGTCATAACCTTACAAGAAGCAAAGATGTGCTCATATTAAGCTATATAGAAGGCACAGTAGGCACTGTATATCAGTCAAAATTTGTATATGGCAGAGATGGAGAATTCGGACTACATCTTGGCCAGTATATATATATAATTAGTGCTGCTAATTTTCGATTATCTAGGTATGCGAAGCGTTTTGTGATTCGTACAGGGCAATGAAGAAATCTGGACGAAATTGCAGGTGGAATTAATTATTTTAATTAATTTTGTAATTAATTATGCCTATTTGATTAATTATTTCTTTTATTTAACAGTTGGCGCTTGCCGCCTTTATTCTATAAATTAATCATCGGAATACTGCTTAATAATGAAGATGTGTTATTAATGCACGTCATTACATGTGTTATTGACACGACAGGCGATTAGCTTGTCAGGACAGAACTGGAAATGAAAAAATAAATAAAATAAATAAACAAATAAATAAATAAATAATAGTAAAATAACGATAATCGATTACGAATTTTCATAATCGATCACTGATTCAATCGATCAACGATCGATCATCTAAAATCGATTAGCAGCACTAATATATATATATATATATATATATATATATATATATATATATATATATATACCTTCACATGAATTCATGAGATCTCTACCGCAAGACTGCAAGCTTTTCTTTCAAAATAACAATAAAATAATGTTTTGCATGCACCATTTAGGTCTAAATACTTACAATACCGAGTAGAGATCGACCACTGTAACACAAGCTCCTTATCTGTCGCGAAACAAGAGAGGTCGATATGAGGTTCTCCGCGAAAATAGCCATGAAGTTTGATAAAAAGGTTCCATGAAAGTTTTGAAAAAAGTTACCTATAACAAAGGCAACAAAATTTCTATTAATGAGAATATTCCACGTTAATCGCCATATACTGTCTAAGCTTTGTTCTTTCATTTGGTCCTGTCTAGTATCTCCTAAGCACTCACTCTCAGTTAATGCATAACATCCTGCATATAGAGTCAACACAACAGCGGCAATGGCCAACAATACACACAATATTTGAAAGTTCTTAAAATTTGTCAAGCTATTAGAGAATTCCTCTATTATAAATATAGATGTGGCTGGTATAATTCCCACTGCTGCTGTCCAACGAGTAAGGAGAACTCTATCTTCATGCCGTGGCGATATTTCTGTAAACAATGCACACATTGCCAAGCCATTGAATGAGAAGACGGCATCATAAAGAACGAGGCTGACCGTTAAATGTACACCTGTGATCCACGTTGCATGTCCTGCAGATTCCCATGGGAACCAGAAGACCAGGAAACTCAGTCCCCAGAATGGAGCGCCGTAAAGTAAGGCATGGCGGCGAGTACGAACACATGCATATTTGGCATTATCTTGTATATACGCGAACAGGGGGTCGTTAAGCGCATTCCAAATCAGGTAGATAACTTGTGAGATCTGAAAGCCGGTCTGAGATATCTGGTAGTGATTCAGGAACACCTTAACATAATAGAAACTATGAATATGAGCCACTAGTCCAAACCCAAGCATCCCAGAAAGAAAGGCGATTTGCGGGCTTGTCAAATCTGATCCTGGAAATTTCATCCTGATTCTCGGCATTAAGATATTTGCAATTCTGCAATTTGATTACTTGATCGGCAATGCCCACAATCTGTAAAGGGTAGTAAAGATAAAATTGTTTAAAATCGATGTTTATTATAATTACCATATAATTATTGTACGCTACATCGGGCTTACGCTCACAGTTAAATTTATCCAAAAGCACGTACCATGGTTGGCGTCGCCACTCGCCAATCAAGGTGGCGTGCCTAGGCTACTCTGACATAGATTTTGATCCAACTTGACTGATCCCGAGGAAGATAATCAACTTATTATCCTAACAATATCTTGTGACACATTTATTCACATAAAAATATTGATAATTTTTAAGTTATTAGTCATTTTCGTCTAGAAAGACACACATTGAATTTTAAGGACAATATACCAGCGAACCAATATTCGTTGGAATGGTAGCACAATGATGGCACGGATTACATGTATTAGACAGAGAACATATCTCAAATAAGACATATCATATATGTGTTCTATGTGCTGCTATCCACCTTTTAAAGCGATGCTAATCTCATCTCAAATGTTATACTGCACCAATAAATTATGGTTTATACATTCCAGATCATTCATATCTTGTCACATTCCCGTTTCTGTATCACAATTATCTGCTTTGTAAAATCGTGTAAATGTTGGACAGTGATCGCCACCATTTTGTCTCCTCAAGCGATAGTGTGTGATGTCATGTAAGTGCCAATGCATTACATTCTTTATTATGTAATACTCATCTCATTGAATATTTTGAAAATAATTTGACTGCCCATGGCAGCAACAACTTTCAGTCAAATTAGTTTCAAAATATTCAACCGATTACCAGTATGACTGCTTTTATACCACATTGCCAAACTATAGCTGGCGCCTCTATGACTGAACAATATCCCGATGTAGGCACGCTAGGCTTTTTCTGATTGGGTGAAAAGTAAATCATGACAGCTATCATAGGCTGTAGAAATATAGCAACGTTTAGCTACTAAAGCCTGAATATCTTTCTTTAGCGTCATGATGAAAAGCTTATAATTACCTGCATAGTTTATGACTGGCATATTAGATCACCTGAATAACTATCAAGAGTTCAGATTAGTTATCCTTTAAGACACATTTATGAGTGAGCAAATGGGTCTTAAGTTATGATGGATAATATAATTGGATATAATGATCTGAGTATTTTACAATGTCACCATGGATGTACAAGTTAGAAATCAATATTTTGTCTCATTAAACTAAATTAAAACAGTTTTTAGTAAAATCAAGATATACGGAAATCTTTCATGATTGACACCATGATCGGCTGAGTCGTGAGTAGTGTAGTATCCATTAATTTGCTGGCCATGATCTTATCACGACAGCATCATCGATAATCAATCAATTGACCAATCAGAAGGCTTGATTATTTGCTACAATCTCAGTACCATGTCTTAGCATAGTGACAGTGTCCAATGGATTTTTGTCATAACATCAGCGATAATGGAGCTTAGCCCAGTCTGGTTTTATGAGTGACACATCTCGTAGTAGGTGGACTGGTCAATAAGAATTCATCTAGAATTGGTAGTAATTTCTGAGACAGCTTAGCATTATATGAGCTATAGGGAAATATGCCTATAAAGAGAAATTTGATTTATCAGCTCAGGGCTTGATAGATGTCCAAAAGCATCGGCAGTAGTAATACTAGAGAAGGTTGCATCATAGCCTGGATCACTGGCACACCATAATTAAGCCATGCTGCCTCGAAGCCACATGACTTGGGAGGGCCAATGAAAAAGTCCATCTATCTCACCCCCCACCCCCAACCCCATTACTTCTGACGATTGCGTCAGAACCTAAATAAACTAGACTGCCTCTTAAAAGATAGTCATATAGTTAATGCAGTAATTATATTTGGCCGATTTTCCGATTGAAAATTTGCGGATGGGGTAGGGGTGGCTAAATATGTAAATGAGATCTAGTAGATTGTCAGTCTACCACGTCACTATACTCTCCTAATGTACGTAACAGTTTAACCCATTGAAAACAAAGGTCCACAGAATCTCACTTTCAGGAAAATCATACACGTCGATCGTTGATAATTTTGAAGAGAATCTGACTATAATTAGTTGCTGTCATATACCCAGCACACGTTCCCAGTCAAATAAAGGGTTCTATGACACGCCCATTTTAACTAAACTCGGAGTGGGAGGCACGTTGTTCGTGTGTTGGAATCAATTTTAACCCGAATTTCCAGAATCACAATTTCAATAACCATACAGGTAAGTTGATCAATATTTTGAAGCTAGTTTGACTATGGCAGTAACACCTCCCAGTGAAATTAGTTTCAAAATATTCAACTGAATGTTTATTAAATTATATATATATATATATATATATATATATATATATATTCACCAGACATAACTTCGTGATAGAAAAATTACAAGCTTCGTGACGGACTTAGGCCATTGTGATGGTGACGTCACTAACTTGAGACGTGGGCTTATTTGATTATGGCCTGTGAATTCCTTTTTCGACAAGAAATTTCTGTAGTAGGAGAATATTTTTTGTCATTTCCATCACACCAGATACAATTCTTTAACCCTCGAATTTGTTCAATAAAATGTCAATTTTTCATAGAAAATGTTGTTTTGTCGATCAAATTTTTGAAAATTTAACACTGGAATGACTGGCTCGGTTATCGAGCCAGTCATTCCAGTGGTAAATTTTCAAAGAGTTCTCTTGGTCTGCAACTGGACATTTCTCAAGACCACTACAGAAGCCGTGTTTTGGCTGATATGAATGTCAAAGTTAAATACTAAAACCCTTTCACTGACAAATCTCTGAAAAAGTATAATCCTTACAATATAAAACTTATTCTGTTGAATACTTGGAAATTAATTTGACTGAAAGGACAGCAACGGCTTCCAGTCAAACTAATTTCACAATTTTCTTTCCTCTATGGTATCCTTAAAATGAGATATGGGGGAATTCATCAGTGAACGGGTTAAGAAATATTCCTTATACGAACTTATACGAATCCTCTACTGACAGCAGGCGTCAACAAGCCTCTAACGTCAGGAATGGGCTGCATATATTTATGGTTCATTTTAATGTTATTAAGTTGTTATTAACAATTATACATTGGCTATGTTATAATGATTCTGGAGTATAAATATTACAGATGGGTTCACAGTCGTAGTTATAGCGCAATGGATGACTTTCCCATAGCTTGTCTAGTCTAGCTTTGAAAGAATTCACTGAGGGGGCGCTGATAACGGATTCGGGTAGTTTATTCCATTGATCAGTACAGCGCAACGGGAAAGAAAACTTTCGTATATTGAGTCTTGGTCTTATTTTCTTAATTTTTAGGCTGTGGCCTTGAGTTATGCTATTTGTTTCTTGTCGCTCAATAAGGTCTGCAGTAACTTGGTCATATTTATTGCTGAGAATTTTATATAACTCGATCATGTCGCCACGCAATCTTCTAAATACTAATGTTGGTAACTTTAACTTTTGGAGGCGTACGTGATATGGTAGATTACGCATACCAGGAACAAGTTTGGTTGCCCGTCTTTGGACATTTTCGATTGCATTTATGTGCTTTTTCAGATATGGAGCCCAAACCACATTAGCGTATTCAATATGTGGCCTAACAAGAGATTTGTAGAGATGTTTAAAGTTTTCTTTATCTAGATAGTCAAATGTTCTCCTAATCAGTCCCATTATCTGGTTAGATTTGCTTATTTTTCCATTTATATGTTCATCGAAGCATAGTTTATCGTCTATTATGACACCTATATCTTTTTCACTAGATGAATGGGCTAGAGTATGGTTATTAAATTCCATTGTATAAGTGTGTAGAGATGGTTTTTTTGTTGATATTCGCATACTTTTGCATTTATCTGGGTGGAACCTCAATAATGAATTATCAGTCCATGAACACATAGAGTTAATATCATTTTGCAGGGTGTCACAATCTTTTGGGTTAAAGATTGATCGAAAGAGTTTAGTGTCATCTGCAAATAAAAAGATCTCAGACCCACTACTGATTACATCGGGAAGATCATTAATGTAAATTATAAACAGTAATGGCCCTAAAACTGAGCCCTGTGGTATACCGCTTGTTACGTCTGTTGGTTTAGATATGATTCCATTTATAACTACTTGTTGCTGCCTTCCGGTTAGGAAGGATTGGATCCAGTTTAACAAATTACCTTCTATGCCATTTGCAGTTAGTTTTTTAATCAGACGTTTATGTGGAACCTTATCAAATGCTTTCATGAAGTCGCAGTAAATCACATCAATCATACCCCCCTTGTCCAGAGTCAGTAGCCATTTTTCAAGAACAGTCAAAAGTCGGAGAACTGTTGATCGGCCACTTATAAAACCATACTGTTTTTCTGATAGCATATTATTAATCCTAAGATGTTCCATAATCGTGTCTTTAATAACAGATTCCATTATTTTACAAACAACAGATGTTAAGCTAATTGGACGGTAATTGTCTGGCTTGGTTTTATCTCCTTTTTTGAAAATTGGTGTGATGTTTGCATTTAACCAGCATTGTGGTAATGTTCCCAGGCTTAGTGATTTATTAAAAAGAATTGATAGTGGCAGGCTTAGTTCGTAGCTTAGTTCATAAAGGAATCTTGGATGGAGTTTATCAGGCCCGGGTGACTTAGCAGTGTTGAGATTCACAAGTTTTTTTCTTACAATTTCAGGTGTGATCTTTAATGTACCCATTGGCACGTGGGCTCTACAAGGAATAGTTGGGGAATCATCGTCAGGTTCTGTTGTGAATACTGATCTGAAGTAGCTGGCTAGGGTGTCTGCCTTCTCTTTATCATTTTTTGTAAATGACACTTCCATATCATGCTCAGTGGCACTAGGTGACATCACGTTCCATTGACCATTTTTGAAAATAAATTGACTGCCACCAGCTTCCATCTAAATTAGATTCAAAATATTCAACTGACAGCTTGCGGTAATGTGTATGATTAGTCTACTGTGAAATTGAGGCCTGGCCTATAAGCAGAAACTGACGCAGAAACTGGTTGACACAGTGTCCTAGGCTAATTAAGTGTATGGCTGTGCACAGGGCTTTGAATTTTCGCCCATCCATCCCTCTACCACATATCCCTCCTACTATATATAACACGCACAAGGTATGAAACCTTCATCTGTGGGCACCATTGTCAAGAAAGCCGAGTGGTTGGTTTGTAGTGGTTTGGAGTCAGAAACGTGATGTCAGAGGATTTTGACAACAAACCAACCAATCAGCTTCCTGACAATGGTGCCCGCAGAAGAAGGTTTCACACCTTGTGTATATTTATATATATATAGTAGGGGGGAATATGTCGTAGAGGGATGGATGGACGAAAATTCAAAGGCCTGTGGGCTGTGGTTACAACAAGCGACACTGGTCGAATTGCTTAAATTCGTGAGTACTGAAATTCGTGAATTTGTTTTTATCGCTCTCGTTCTATGATGTAACGTTGCATGGAATGCATCTACACAGTAGCCACGTTTTGATTGACAGTTCTGTAGCTTTTGACAAAGTTTTGAGCAAAATACGGTCAAAACAAGAAACTTTTCATACAATTACTGATGGTAGTGATAAAAATTGCAAGCTTCCTTAATGCACTTTCTTAGATTACTTACTTGCGCTTATTTAGCACCTAAAATGAGCAATTTTTACAATCCAAAATTACCACCTGCTTTGGTTACATTTTTTTCGCAGCGTCGGATTAGCCTGATTGACGGGAGCGCGTCTAAATTTTATTGGATAGGCTCTAGAGGAAGGGGTGGGTGCTTATTAATCATTTACCAGTGTCAAAATTAACAGTGTACACATGGTTTTTTAACGATAGAAATTTTTGTTATTCTTTATGCGCGCTGAACATGTTTTAAAGACCCTAGTGTTAGCTCATTTCTTCAGCTCATTAATATTTGTGAATTTCATGTGACGTCACTACCTAACAAAAGCGGCATCCATTTGGGGTTTTTTCTTCTCTTCAAATGTATCAACTGCTTTTATAGTTTATACATTCATTTATAGGTCAAATTTTTCGGTTAAAACGGGCAAAATTAGCAGTTGAAACATTCAACAAACTAATACAGTGATATTTAAGGATTTACAAGCATGTACCAGACAGCTGAAGATGCATGATCACCAATTCACGAAATTCGGTACCGCTATTTCACACATAACCTGGCGCGGTGGGTCAGTTCAAATGCTTGGGATTTGTTTAACATTTTTACTGAAATTTTTTCGTCTTGTTTTGGAAGTGTTATTTCACATTGTGTTAAATTCTTGCGCAGATCTGTTTAAGAGTTTTCTTTCACGAGTGCATTACTTACTTAGATTCACGAACTGATATACCTTAACACCTTGAACCCGGAATGACCAGAATCCTAATTTCCAGGCAATCGTAGAGTTGAGCTGTTGAATATTTTGAAACTAATTTGACAGCGTATGGCAGCACCAGCTCCCAGTCAAATTAGTTTCAAAATATTGAACATAATAATTATTATATCATTAAAGGATGTGGGTGTTTGGGCCTTTCGGGTTCAAATGGTTAATGCATAATCATGTAACAAATATGAAAATGTGCACCATAAATAGACGAAAATAGCGCGTCATTTTATTGGGGCAAGTGACCAAGTACCTGGACCATTTGTTTGTTCTTCACTTGTCGAACGAACCATGGCCACCTGTTCCAACTTCAATAATCACTCGCCACGCTTCAATAATCGCGATCCTGTTGTACACTGTGCCAGTGAGAGAGATACGTATACGTGGAGTTAGGCACGATTTATAAGTCGAACTTCCCTTGTGCCGTGCCAGCTAAATCTGTCTGACAACGACACAGTCCACTATATAACTCAACCAGTCTTAATTAGCGCGGCGCGACAGCAAGTTCAACTTATAAAACGGGGCTTACCTGTACGCGGAGGTGTGTCTGCCTTACCAGAAGACGAAATAAACTCCAAGATGACCTATAGGAGGCTTTTTCATGACGTCATTATTTTTAGAACGGGGGAGGCCTGGCCGTCAAGCGGCCACTGACGCGATAATGTAAACACTGATCTTGCTGGCTGTAAATCTTATCTTACACCGCATTAATCCTCTAAATAATAATTGTTTGGCGGAATATATTCAATTTCCACTTTATTTGTGTACGATATTGAGGGAAATGATGTATTTCAAGCTTTAATACCATGTTGGAACCAGTAATCGTGCATCAAATGGCTAGCTGCGAAACGTAGCCCCACGCTATTCCGCTTTACGACGTTACGCTACGTAACGTCGTAAGCGTATGGAGATACAGTACTGCAGCTATCAAATGGCTTGCTCATTCAGTCACGAATGGCAACATTTGTGCTGTTCGTGCTCAAATAAGTGTTCTAATGATGGTATGAATGGTGATAAATTATACCCCTAGACGATTGAGAGCCAATAACTGTGTACATGTTTGGTTGGGGTGTGAGCGTTGGGGGGGGGGGGGGGGGGGGCGCTAGAGATAACTAAACTGACGTAAACAAATGACAACACTGCTGAATATTTTCGCATGAGTAAACTTAGACTAACACCCATCTGCTATCAATTTTTTGGGCGAAATTCGTAGAAATTGTCAAAACGCTGCTTCACCTTAGTTGCTTGACACATTTCAAACAAATTTGGCTAGAGTGATCGTATCAAGGCAAATAGGCTAGAGATAACTAAACTGACGTAAACGAATGACAACACTGCTGAATATTTTCGCATGAGTAAACTTAGACTAACACCCATCTGCTATCAATTTTTTGGGCGAAATTCGTAGAAATTGTCAAAACGCTGCTTCACCTTAGTTGCTTGACACATTTCAAACAAATTTGGCTAGAGTGATCGTATCAAGGTAGGCTAGAATATATATTCAGAATTTTGATTGGTAAATTTTTTGGGTGGCCATCTTTTCCGAAAATTATCCATCATATCTATTTAAATCCAAATGGTTCAAATACTAATTAATGGTCCAGGCGAGTGCCACAGGCCCCTGGGCTCTTGTTTATTTATTGGGATGCAGGTGGCAATTAATGCAGTTCACCACCCTCCACCCCCACCAACCACCACCTCAAGGGTGGGATTGGGGTGGGGTGTGTGTGGGGGTGCAAAGCCAACCTAAATATGGGGTACAGGGGTGTTCCCCAGAACAAATTTCGAAATCTATGCACATGCACACACAAACTGATAATCATTATGACAGTAGGGCCATATATAGTCATCTTGGGCGCATTCGTAAACATTATCAATCGAGCAGCCGCTTGTATTGGTACTATAGCCTACCAGGATCCACATGCACTGATGGGGTGTGGGGTTTCTGACATACCATCGCGGTAGCATTTTGCCTTCTAATGTGCATAGAATCAATAATTTATTTCTAAAAATGCATAGTAAAATAGTATTTGACGTTAGAATTGTCAATTCGGTCAACTTTACCAGTAGAGCTGACGTAAAATTGCAATTTACATAGCTTTAAGCACAGTAGTAGGGGGAATATGTGGTAGAGGGATGGATGGACGAAAATTCAAAGCAGTGTAATGTTGTTTACTAACAAAACAGTGAGCAGCTGGCCGTACGCTCGCGCTTGACGGCCAGTCATCTGCACACGCGTGAAAATGACGTCATAAGGGAATTCCGTAAAACCTCCATGCACTGAAGCTTCCGCAGACTGCTTTTAAAGCTATTCTATTCACAATACACACCAAATTCGTTATTATACTGACATACCTTACCGTACACCAGTGCGCACAAATTAAAACCGGCGAGAAGAAATTGGGTCAACGCTTTATTTACAAAATTTACAAAGGCGGTGTAAGGGAGTTAACCCTAGACAGAGCGATACCGCGTTATGGCGTTAACCAATAGAGATGCTCTCCCGTGAGAGAAGAATACACAATTACATGTACGGTATAAATTCTTCGGTAATTTCTGTTAACACATTTTTTCCTTCTACTTCTGGAAATTAATGCCTTAAATGCATATTATTTATGAATATTTATTTATTGCTACCCTTTAAGTAACAGAGAAACTTTAATATATTCGTGAGCATGTTTAAACCACGAAAATATAGCTATTCATAGTTTTGCACATCCGGGCATCTTGAGATCGGCCGCCATTCATGTTAGGGCAAACTTACTACATGCTAAAGAGGACTGCTCATACAAACGCATTGCTTTCATTTTTCATGAAATTCAAACCATTAAATCCTGTATCTGAGAATCTGTAATAACCCCGCTAGGTATCAGAAAACATCAAATCATGAGTGAATTTTGCAAGATATTAAAGAAAAAGTAATTAAGTTTTTACGGCCCATTTCCCGTAATGTTGAATTAGCCCCTACTAAAATGGCGTCTCTCCCATGGTATTATTACACTAACAAATGTGGCTTAGATTTTATGAAAAATGTAGCGGAAATTGTCAAAATGCTTCTTACCATTCTGAGTGATTTCAACTAAATTTGGCTGAAAGGACCCTATGGTAGTTGGCTCCAGAACAGAATTGTGTACGAACAATAATGGACACTTGGACACCGTCGGAAGAGTGGTGCTGATTCTGATCTGATTTCCCTGCTAAGTGGCATACTTCATGACTTTCAAACTAGGAGAAATTAAGTTTCCACTGATCATGCAGTATAAATATTTCGAAAATCTAAAGCGTCATTAATGTTAATATTGTGAGTGCCGTACATCGTGACTGTATTGGTTTTATGAAATCAACACATCTCAACCGTATTAGCACTGCATATTTATGAGGGCAAACCTGTTGCCATTTTTATTGTTGACGCATTTCATTCTATTTAGATTGAATCTATTTGTTCCGATTGCCGCGTGTCTGCTGGCTACTTTGTTGACAGCCTCCTCTGAATGTAGACACAATGGACCTTTCCATTTTTTGCTATGCCCCGCCCTCTCTAGCTAAGCTCCGCCCACACCTCGCTCGTGTTAGGATAGCTCGATCTCCTGACTATCACTTTCCAGAAAACTATGCATGTAAGCTGTTGGGTATTTTGAAACTGATTTGACTGGTTGCTGTTGGTAGCAATGGCGCCCAGTCTGGTTAGTTTCAAAATATTCAATAGCATGTTTATTAGATAGTGGAGACATGCTATTCTTACAACGTATCGGACTTTTAAGAGTTAAAGACGTATACAATCATTTATGACGTAATCATTATGACACCATCCTACACGCCGCTTAGCTGATTATGACGTCATATGACGTCATTACTCTGGAAAGATCCATTGGTACCTAATCTCGGGGAATCATTTGCTATCTACTACACCAGAGTGCCTACAAAGTATTCAGCAGGCTGGGGATGTAATTTAGAAGGAAATGAGTTAATATAAATATATGGAGATGCAGTGTGCTGGCTAAAGTATAATGTTTAGCCTATGATTGATCCCGTACAATACACTTCATTATTGACTTCTTTTGAAATATTAATGACGATAATAGTGATGATAATACTAGGAATTATAATAATGATGATGACGACGACGATAAAACTGGTGAATCGCACGAAACGTCAACTGCCATTATTAAATCATTAACACACCCACTATAATTTGTTTGACCCTGTGACCCATTCATGAAGAGTTGACTGACAAATACTTAAGGTGTATAAATTAGCTCATATTAGCCCTTTAAAGGTCAAATTTATTCAAGTAAATTTCCATTTTGTCTTTGAAAATGCCAGTTTTCAGGCTCGGGGAGGACTGCGTTTGGAGGTTTACCACTGGGATGACTGGCTCCGCTATTGAGCTCATCATTCCAGGGATAAATCTTCAAAGGAGATCTTCCATGGGCTTGCAAATTGACATTCCTAAAGAAAACTATAGAAGCTGATTTTGGCTGGCTTGACAATAAAAGGGTTAGCGGTATGACTGACTGTTTTAAACAGGTATCCAATGTTCCAAGCAACAGCTGGCTACAATGTCCATGATCTTTAGGTGTAGAAAGCTATGGGTCAGACCATTACTTTATCTTGTGGATATGCTACACTATTAATTTACTTGCTGATTTATTTTATTTATATTTTACTTGTAAAGATCGTTGACCGTTTTAATATCTGTTTTCCGATGTTGGATGTAAACAATGTTAGTTTAGCTTTCTGGAATATCGATGGGGCCTTTACAAATAACAATGACCAGAGAACATGCAATATACAGACCCAGAAATTCAAAGCCAGATGATAAAATTTGACATTATCTGCCTGGTAGAAACGCACTGTGGAGACAAAGATCAGATTACAATACCGGGTTTCCATATACAAACAAATCTTAGGCCAGGATTATCCACTTCTAAATGTGACTATGGAGGAATTGCTGTATGTGTAAGAAAAGAGATACGCAAGGGTATCAAATTTATACCTCCATCAAATAGCGAGATCATGTGGATCAAACTCCTCAAAAGCTTTTTCAATCGCGAAAAAGATATATATCTTAGCGTAGTTTATGTAAGTCCAGTAGGGACAACTTTCTCTGCACGGAGAGATAACACCTTTGAAATATTAGAAAACGATGTGGCTCTGTATTCTAAATCCGGAAATTGTTTAATCTGTGGGGATTTCAATGCTCGGACTGCAAATGATTCAGATGTTTGTATTGACGAGCGATCACCTATAGCCGATTTACTACCAGACTATATACATGATGTAGATATTCCCAGAAACAACATGGATCCACATGATGTAGATAATCACGGCAAACAATTACTCTCCATGTTCAAATCTGCGTATCCTAAATGGACGTATCTTGGGTGATTCTTCTGGTCATTGCACTTGTTTCAGCCACACCGGCAAACCCAGTCTAATTGACTATATGTTAGCTTCTACCAATATTTTATGTAAAATAGAATGTTTCCATGTAAATAATCCCAACCATTTCTCTATCCATTGTATATTGAAGATGGTACTCTGTACTGGTATATATGAGCACACACTAAGTGATACTCCTAATCCTCCCCGCTCTAAGTATAGGTGGGAAATGGGAGATGATACCAAATTTTTGAAAGCAATGTCAGATTCTAGAATCAGGTTAAAAACCAACAACTTTATGGCATTGCCTGCTAACAAACCATGTAGCAAGCCAATCAATGCTGATGAGTCTCTGACAACTACACTAACAGACATTATCATAGGTGCAGCCAAACTTTCAGGTATAAAACATATTGATTCTGGAAAATGTTTGAAAGCAAAACCTAGAAAGATTGTTAATAAGCTGAAGAACCAATGGTTTGACCAGGATTGCAGAATTATGCTTAAGAATCTCAGAGGTATGGCACGTAGAATTCACGAAACGCCATCAGATACCATCTTATTAAATAAGTTTCGATATTTGCGGGAAAAATTCAAAAGACAAATAGCAAAAAAGAAGTCCATCTTTAAGCAGCGAATCTTGGATCAAATGGAATCCTTAGAGTCCAAAAACCCTAAGACATTTTGGAAACTGTATGATGAACTCAAAGGTACTAGGGCTTGTCCACACTAAAGTGACCAAAAGTGTGACATGAAAGTCAGATTTTAGAAATGGGTATGAATACAGTTAAACATGTTTTCTGCTAAGGAAAATGACTTTATCTACTGAAAAAAATTAAAAGAAGATAGTAATTTGTGGATTAAGCGTAAAAATCAACAGAAAATCAGATGCTGTCAGAAAGTTACGGTTGTGATTTTGACAATGAAAAATGAGAGACTATCTTTTGAAAAGCGACCAAAGTAACCCTTTATGCTACAAAACAAAAGTTACATACCATGGAATAAGATTAAGGCATTAAATTTAACTTTTGAGTAATATTGCAAAGCTTTGCAGGACAAATTGAGGGGGGTTACGGTTGTGATGTTCATATTTTTGACAAACTTCTATTCTTTTATTCAATTATCAATCTTGCACACAAGAAAAGTCTCTTCGAGAAAACTGAATAGCTTCTTATTATGCAGGGAATCGATTGCAAACACAACAAGAAGGAATTAATACAGGAATTGATATTTTTTGTTACGGTTGCGATGTTGACATTTGACGAAAGAAGGTCGTTACGGTTGCGATGTTTGACACTGACAGAACGATTTCGTTAACAGGATAAGAATATAGAGTAAAGTTGGCGCATCTATCAATCAGTAAATCATTCTTTTGAAAGAACTAACAACAGAAGCCATGCTAATATAAATAAATGGCAAGCAACATGATCAAAATTATAGAAAACAGTATAGAAGAATGTTCCCGTTGCGACTTCAGTATGTTATCAGCTTGCTTTGCTTGAATTTTAATACTGTTCTTTACTGCCTTTTGTTCAAATTTGCAATTGTTTCTAACATTGCTGTTTTGTACTAACATATTATACATGATTATGTGGTTTGGAATTCATACAAAGAGTAATTTATTCTACAAGCTGAAACAATTGGCAGAATGGTTTTCCAAGGAAGCATCCCTTCCACTAGGGTTGCACAATATCGCCGTTGACTGTCACAATATATCATGCATGAAGTTGTACATGTACAGCAATGGCTTCCAGTCAAATTATATTCCTAACAGCACCTTTCATGTAAAGATGATGGTAAAGGAAATTCATCACTGAAGGGGTTAAGCTGAATGAAGCAACCATTTTGTTTGTCATTCTAAATACAGCTCTTTGATTTTAGAAATAGCTTGCTGCCTAAGTTTTTTACGATATAAAGAAGAGGACATTTTCTATTTTTTTTAAACCGATTAGATGTACAATGAACTTTCAAACCATATCTTGAACTGTTAAAAACCGTTCCTGTTGGTCCAAGTTCAGGTGGTCTGTTAACGTGCTGATGAGTCCAAAACAGACTGCATGGGCCCAATAACATTATGGATGAAACTATAACAACCTTATAAAACCTGTGCAGATTTGAATAATGCAAACTTTAACTAGTATCCTCGTCTCATATAGCTTTGAGGGCGATAAACACAATAAATTCTGAGAAATAAAGAAATATATCGTCCGACGGTAATCACGAGTTGTGGTCATGATTTCTGATTGAGAAAACTGCGCGTCAAGCGTCACGACCACCAAGGTCAAGGTTACATTTGTGACGGTAGTTGATGTCTCGAACTCGGTGACCTATGCTCAAGAGTTAAATATGGACATAAAATCGTGAGGTTATCGATTTCTACTGTGGATTTAAAAAAATATATATATATATAGGAACTATTCATTAAAGGAAGCATAGTTTGCGTGGTCGTGACGATTGTTTTGGTCGTCACATGGAGTAAAAAATGTTGACAGAACATTTCTTACCTTAGCTTTGGCGCCATTGTTTTCTCATCACCGTAAAAACAAAAGGCTCGGCGTGTCACATGACCGGTTTTACACCATCACGTGATGCTTGCTTCTTATTTCCTGGAGCCGTGCTATAAATTTATGGATTTCTTGTTCGCTGTTACGGTTGTGATTTATTGACAGAAAGTTGACAGAACATTTACCTTAGCTTTGGCGCCATTGTTTTCTCATCACCGTAAAAACAAAAGGCTCGGCGTGTCACATGACCGGTTTTACACCATCACATTATGCTTGCTTCTTATTTCCTGGAGCCGTGCTATAAATTTATGGATTTCTTGTCCGCTGTTACGGTTGTGATTTATCGACAGAAAGTTGACAGAACATTTCTTACCTTAGCTTCGGCGCCATTGTTTTCTCATCACCGTAAAAACAAAAGGCTCGGCGTGTCACATGACCGGTTTTACACCATCACGTGATGCTTGCTTCTTATTTCCTGGAGCCGTGCTATAAATTTATGGATTTCTTGTCCGCTGTTACGGTTGTGATTTATTGACAGAAAGTTGACCACTTAATTTTTTGTCATAATTTAAACATAATCTAGCAATAATCAAATCTATCCAAGTGGCAGTGAATGAACAAAAGATATAAGAGATAGTATTTGGATAGAAAAGTACAGCCATACAGGTAAGGAATAGCAACTAAGCTAAAGTGAGATTTATACTAATTTTTGACGGAATGCATCACGACCATAACACACAACTTTGAAGTGAAATAAAAAGGTTTTCTCCTGTAAATCATGACAAAAATGAGCATATTCATAGAAAGCAATGTCTTTTTCTTTAAAATGTTTAGGCTGAAATCCAAAATAACTCATTTAAAATGCTTCTTTAGCACTCTGAAAATTGGCTCATTCTCATGTCACACTTACCCGCTCTAATTTCACTCATATTTGTGGCTGTTAGTTGAATTAAAATAATTTTATTCTGCACGCATTTAACTTTTTTTATCTGTAATTATCTCTCTGAGATACCTTCAACTTGGAAATGATAAGAACAGGAAAATTAATTGGGTCTTTATCATCGAAATTAACAATTCAAATGTAGACCCGAAATCGTTCATCAAATACAGTTTAGTGTGGACAAGCCCACTAATAGTAATTCTAAAGGAAATCCAATTTCCTGTACAGAATGGGTGTTACACTTTAACAAACTTGTTAATAGTGTTTCATCAACACACGCCGATTTAGACCTTAAAAACACAATAGACAATTTTATTCAAACCAATAAAAATACAATTTTTAACGAACTTACTTTTACTATTACAACTCCTGAGATCTCTCGGGCTATTTCTTTTCTTAAAAACGGCAAAGCGCGTGGATTTGACGAGATCTTAAATGAAATGTTAAAGGCAGGACACACTCGACTTTTACCAGTTCTGCACAAATTGTTTAACTCCATTCTGAGCTCTGGTCAATTTCCTATGGAATGGCGCTGCAATCTTCTTTCACCTATACACAAGAAGGGCGAGGTTTCGAAACCTGAAAACTACAGAGGTATAGCCGTAAGTAGCAATTTATGCAAAATATTTTGTAGCATTCTGCAATATCGATTAACAAAATTTGCTGAAACAAACAAACTAATCCCACAATGTCAAATTGGTTATAGAAAAAATGCAAGAACAGCAGACCATATTATGACTTTGAAATCAATTATTGACAAATATGTTAATGCTGCTACTAAGAAAAATATATTCTGCTGTTTTGTGGATTTCAAGTCAGCCTTTGACACAGTCTCTCGAAGCAAATTAATGTATATTATACTAAGACAACTCAACAGTGATATTGGTCGATAATTTGAACATAAGCTCTTGTCTCCTTTCTTGAATATAGGAGTTACATTAGCGATTTTCCAAGAAGTGGGGAACTGCGCACTAGAAAGTGAGTAATTAAAGAACCGCGCTAGTATTGGGACCAATACTTGTTGGCTCTCGAATAATAGTTTCGGGCTTAATTTATCCGGGCCAACAGCTTTAGACGTGTCCAGATTGGACAGTACATCGGAGATGTCAGTGTTTGATATTGTAATTGAGTGGAGAGTATTGTCCGTATACATAGATAGAGGCGGTAAGCTGGCATTAGCATCGTCAATATTGGCGATGCTAGAGAAGTACCGGTTAAGGAGGCTTGCCTTTTCTAAAGAGTCGTAAGAGAATGAGCCGTCATCGCGCTTCAGAGGCGGCATTTCGCTAAAATTAGAGTTAGTATCACATAGGAACGTCTTACATATTTTCCACCACTCTTTAGAACCTGTGCGTCCATGTCTTATTTTTTCAGCTAATTTATTCCTGAAGTTTTCTTTCGCTGTTCGGACTAATGTATTGATGTGGTTTCTCTGTTTTTTAAAGTTGGCCACATCTTGCTCTCGGTTAGTTTTTCTTGATTTCTTGAACAATTTTTCCCTGACTCTCATTTCGTGCTTTATTTTGCTGGACATCCAGACTTTATCGTTTGGGTTTATAGTTATAGTCTTATTTGGGATACTAATACTAGCAGCGGCAATAATGTTTGTAGTGATTGTCTGACACCAAATGTCGACGCCATTAGCATCGGAGATGTTGTTCCAGGGTGCGTTAGTTAAGTGATCCCTAAATAAATCCCAATCAGCTTTCGCATAGTCCCATATATGGCGAGTGTATGTTTTACGTTTAGGTATGGAGGATGATAAAACCAAATATACTGGAGTATGATCACTACAAAATGGCGCAAGTACTCCACTCTCTTTTACTATTCTGGCACAGCTGATAATAATTGGATCAAGTAATGTATTTGAAATGGGTCGGGTTGGTTCTTGTATTAACTGGTGGAAGCCAAACGTAGATATGATGTCACGTAGATGATGCTTAGATGGATTGAGAAGATCGTCGTTAATGTCGCCGAGTAGGACAAGATTTTTGTTTGGATTTAAGTCGCGAACATTCTCAATATTATCTGTGATAGTTTGCCATTTGTCAACACTTGTGTTAGGCGGCCGGTAAATTACACACAATAATAAACCAGGGCGGTCATGAATCTCGATCCATATCATTTCGATGCCACGACATTCATATTCAATACGACGGGTAGTTGCCACGTTGTTAGAAATATAGACGCACACGCCTCCCCACGGCTGCTGGCGGTCCATCCGATAAGGCTCCTGGAAACCAGGTAGTTTGATTAAGCTGTTGTTAATATTTTGGGTACGGTGGCTTTCAGTAATGGCAATGATGTCAAAGTTGGACAGATTAGCTTCGATAAGATGTATTTTATCTTTGAGGCCGCATACATTGAGGTGGACAATAGACATTTCTGAACAGTTAGTAGGGCCTGGATTAGTTTCTACATCGCCAGCCAAAGAAAGGAGAATGTAAATTATTAAACAGGTCAATACATTACTCAGGCAGTAATTAAAGAGTGATAGGAGGGCTGTGTAAATTCCTCGAGGGCGTCTAAGTATTTCTCGCAATGGAGGTGGGGTAGCTCGATAGTGCTTGGGTTTGACGGAGTGGCAGTTAAAAAGCCCAATAGCCGCACGGTAACATGCTATGTCATTATCCATTGTCAATTGGGTAAATCACCGAAGGCCATTTGCACGTGCTGCAGTAAGGCAGAGGCAGACTTGAAAGATCAACATATAGAGCTTCATAGATAGTAGGGAGAGGGTGGTAGGAGTAAGAGATAGGACAGATAAGGAACATGGAGTAATAGAGGACAAATAAAGACAGAGTCATTAAAGGCTTAAGTGGTAAGGTACGGCGCTTGTGGAGTGATAGTGAGAACCATTTGCTGTGGTGGAGAATTTTTCTTGGTGTGCTGTGTTGTATTCAAACAATGGTTGGATTTGGATGATGGCCTAATCTAGTGTGGCAGAGTGGTTCAGGGCAATAATAAATATAAACTGTTGAGTATTATGGAACAGAGTCGACAGGGACCCGGTGCTGCATCAGGCAGCAAATGTCCCCCGATCAAAATATTAAACAAGAAATCAGTGTTGCACTGATGATATATTGTCATGACCCAATTGTAAGTGAAAAATTCTAACCACCAATAATATGATTCATGTATTCTACTGTTGAATATACAATCAAAATTCTGGAAGACACCCGGTGCAGCCTCGTGCAGCAACAGTCCCCCGACGAGTCAGTTCCAAAATATTCGTGTAATAATTCGAACATTTCCGTTGTAGGCCTGCAGTTACTAGTGTATACGGTTGAAATTGGTAGGCTGTGTTGTATTCAAACTAGGCTTGAATTTGAATGATAGCCTAGTCTGGTGTGACATGTAGTTCAAGGCAACAATAAATGTAAACTGTTGAATGCGTGGAGCAAAACAAAATGGGGCCCGGCGCTGCCACAGGAAGTCATGTGTTGTGACTAGAAAATGTACACCAGATCGAATAGTGAGCCGGTGCTGTCCCATGCAGCAATGGCTTCCAGTCAATATGTTCAGTAAATAACTCATAGCATTGTAAGCTGGTTGAATGTATAGCTCATCGAAAGAGGACTCAGCGCTGGCACAGGCAGCAACGGCTTCCAGTCAAAAAATGTTCCAAATAATATTTCATGTATTGTAAACTGTTGAATATACAGAAATCAAGTGGGGACCCGATGCTGCCCAATACAGCAGCGGATCCCAGTCAAAACAATGTTCGACAAAAATAGTTCATGGATTGTAAGCTGTTGAATATACAGTGAGAATTCTGAAGGGAACCCAGTGCAGTCCCGGACACAAACAAATTACATCCAGAAAAGTTGGGGATACTATTTCTTACATTGTAGTTTTACCGTTACAAGTATGTACGAATGAATCGGGGTACGTGAAATTAAGGGAAGTGCGTTACCAGGCCATAGCATAAGGGTAGCAGTTTATGATTACATGAGTAATTTCATATTTAACATTATAATAACTTGGTAGTGTCAACCAGAGGCGTATTAAAAAACACCATAACGCCAAGCTAGACAGCCGCGCGGGCAAGGAATGTTCACTACACAGTACAGAGTAGAAATAAATTAAAATTTAAACCCAGATTATATAAATCTGGATTTTATATACAAAGATGCGTCAGACGTTCATCCGCGATCGTCCCATGCGCCTGTCACTGATAGGACCGCGTTGCGGCTGCAATGGATGCCGCACATTCGTTTCACACTGTTATATAACAATACATTTGAAGCATGGATACCTTCAAATTGATAATATATGAAATTATATAAATTGGTGATTTCATCCAGTTGCGTATTTGGATGTCTCACATCCCTAGACAACCGCGCAGGCAAAACATCGTGTAAAAAAACAACAAAAAACAAAAAACGGCACCTCCCAGAATCAAGCAAGGGCGTGTCCAGAAATTGAACAGAAGCATGTTAGTACACTATTCTGTTAATAATCAGGGCACTGTGTGGAGGCACCGCTGTTACAGCCACACTATGTTCAGTCCAACCGTGCTTCCATGCATGAGACGATCGCAAGACCACGCCCAAACGCATCTCTCATCGACGTTGACTTATTTTAACCCTTTAGTGACTAAATTCATTCCTGAAAAATTTTTAATATTTGCTTTTTGAATGCTCATCTGCAGCCAAGGGAAGACAACCCCCGAAAACTTACCACTGGAATGACCGGCACAATTATCGGGCAAGTCATTCCAGCTGTAAATTTCCAAAATTACTCCTCTCCCGGTCCGCAAATGAGCAAACCTCTAGAGCACAAGGAGGCCGGTGTTATCAGGTATCGTCACCAAAGGCTTGAACCCAGATCGAAAATTTGGATTTTATATACAAAGATGTGTAGGGCGCCCTCTCACGGTCGCCCCATGCACTATACACCATGCACTATTCACGATGCCCGCTAGCTACGATCGTAATACGACTACTATGAGTGTCGCACTGTATGTGTTTAGACAAGTTGCAGTAATATGGCATCCAGCTGGGTTGTCGAAGATGTGAAGGGTAGTGGGTGGAGTAAATGGAGTGTTAATTTAGTTTGTTTCCAGTAGACAAATCGAAACAGGACAGGGATTAGGCATACATTTTTTCTGGATCACACTGGCTACTCGGGATGGGCACATTCATCTTAGTTGTTTTATGTACAGTCACTTCTGGTTCAGATTTGGTCAATGTCTTCATTATCTAGGCACTGTTTCTTTTGCCCACCATCCGTCAGTCTGAAGAAAATATTGCCGTCAAAAGACCACGCGCTGTGTACCTTCCCGTCATGCTTTAATTTCAGCAGTTTCTTTAGCATAATGTACCGCTTCTTTGTTAGATCTTCATTTACATAGACACGAGCAAGTTCTGGTTTGGATGATAATACCCGTCTAGCGCGGAGAAATTCGGTACGTTTTCTATATGAAATGAATTTGACCATAATCTGTTTCTTTTCGGGACCGATAAAATGTGATCGGGCTATATCACCTGTAGACACTGTCACATTGGCCGCTTTTGCCACACGAATTACTGCGTCATCTGTGGACTCCTGAGCGCCGAGCACCAAGCCGTTAATTCGGAGGCTCTCGCGGCGACTGTATTGCTCCGATCGATCGTGAAACAAATCATTGCCGCGAACAAGATTAACCATTGTCCGTTCAGTTTCTGCCACCGCTGATGACATGTTAGTAATTATGCGATCATAATCTTGTACTTTACGCTCGAGGTTTGCTATTTTTTCACATTTGTCGTTGACAGTATCAGTTAGGTCTTCGATTTTGCGTTCAAGACTGGTTAATTTAATATCCCGCTTCTCGAGCGCCTCAAAGAGTGGGGCAATTGTCTTACTTAGAGCTGCCGTGACAAGCTTATCAATCCGCACTTCGATGGACTGCATGATTTTCAACTCTAATGCCGATTCCCGTATAGGCTCGCCGGTAGCTTCGAGGTGGATATCCGGGAGAGAGTTTTGGCGTTTTAATCGAGGCTCTGAGGGGGTGCGCGAGGCAGCTTTACGTTTTCCCGTTTGTTGACTGGGTACTGGGACCGGGCGTATGTACTCTGATGTATGTACTCTGAGGTCAAATATGCAGTCAAAATGAATGATGGGTACAGCAATGGCTTTTCATCCTCAGTTGGTGTCAAACAAGGTTGCGTACTTAGTCCACTTTTATTCAACATGTATCTGCGTGATTTGCCAGTTATCTTTGATAGAACATGCGATCCTATACCTTTTAATAACACTTCTATTAATTGTCTTATGTTTGCTGATGATCTTGCCATAGTGTCAGAAACCCACACTTGTCAGCAAAATGCGCTAAGCAAATTGAATATTTACTGCAACAAATGGGACCTTACTCTCAACTTAAATAAGACCAAAATAATAATTTTCAATAAAAGTGGGCATTTACTAAAGAGATACATGTATCACTTTACATACATGGGCTCACCGATTGAAGTTGTAAAGTTGTATTGCTATTTAGGTATCGTCTTTACACCATCTGGTAAATTTAAAGCTGCATGTGAAAGACTGGCAGAGCAGGCCAAGAAGGCTTTGTTCAAACTTAAAGTTATCAATGTCAGAAATAATGTTTTAACGGCATTCACGCTATTTCGTTCTTTAATTTTACCCATCTTATCTTATTGCGCAGAAATGTGGGCACCCTTTTACATCAAAGGCATCAATGAACATAACTACATGCAATTAGGAGATAATGTCCCAGTCGAAAATGTCCTAATTAGCTTCTGTAAATATATACTGGGGGTTAATAGGAAAGCTACTAATGTTGCTGTAAGGGGTGAACTCGGGAAATATGCCTTACTCACCACGCTCCTCACACAATCAGCCAAAATTTGGATGAGAGTATGCGACATTGACTCTGAGACAATAGTTCATCAAGCCTATATGCATTCGTATTCCTTATTAGAAGAAGATAACTGGGCTAGCCATTTAAAAAATCTATGGACTAGCTTTAGCTTCGAAGAAATTTGGACCAACCAAAGCACCAGAAATAAAAAGACATGTGCTAAATTACTAACCGATTCCATGGAGTCTAGATACAAATCAAACTGGCTGGTCCATGTAAACAGAGGTGTCACAGATCGAATTGGTACATCTCAACAGGGTTCTAAACTTAGGTCGTATCAAACATTTAAAAGCAACTTTAACATGGAGTATTATTTACTAACTGAACACGATTTTTCTAGGCGAAATTTGTTTGCCAAACTCAGAGTCAGTGCAGACGATCTCCAGATAGAAGTGGGGAGACATGCAATTCCCAAAGCTCCTGTAGAAAAAAGAGTATGTTCGCTATGTAACATTCAAGCTGTTGAGGATGAAAGACATTTTATTCTAAAATGTCCATTTTGCCACAGTGAAAGACAATCGCTATTTAACTACCTTAATGTTTTTGTAAATTTTGCTTCCCTCAGTGAACAGCATACATTTGTGTTCATAATGTCCTACAATAACGGTGACACTGAGGTCTGCAAACCGGTACTAAAATATGTCAGTGATTGTTTCATGAAAAGGCAGAATACGTTGGCTCCGAAACAATTCACTAACCCACCGCCTTCACTAGTAATTGCAATATAGCTGATCAGATCGGCAGCAAATTTTGCTGTAGGTACATTACATGTATCCTTATCGCCCTTTTATATAACGGCTGGGTGAAGAGGTGACATCGTTATCTTCTGTGTCATAAAATCTCATGGTGATTAAACTGTCATGGGATATTGAGATATGGCGAGTGGTGATGCTGCTTCTTCTTTATTTAGTGATCCTGGCGGAGGTTACACACAACAGTCAGTGAAGTTTCCACTGTAACTAATGCGCAGTACCTAGCAGAACATTAACTTCAACATTAACTTCAAATTCACACTATGAATGATATGTAGTCTCATATATTAATGTAACCACTTAATTTGATAACAGAGCCATCAGCCTTAATTCGTGGATGTCATCTTATGTGTGTGCGTGCGTGCGTGCGTGAGAGTGTGCGTATTGCATATATCATGTATATTTTACTTATTGTCAACTGTATATCGTATGTACTATCTATTCGTACTGCGTGTATTGTAGTAACCTGTATAATGTCTGTGTAACCTTCATGTTTGGCTATATCTTCGTGTAAAAGATTTTGTGCCAATAAATAATCTGAATCTGAATCTGGTATTATGGGAAATTTGATTGTGATGACGTCATCGCGATTCTACGAATTAATGTGTGTTCCTGAGTTCCGCGTCATCAACCGCGACCACCTCTAATTTACTCGTTATTTCAATATAGATCTAGGGAGACTACTCTTTACAGGCGTTTTGTGGGCATGCGTACTGGGACATTTCTGAAATGACGTTTAGCCGACGTACTTACACTGTTAGAACGAAAAATCCAAATCTAAGTTAAGGTTATGAAAATGAAATGTCAGCACCATGTGCACTATATATCTGAAAATCTTATAGAAATGTATTTGTTAATATGTCTTGCATCAATGCTGCATGAGTTACCGCCGATTGATGACACATGTGCTGAGTAAAGAATTGTCTTGTTGTGAGCGGCATTTTATGTGAAATATATCAGGAACGCGACCATCACATACGCGACCATCAATAATGTCGATATGCTGACGTCTGTTGGCGGTACTGATATTTTTGTTACATACGCGTTATTGCATTGATATATGTCTTGTAATTTATGCAACAACAATTAACCGTAAACCTTTGTACCAGAAAGGCCCAAAATACCAAACTCCTTGAGTTTAAAAAAAATAAATATTCGTTTGAGTATTTTTAAACTAATTTCACTGGGCGCTGGCTGTTGCTGCCAACAGGTTCTTGTCACATCGATGTCAAACTACTCAACAGCTTGCCTGTGTGAGTGTTTTAAAATTGAGATCAGTATTTCTCTTGGCATCAAAATTTGGAACCCCACAAACTAGAAATCTCGGGGTCCCAACCTGAAATCTTGGCGTCCCAAACTGGAATCTGGAATTCCCAATCAATGTTTACCATCCATACAAAGATGAGAGAGTAACGTGACTCGCAGCTATGCATTAGGTGGAGGGGTGGTGGTGGTGGTGGTCGTGGTGGTGGTGGTGGTGGTGGTGGTGGTGGTGGTGGTGGTGGTGGTGGTGGTGGTGGTGGTGGTGGTGGTGTGTGTGTGTGTGTGTGTGTGTGTGTGTGTGTGTGTGTGTGTGTGTGTGTGTGTGTGTGTGTGTGTGTGTGTGTGTGTGTGTGTGTGTGTGTGTGTGTGTGTGTGTGTGTGTGTGTGTGTGTGTGTGTGTGTGTTCGTGCTAGATTTTATTGGTACGTTTGTGCCTAAAACTAATTAGTATTTAATAATCATACAAGATTTTCAGGGTTCCCATGGGACCCACAGCCACTACCTTTTGTGGTCCCAAGTTGCATTTTTTGGTATATACCCTCAAAAGGACACTTATCAGAAACCCTGATTGAGATTCTGGGAAGTCAGCGTTCAACGGGTTAGCACTCATATCAGCAAAAACTTACCTCTGCCATCATCATCATAATCACCATCGCCATCATCACCGCCGCCGCCACCACCATCACCATCATCATCACCACCATCATCATCACGATATCACCACCACCATCATCATCATCTTCATCATCATCACATCACCACCACCATCATCATCATCATAACCGCCATAGCCATCATCAACATCATCTTCATCTTCATCATCATCATCACCATCTTCATATCCATTACCACCACCACCAATATCATCATCCTCATCATCATCATCGTCATCATCATCATCATCATCATCATCATCATCACCACCATCATCACCACGACCATAACATCATCATCATCACCACCGTATCCATCATCATCATCCTCACCATCACCACCACCACCATCATCATCATCGTAATCATCATGATCATCATCTTCACGACCAACACATACCAAGAGAAGTAAGTTTTTGAAAGTTTACAACTGGAATGACAATCTCGATAACCGAGCCAGTCATTCCATGGGAAATTTTCAAAAATATTCTTCTCTTGGTCTGCAAATTGACATCTTCTTGGAGAAAATTGAAATTGTCTTGAAAAGTGTTATGGCTTTGCTTAATTTACTTTGGCCTAACAAGGGACGCTAGATTGGGTGGGAGATACAGTTTGCATCTGCCGCAATCCATGGTGGTGGGGTGGGGTGGTGATTAAGTGCATTTAGTAAAATATTAGAAAAAAATTAGCACATTTGAGTTAACTCTGCCACACTAACCCTGAGAACATGCACCAGAGCATAGCTTCCGGGGCTTGTGGGTATTTGAGGGATGCGTCGCCGCCTGAGAGTTTGGCTTGGATGTGTCCATGCCGTAGTGAGTGTGCGGTGTTAGGGGTCTCCGCGAGGGGGTGGGGTTGGCAAAGTGGGGTGTGGGGTGCGGACGCCCCTGAACCTAACCCCGCTATACCATTATCTGTTGAATCCGCCTATATTAAATTTTCAATTTAGTCTAATTTAAATAAAATCTTGTCCGATATAAATTTGCACGAGTACGATTTTACGATATATGGTTTTGGAGTTGGAGGTAGAACTTCTGGTAACTTAGCAACATTTATCAGAAACAAGCATTTTACTGACAGAGTTAATAACGTGTTGATGAAAGCATTTTCGCATTGAATTTGTTGATTGAACGCTATTTTTAATATCTTGCGTAATAAATGTGTAAATAGACAACAATATGCTAGATGCGATTTCCTATATTTTCAAACTGACACGTACGCAGTCATATGCATACACATTCACACACGCACGCAATAAACTATGATGATGACGTCGATGAATAATAATAATAATGATGGTGGTTGTGGCGGTGGTGGTGGCGGCGGCGGTGGTGGTGGTGGTGGTGATGATGATGGTGGTTGTGGTGATGATGGCGGTGGTGGTGATGATGGCGGTGATGATGATGATGGTGGTTATGGCGGCGGTGGTGGTGATGATGATGATGATGATATGCACGCACTCAACAAAAAGAGCACTCAGATATTGTAGATGCTCGGCTTTTGTTCCATTGCAAAATGTTTTCTGATATTACAGATTTTCGGATTTTCCGAATGTTTTCGGATTTTCCGGATCAAGTCCAAAGTTGTGTTAACATTTTAACCGAGTCGAAGCAGTAGTAAGCCTATCCGATATATCAATAGATCCAGAATTTGATACGATCAGGATGCTGACTATTATCCGGATCGTGGCCAAAGTCTGGAAATCCTAGTTAACAGTAAGTGTCTTTGTTGTGTTAAAATTTGACATACATGGTATACCTGGACGCGTGCACGCACACACGTATCTATGCGCGTATGTAAATACACACGCACGCACTTACTCACACACACAAACATACAGATCCGATTGTAATATCTTCTTCCCATTACGGGGTGAGGGTAATAAAACCATCAATTAGCTTTTATCGTCCACTCGTTCTAACTACCAAACCATCCCACTTACTAAAGTTGATTCCGTAAGTGGGACGGGTTGGTAATTGGGAAGAGTTGACTAGAAGTTGTCCTTACCGCGACACGACGTCAAAATTGCAACCATGTATCATGGCCACGACCAAGGCATAAATTTACAATTTTAACATCAAGAACCAATTATGAAATCCTTTTTTTATAGGTTATTAATCTGAGTAGTATAAGTTGAATAAAATGCACATAAAAGTTCTTGAATTGTGTATTGCATTCAAGACAAGGAAAACAAAGTTTGTGACATAATGTTGTAGAATTTGAATATTTTTATGCAAGTTACGAGAAAAAACTAGATGGCTCTATATGACAAAGTTTTGTGTTGTATATGTTTGTCTTAGCTCTGTTTAAAGTGACTGGAGTCATAAAAAATTGAAAAATTTGCATTGACTGATTTTGTTAGAATCTAGCAATGGTCGCGGTACTGACATTTCCATTGCAGTGATCTCATTAAGGATTATGCCACATCTCTATATTTCGTGTAAAGTCGCTGCTGGATGCTATTTCTTAAAGGGGAGTTACCCCTAATATTTCCATAACATTAAATGTAAAATGAATGCAATCGGTTTTTGCAAAATTACCATGCATCAATATGAGTAATTACTGAAGAATCACCCATATATATAATGATCCAAATTTGCGTATTCTGTCTCCTCGCGTCTTTGTGAAATTCTTCGAATGGCAAATATCAGACGCGAGGAGACCGAATACGCAAATTTGGATCGTTTTGGGTCGTTCCGGATCACCTCATTTAACTATCGGTTTGACGACTAAAAGAATATTTTTAAACCAGTCTTTTCCCATTGTCATGTTTAAACGGGAATGTGAAAAACACCAGTGACATGCAAATGTATGCTGTCTATAGAAAGAAGCATTTTTGGCACACACACACACACACACACCACTAGTAGTAGAACGGAGGCGGTATGGACAGCTGCTCTGACTGGTCGAGAGAGTTATGACGCCATCTCATTTGCATATTATACGACGCCCACATGCCCATATATGGTCAGGGGGCGTGACCTATTGTTATCGATTTTTATAAATGGTCACGCCCCCTAACCTTATATTGGCATGAGGGTGTGGCCTAATATGCAAATGCGATGATGTCATAACTCTCTTGACCAATCAGAGCAGCCATCCATCCCTTCGCCACATTTTGGTGAATTAGAGTTTTGACCTGTGCAGATGATTGACAGGTGTAATGAGTGGTGAAGGCGTTTGGGGTGTGGCCCCATTTGCATATTACTGACGTCATAACTCTCGACCAATTTTAGCACAGCTGCTTGTGCACTCGCCATGGTTCGAGGTGTTGAAATATTTATCCTCGGTAATGCTGATTGACGGGCCTAATGGCATGTGAAATGTTTATGAAGAGGATTATGGAGCAGGGTCAAGCGTGACACCTTGCTGGCTAGCAGCGCAGCCTCTTATATGGTTGCCAATGTTTAACCTGTAGAGGTACTGGAAGGTAATGAGCCGGGAAACTGTTAGGAGACCTGGGGTTAATTCAAATAGCAATGATGCCATAAATCGCAGCCAATCATGGAAGCCGCCTTTATGGTCACCATTTGGGAGGACATTGAGGCATGCAAACACGTAGGGATCTGTGTGTCAGGAGCTCTATATAGTTATAACGCTTTCAACCAGGCATGGACCTACTACTACTACTACTACTACTACTACTACTACTACTACTACTACTACTACTACTACTACTAGTGCTACTGTAGAGACAATGGGTGTATACTCTAAAGGTTTATCTTTCAGAACCCGGCTGTAGTGTTTCCTGACCTAAAACAAGGTAATTTAGCAATGGCAATCCATACATGTCCAGCCCATGATTGACAAGAAACCAAAGACTTCAACATAAGCTGTGAGATCATGCAGAAGTACCCCCAAAAACCTGCTATAACTACTAATAGCTATGCAACGGCCCTAATTATAATATTATTACTTAGTATTAATGATATAAATAATATTAATAGTATTATTATTATTATTATTATAATAATAATAATAATAATAATAATAAGGTCCACGCTCAGGCTCTAGATTTACACCCATGAGAGCAGTCGGCTAATTGTGCATGTTTTGTGGAAATATGTTAGAAATTCATCCAGTTAAAATATTTTCCAAATATTTGTCAACCATATGGATATGTGGACCGAGAATTATAACAGATTCAACCTTGCATGGTCCTGCCTGAAGATGTGGAGTGGATCGCTCCGATGCTCTAAAATGTTTGACAACTTAACATTTCAGAAGTTGGCTGCATCCAGGTATCATAACCTAAGAAAACTAGACTATTAATTCATTCAGCAAGTGCTGGCCCACCTTGAGAGAGAATGCCAGAGTAGATAGTGAGTATAGGGGCACGGCGTTAGGGGCCTGGCATAATTCAAATATTGATGATGTCATAGCTCAGGGCCAATTGGAGCAGCCTCTTATATAGCTGCCAATGTTTGTTCTGTGGAGTTAATGAACTGTGCAAAGTCAGGGCGTTGTGTGTCGGTAGCTCTATAGATTCATAATGCATTCAACCATACATGTGTCCTACTTCTAGCAATGGCAATCCATGCATGTCCAACCATAGGTCTCTTCTATCAAGAAGGCTAAGTCTTAACATAAATGATCCTGCATAATTTGTCTCAAAACATGCTATCACTAACTGATCCGCAAAAACCCTATTTATAATAATATTTATAATAATACTAATAATAATTAATATTATAATAATGTGAGCATTCATGCCCTAGAAAGTCGTCTGCTCATTGCACGTCTATGTGGAAATATGTTTGACAATCATCAGGTCAAAATATTTTCTAAATATTTACCGGCACATATTAAGCCGTAAAACAGCCGATTTGCAGAAACACCTAGCTATAAAAACCTGCATATGCTCCTAACCGGGATATGAATGTTAATGACAAAATCCTAGAGGTTGGATGCGTTCCCAGGTGAGCTTCCTCAAAATATTTCAGCTCAAATTCTGACGTACATCTATGGGTAATGCCTCATACAGTCAAATTATTTTCAAAATATTTGCTGGAATGTTTTATAAAATTGTAAAACAGTGAATTCGTGCAACCTGTAGAGCTATTCCTACTTCACATTTGTGTCTGTACATGTGTGCATACATAACACCTACGTGCATGCGTACTGGCATTAGTGGTGGTAATGTGTGTGGTCGCCCATGTGTGTATGAGTAGGCTCCCACGTATGTACGGCCTGGAGTTCAAACATACGTGGGCCAAGCAAGAAACTGGCAAAATGTTTGTGGGGTAGTTTATAGACGTCAATATACCCCTCACACCTCCTCTCGCCATCACCACTGTCCTGGATGCTTAGATAAATGGTAACTATACATATGACAGGACCGGCATACAAGGTCACATCTCAACAGGTTCCATGGACGAATCTCTGCCAAACTGGTTATTCTGATTCATTACGACAGCTCCCAATCAATCGACACTCCATTACCCAAACCTATTACGGTGCGTCCATCGGGTGCATCAAATGCATAATGCATATGTGTAAAATCAGTAAATTGGTTTGGCCCGAATTATAAGTTGAACTTCTCTTGTGTCATACCAGCTAAATCTGCCTGAAAATGACAGTCCTCTATATAAATCAACCAGTCGTCATTAGCATGGCATGACAAAAAGTTTGACTTATGAAACGTGCCTTACTTCGCAAACATTTCTTTGTAAAAGTCAGCTTTGACACAGTTAAAGATTAAAATGATAAAAGCGCTATATCGCAGCATAAGCTAAAGACATCAAATGGTGTACAATGGTCGTAAGCAACTGCAGCCCTATTGTAGTGTATACGATTCAGTTAATACATAGTCAAGATAAACTACAATCACATTATGAGGGTCAAAAGCTATAAGATTATACGACCATGAAATTAAGGCTGACCATCCATCAGCTTATAATCGTTTGTAAACAACAACACGAGTCTAATGTCAGACAGAAAATATTTATGCAGATATAGCCAAAATAGATGAGAGATTCATTACACTTGCCAATAGCTCGGATTAAGCCAAGTGGTTTAGATGATTACCATGGCATCTGCCGACTGACTGCCCTAACATATACGTGGCAATAGCTCTGATTAAGCTGAGTGGTTTAGATGATTACCCAAATTATCATAGGTGAAAATAGATTAACGCATTATAACTGAGATAGCTAGCTAGATGTCTGAGACCAGAGCTAACAGATTTTTAAAAGCTCATTCAAACCCCAAACCCTCCATACACCACTCACATAGCCCCAGCATATCCCTGGATGCAGCCAGATGAATTAGTTTTCAAAATATATGTCACAGCGATTTTATTAAATAGTAAGAAATACAAGCTTTCATATACTTTCATATCTAATATTTGAGCGATTAGGCAGGTCTGGCATACATCCCTCCACCCCCCCCCCCCCACCACCACCCCCACCTACCTTTGGGAAAAAGCCATAGCTATAGAATAGAATAGTAGAATAGTTTTAACCACCACCCCTTATCTATCCCAGTAGATCATGTATTCAGCGTAGATATGAATAGTGTTTTGCAGCCAAACAGTACCCACTGATAACCACTATAAGTGCTGGTTACTTATGACAAAATGCCCCATGAGTGACTGTTTGGCACACATCCTTTTTCAGAGAGGTATGTGTCAGGAACTGGTCACTTATTTATAGTAAGATATATATGTGTGAAATGTCTTCCCTATAATATAAATGATGAGTAATCCATTTAATAGTGTTATACACATAGAATGCAAATCTGTCGTCGGTCGGTCTGGCAGTTGGTCGGTCACTTGGTCAGTCTGCGTGTCAAGCTGTATGTTTTGACGATGTCCGCAGATCTATATCTAGGAAATTTCTGCTCCGATGTGCCTCACATTTTATTATAATAAGGATTGCTAAATAGAATCATTCTGATTTTCATATTGTTCTGATTGTTTGTGAAATTCTTTCGAATTTTTTCTGCGGGATGCTCTAGGTACTGTGTCACACGTTCTTATCAGAACCTGGAATTTTCCTCCAATATGTTCACATGAAAATCGCATCAAGATTGAAATTAGTGGGTGCAGACATGGATAGGTGAGAAGCCTCACTAAGTGAGTCAGTCATTCCAGTGATAAGGCTCCAAAGACATGGCCCCCAAACTGCCATTCAAAAGGTATGTATTTACATTTTCCTGACCAAATTGCTCATTAAACTCTTAAGGTCCCATTCGAAATATTAATTTACAAAAAAAACGTATTTACGAAAAGCATGCACATCAGTTCTAAATCAGCAGAATTGGTACACAATTAAGCTTGGCAATCTAATCAATACTGCATATTGAAACGTGTATATGCTTCGTAAAGGAAGTCATTTTGACAATGTCAAAATTCATTTAATAGGCAACTGCCAATTGTCAGAAAATGTAGAATTTAAGACATGTAACCCTATATCTTCATGACTTTGTGTACTTCTTACAAACAAAATCATTCATCTGAGAAACACCATTTCAAAATTGACACCAGATGCCAATGGTATATAAGGATCCACTTATTCCTAGGCCTGCACAATTTTTGCTTTGAAACATCGCGATCAATTTTATTAAAAAAATCGTGATTTTCGATTAAATCGTAGGTCCAAATTACCAAAATATAAACTAGGGTAACATGACTTGTTTCTAGAAAGAGTTGAAATAAATGATACAAAATAGCACGAAATTAGAACACATTCATGCGACGAATTCTTACCATCCTACGTCTATGCTTAATGTATACCTTATATCCATCATCGCGGAAGTGAAATTATTAATTGGACCGCCTAAATATTGCGTATAGTTTAATAAACATTATTTATTTCATCAAAATGTTGTCGAGAAAAAATATAAATTACACAATGTATCAGCTTCCGCTTATAGCCTCCATTTGTAAGACGAGTTTATGTCATTACCGGAGTAATGTGAAGAAGCTAATATTAGTACCTGGGGAGATACTGCACAATTCACATACATAGGATGGTAGCTTTGGGTAGGTACAAGTCAAACGACATAAACCCGTCCTAGTGTCTTTCAGAATGTACAATTTATATTTAAGAGTAATCAACAGAACGCACAGTTCAAAATCAAACAATCTGGATATGCTGTTGCTTTATTTTCTTTAATTTGACATGACAACCGAATCAAAAAGGAAAAATTATTACACCGCCTGAAATTGCTAACTCTAGAATTAAAAAGAATTATGTTCACTGATTGCCTAACACTCTGCAACTAAGTATATACTTGGCATTTCAGGACAGACTCATGGTCTGCAGCAAAAGGAAGAAAATTAGATGGTGATTCGATGGAGTAACTAGCTGGTGTTCTCAATGACAAAGGTCTTACCTCGCTATTGTTAGCTTGTTTATTTTAGCACTGTGTTGTGATTAGTGATTATTCGACATGTGCATGGCATGGCGGGATATAAACACAATGAACACAGGTGTGAATCGATTATAATTGTACTCATGTACTGATAAAATGTGACGGAAAAGTACACACTTCAGATTAAAAAAACCATGAAATTTTTAACGATTTTCCGATTTTTCCTCAATTACATCATAAAAATTGTGATTTTAAAAATAAATCGAACTTCATGATTAAATCGAAAAATCGTGCAAGCCTACTTATTCCTACCCATTTCTAGCCAAGCTCCACTTACTTTTACGCATACTGGAACCAATTTAATCATTTGATGGTTAGATTTGGTCAAGAAAATCAGAATGTGACTTATTGAATGTCGATTTGCAGGCCGAGAGGATACTATTTTTGAAGATTTATCAGTGGAATAACTGGCTCACTTATTGAGTCAGACATTCTGGCAGTAAGTTCTCAAACATAATATCCTCTCAGCATGCAAATGGCCATTCCTCAGGACTACTGCAGAGGCAGGTTTGGGATGGTTTTGCCATGAAAGGGATAACATCTTAAAAACCTGAATTCCTAAAATCCATAATTAAAGGTAACAGTACATGTAAGCTGGTGGATATGTTGACACTAATTTGACTCTAAGCTCTTGAAACATAAGGCCTCAACCACTTGTAGTCAAATTACTTTCAAAATATTCAACACAATATTTCTTTCAAAGATCTTGCATATATAATGTATATTTGAAATGGTGACCTTATTTCGCAGTTGAATAACCAAATAAATATGGTGTCAGAGGACGCTATTGGCCTACTAATGTTTGTCATTTCAAAAAATTATGGGCAACTATTGACCCATGACACCTAAAATGAACCCTGTACATGTATGTCTATATGTACCCACAAAGTATGAGCCGTGTACCACACCAGCCACAGCATACACACGGATACAGAATATCTGAGCAATTATCTTAAATTATAATATTACAACATAATTTTTGGTCATGAGCTGGTCACGTGGTGACCAGGCTTAACGTCACCAAAATAATTCTTGACTTTGGGAAGGAAGAGAGTCTATGTCAAATACGAGTACTACGAAAATAGATCTCAGATCTGTAGTTCGATGGTATTCGTCACACATCATCAGCTAATGGCCATAAAAAATGGTCAGAATGTTGAAGCAGATTTACTCAGTTTTCCTCATGAAAGTGCATATTTCTCCTAATCCTGTTATATCATTTTTCAGAAAAATATCTGTTATAAGCCCGGTTGATTTTTAGAACACGCTAAATAGGTGGTGTCATACAAATACTGCCAGATTACGCAATTTGTTGTGGTGTATTATCAATCACTAGCCTATCCAAAAATTTATAATGAAGTTACAAAAAACATATTTTCATAGGCGAAATAGTGTTTGGTTTGGTGATTGTGGGTGTGCATCCAGCTGAACGCAAATGGTGCTTAGCTAGAGCAGTATAGGGGCATGGTTAAACCTAGATTTCTCCATTAATGGCAGTCTAAGAGATATTATGCGAATTGCATGGATTTACAATTTAATAAACATTCTGGGGAATATTTTGAAACTAATTTTGACTGGAGGTGTTTCGGCCATGGCATAGACTCCTGCAAGCACACATACACGGGTCATAAACAAGTGAAGAGGTCGACAGTCGGGCAACTTGTATGTTTCTTACTGTTTAATAACCGCTCTGTTAAATATGTTGAAACTAATGCACCTGGTAGCTGTCGTAATGAATCAGAATACCTATGTTCGACAGAGCTTCGATCACAGAAACCGTTGAGAAGGGTTATTATATGCTGACCCTAGACCTGTTCGGTTAATCTATATTTCATCGATAGTCGATTATTTTTCATGACGATTATATAATCAAGTGTAAAATAAAATAATCAAAAAATCAATTTAATCGAGCGAAAATCGATTATTTATTTTAATCAGGCATAATTTAGTGTTTAGTTTGGTAATACAGCTAATGCATTGGTGTTTGATTGTTCTAACTAAGTAGTTTTATAAACATCTATTCCTAACATTCAAGCCCGCATATCATCATCATCATCATTTTACGAGGCATAAGCCATTGTCTTGTTATTGCCTCAGTGTTTTTGTTGTAGTATGGCTTTCTCAGTTCAAATCAAAAGTTTTTTCTTTGAAGTCGATATCTAGTTAGTTCTTGAATGATATGACTGTTGTTGATTAATTAAGTCTCCTCGAAATTGTTAGATTTAAGAGGGTAACCCTTACCATTCCGATGTCAGTATTCTGTCTTTTGCTGTAGAAATAACAAAGAAACTGGTGTATATTTTTCAACAATTTGGTTGATGATCATGATGTTCGACAGCAACATTCTCCACCACATTTGCCAAAAAATGAAGACAAGGTCATCTTTTAATTTAAAGTGAAAATTTTAATTTCTGACACCGGAGTGGCAAGGGCTAACACTGATTTGTGGAAATTCTGTGTTGCAGATGGGTGTTCCCTGCATCAACTGCGGTGTGCTGTCTAACTCATGGTTACACCCTGCTGCACCTGGCATTTGGTTACATGTTGACTTCTGGAGGCCGTAGTTGGTCTTCTTGCTGTTGTTTTCATTTTCTGTGTTTATCGCTATCCGAATCTTCTCTATACTAGGCTCTCTTCATGCGATCACAAAATGTGGATGTGGAAAGCAGAGACCTATCTACCAATAACTGAAATCGTTACAGAGCATGTTCTTGTCAATACATATGCTGCCCGCAGATCAGTCCACTGTATTGGAAGAATTGCTGTATGATCTGGTGGACTGGTATGCATATGCCTGTTCAGTCGAAGTCAAATGTTCTTTCTTTGATGTAGACATCTAGTTTGCTCTTGAATAATTCAACTGTTGTTGCTTCGACTACTGTAGCTGGCAGTGAATTCCACTATGGTACCCCTCAATTAGCTAAAAGTGCTTGAGAATATCTTTGTTGCTGCGTTTTATGTTCAGTATGAACCTATGACCGCTTGTCTTGGTGATACTGGATGGTTAAAAAACGTAGTCCTTATCAATATTATAGTGATCCCTGATGAGCTTGAATGGTTCAATTAAATCTCCTTGAAATCGTCTATATTTCAGTGCCATTAGATTTAGGGCTTCAAGTCTTTCCGTGTGGTAATACTCTTTGATTTGTGGGACGAGTTTGTTGCGCTCGTCGTTGAACTGTTTCTAATAACGCTGATTGCCTTTTCAATCTTGGTGACCATGCCGAGTTGCAGTATTCGAGAATAGGTCTCACTAGAGACTTGTACAAGAGTGTGAAAGTAGATGGGTCAATGGTGGTAACTGTTCTCTTGATTAGTCCTATTGTGATGTTCGCCTTGGATACGATATTCCTTATATATCAGTGGCGTACCTCAAGGAAGTGTTCTGGGACACATACTTTTTCTTATATATATATATATATATATACCACTTAGCATACTTTATCTATGTTGTCCTGAATCTTACTGGTAGCTGGGTTGTCATATATCTTTGTGTTCTCTGCAAATATTTTCAGTGCCAGGTTAGTCCATCTGGTATGTCATTTATATATATATATATATATATATATATATATATATATATATATATATATATATAAGAAAAAGTATGTGTCCCAGAACACTTCCTTGGGGTACGCCACTGGTCAACTCAATCCAGGCTGATGTTGTTTCATTGATCCTTACTCTCTGGCTTCGGTTACATAGGTAGATTCCTATCCATCTTACTAAATTGTTGTCAATCTCATAGCTTTTCAGTTTTGTTTGTAGTCGTTGGTGTGGTACAGTATCAAATGCTTTTGAGAAGTCTAAATATACTACATCGATGGGTTCATTTGAGTCAAGTTTGGCTGTTATATCGTCGAGGTATTCTAGTAGTTGAGTTTTACATGATCTATTATGTCTGAATCCATGCTGGCACTTTGTAAATAGATTGGCTTTTTCCAGAAAATTTTTAATGTTGTCTCTTATAAAAGACTCTAGGACCTTAGATTTGAGACTGATTGGCCTGTAGTTGCTTGGGTCATCTTGGAACCTTTTTGTGTATGCAGCATGCATTTGCAATTTTCCCGATGTTAGGTAACACGCCATCTTCCATAGACGTGTTAAAGATTATGCATGGTGGTGTACTAATTTCTTTAGCAGGTTCCTTTAACAATCTCATATTGTATTTCCCGTATTTCATTTGCGCCATTGCTTTTATTGGGTTGAGTCCTTTCAATTGATTTTCGATGGCAATAGGTGTTATTATTATGTCTTTTAGTACAATACCATTGCTTCTGGGGCTAATGAGCAGTGTAGAATGAAGATTTTCTGAAGCGAACATACTTGAGAAGAATTTTTAAGAATGTTTACTTTTTCTTTATCATCTGTAGTCATAGAGCCGTTAGCTGGGTTGCGTAGTTTTCTAATTGATTCACGTAGAATTGATTTAATCTTGACATAGTTCCAAAAACCTTTGGAATTTTTCTTGCTTTTACTTGCCACTTTACATTAAAATGTCTGTTTTGCTTTTCTGATGCATGGTCTTCCTTTGTTTCTAGGAATTATGTAAGGCATGTAATCTGTGGTTTTCTTTGTCTCATTGTATCTTTTGTATGGCCGATTTTTGCTATTTTATGATCCTGTTGTGGTATGGTCAAACCAGATGTGCTTTTTTTCTTACTGTGTTTTTTCATGAAGGAATATACTGTTCCTTCATTGTGATCAATATTTTGTGTAGGAGGTTCTAAGCTCCTGATGCATTAAGTTCATGCAGATGATTCCAGTCAGTCATTCCTAAGTCATTTCTCATTTCCGTATATCATCCTTTATTCAACAGTAGCTTTGGCGTAGCTATTTGTTTGCTTGTGCTTAAGATGTCAGGATATAGTGATATTTGTAGAACATCATGGTGACTTTTTTCCAGTGGAGGTAGATGGGTTATTTCGTGGACGATGTTTCGGTTGTTTGTTAAAACTAGATCCAAAAGATTTGACATCTGATTTATTCTATGTCGTGTTGCATTAATAACTCGTTGCTGTAAAAATATATCGCTGCTCGTATTAAAAAATGCATCTTCTTCATTTGAAGAAAATCCCGTGCTCCAGTTAATCGATGGAAAGTTGAAATCCCCTGCTATAAAAATGTGGTCTGCATTTGCTGTATCAACCTTGTTTAGTAAGTAGATTTAAGAGTATATTATTGTTTGGGCTGTATAAGTGCGGTCTTCTGTAGATGGAATCAACAAGAATCCTTTCCTTTTGTTGTGTCGTCCATGTACGCCATACTGATTCATTAACGCCATCAACATTCAGGGTATCACCGTTTTGAGCTTTTAATGATATAGGGTTATATCTAGTGACTCCTCTTGATAGTTTACTATTCAACGAGAGATGGTACTCATCAATCTATAGTTCCCAATTGTTTATGGTTGTGTTTTGGTAAGACTTCTGTGATTAGTATGATAGCAGGACGAATCTTCTCTACTAGTGTTTCAAGCTCAGTATTTTTGTTAATTAAACTATCTGCATTTGTGCATATACATATATTGGTTACTGTTTTGGAATTTGCATTGATGTTTATTTGACAATGTTTTGGTATTTGCTTTGTGCACTCACCAGTTAGTGTTTTACTTGTTTTTATGCCTTACTTTATGAATTTGACCAATTTGGGAAGGTGGTTCAGAATTCTTGTTTATCGTGTCTAGATATGATTCTTCATTTGGTGTGGCTAAGGGTTCACAACGTAATAAACTAAAATGGTTTGATAGCTGTATTGTCATTGGTCGAGTTGTGAAGTAGTTAGGTGCTTGTCTCATCTCTGTGGCATAGTAAAAATCCACAATTGTTTTGGAAATAATTTGATTTAAAGCTGTTGCAGCAACAACTTGCATTTAAATGCTTTTAAAAATACCCATCTGTTTTAATGCTGCTGGAAAATAGGGAAACATCATAGATAGCCGCTATGGGTGAAATCTATATAATAATACAAATAAAATTAATATAGCCATTTCATGAAAAAATGCACAAAATTTAATTAGTGTTTTTCATAGTAAATTCACAAATTTTCGATAGGAATTTTCACAAATTCTGTCAATTGTTTTGGAACTAATTTGACTTAAAGCTATTGCTGCTTAAGTCAGCAACAGCTTGCAGTTAAATGATTTTCAAAATATCCAGTCTTTCCAATGCTGGAAAATAGGGAAATATCATTGACTTTTACTACTGGTGAAGTCTATATAATTAAAGGTGCATATTCACACCAAAATGATTGAAAATAAAGTTGTTAAAATAGCATACTTTTATAAGCTTAAATTATGTGCCTATGTGTAATGGAATGAAATAAATCTTAACATATGATGATTCCATTCCATTTAAATTAATATAATTTTTTAAGTTGTGAAATTGAAATAAAGGCCTGTGCCTCTATTTCAATTTCGCAGCTTCAAAAATTATATTAATTTATATGGGATGGAATCATCATATGTTAAGATTTATTTCGTTTCATTACATATAGGTTCACAGTTTAAGCCTCTAAAAGTGTATAAGTTAAACAATTTTATTTTTAGAAATTTTACTGTGAATATGCACCTTTAAAAAATAAACTATGTAAAGTTAAAATTAAATTGGCACTTTTTTGTACTGCGCGTGGATGTTTTTCAGTTTCAGCCAATCAGGGGACTGGTATATATAGCTTGGCCTATTGAGTGCTTTGCAGTGTTTTTATAGGCCTACTTAGTTGAAACCTAACTAGGTACCAATATGCGGAATTTCATATTCTGTTGCTGCTTTTTGGAAAATTTGGCATTTTAGCAATTTATTTATTTATTTGTTTATTTATTATTATTATTATTATTATTATTATTATTATTATTATTATTATTATTATTATTATATTATTATTATTATTATTATTATTATTATTATTATTATTAGTTTTTAGAAAGCTATACTCTATCTCTCTCTCTCTCTCTCTCTCTCTCTCTCTCTCTCTCTCTCTCTGTGCAGTTCCTTCTTCCACCCTCATCACTATGCTATAATACCTGCCCATCCCCATCCCCATCCCCATCCCCATCCCCACCTTCCCACACACACACCACCACCCCCTCATCCCGCTCGTCCACACCATCCAGCACCTAAAGGATAATCAGATAACTACCCAGATAACGCAGCTTACTGGGCCAATGCTGTGCCAATACCGTGCCGATACTTTCAGTATCGGCCCGATATAGGCGCAGCATTGGCCCAGTAAGCAGCGTTATCAGGGTCAGTGCCACACCTTAATAAACACGTTGAGAAGTTGTATTTGAATTAATTTAATGTCCAACAGCTGGTGCGCTCGACATCGTATGAAACGGACTAGCTCTCGTTCGCTAGCTATGGTATATCATCTGCACTCATTCTTTGAGCAAATAAATACACACAAATGACACAATTATCGGAATTTACAGAAAATAGTTTATTATTTACATTTCACAAAATACAACAGAATAGTATTTGTTCAATAAGTTTTCAATACGCAATCCGTAGGGCATATATAGCCCAGTTCATGAATAACGTTTTGTATTCGGTCTTCAGCCAACATCCCACAATTCATTGCGCTTACTACAGTTTAACGGCAGAAATGCATACAAATCATCAATTGAAACTATAACATGTCAGTTAATATTATTATAATTATATGTAAATAACTCAGCTGGATATTCAGAATAACTGGGTCGACATGAATACAATCGAAATTGCACTCTATAAAACAAAAAACGGCTTAATTATTTCAAGAATATTGCTAATTCAACAAAAGAAATCCGGATATTTGACAAGACGTCCGGAAATCCGGAGACCTGTTAAAATTCCCATTATTCGGATAAATCCTGAGAGATAGCCGCCCTGACTGACAGACTGAATGGCTTGCTGACAGGCTGGCGGGCGGGGAGACAGTTCGACGGACGGACGTATGGATGGACGGACTGACGGGCGGACACACAGACAGGCGAGATGGTGCAAATGATTCACATGTTTATAAACATCTGCCATAATTCAGCTGCTTTTAATCTTTCAAGTCCGAACTCCATAGTTTGCCATATGCAATGCACCAGTGAGGCCCTTAGGGACGCTATGTGGCATCATGATCCAGTGACGTGGCACGGCAAGTGTCAGAATATCAGATTCAGACACAACATAGGCCTATTAGCAGGCCATACTGTATTACACCTAATGGATCTTTTTCTAGCCACCCATTGCTAGCTAAACCCCACCCTTGCTTTGCCCCAGTTATAATCAATTTATATAGTTTGAATCTCGAATTACCTGACTCCGAATTTCAAGGTAACTATACAGATAACATGTGGAAAATTTTGAAATTAATTTGACTGGGATATGTTGCTCACTATGGTAGCAATAGCACCCAGTCAAGGTAGTTTCAAAATATTCAACCGAATGTTTATTAGATAGTAAAGATATGCAATTCGTACACTAGACGGACTTTTAAATGTTCATGACGGAACTAGATTCGTCATTCATTAGCTTCCGCATTCTGATTGTGACGTCAGCCTACATGTGACGTAATCGATTATGTGGTCATATGTGTGAGTTACAGATATGATCTATCCATTACATTCGGGTCTAGTCGCCTTTATCTGGATAAACCACCACAAATGATATCATTTGATTGAGAAATGGGATCCACTAATTAATTGTAATAGGCAAGAATTCTAATATATATATTTATAAGATTTATAAACCAGGAAAATTAAAAACGGAATTGTTAGATTGTTATAAAACTTGTCAAAATTATTCACACGGTGGTACCGTATTTCCTCAAACTTAAAGCTGAAGGGTCATTATGAAACTAAAAAGATTTTTTACTAAAAAGATTTCTTAATTTCATAATGACCCTTCAGCTTTAAGTCTGGACATCGTCATACATTGCATGATATACAGAATGATGGTTGAAAGGCGTATGATACCAGGGAGCGCATGCACGTGCACATGCACGCACATACGTCGAGATAGATATGGAATCTGCTGAGCATTGTGATAAAATATAGGAGGATTTCAGTTTTACATATGCCCCACCCATATTTACCTACGCTCCACACACACTTCGCCGTATTAGGATCGATCCCCGAACTCCCTGACTATCAATTTCCAGAAAATTATACAGGTAATCTGTTGAATATTTTGAAACTAATTTGAGTGTGAGCTGGGTGGCTCTGGCAGCATCATCGCAGCAACATCGACCAGTCAAATAGTTTCAAAATATTCAACATCATGTTTCTTAATTAGTAAAGACAAATAATTTGTTCAACAACCATTAGTCCGTCATCAATTAAACGCCCGTGACCGACTCTGCTACGGCATTCATGACGAGATTGATTATGACATCATCATACACGTCGCGTAGCTGTTGATTATGACGTCATAAGATTGATGGATAAACTGGAATCCTCCATTCGATAGAGAGATAAGTTAGTAAGCTTAACGTATCACACGCTATCGAGCACAAACATGTTTTTTTAATTGTTTTTTGTCAAATCATATTGAAAAGGGAATATATAGTTATATTATTTGGCTACATTGCAGCACGTTTACTATACAAATAAATACACACTAAAAATCATTAATATTGGCAAGAATTATTTATATACACTTTGTACTATTTTGACTCATGCATGTGCAATTTATTAACAAAAGCCACTACTGCGTAGTGCATGGTTAGACGCAGTAGTAGGCACTTCAAAGAGATAATCATAGCAATCGAATGTCGAAACCAATGGACCTTTCCATTTTTAGCTATGCCCCGCCCATCTCTTCCCAAGCTCCACCAACACTTCACTCGTGTTGGGATCGATAGATCTCTGAACTCCCTGACTATCAATTTCCAGAAAACAATACAGGTAAGCTGCTGAATATTTTGAAACTAATTTGATTGGGTGCTGTTGCTGCCTATGGCATGTTTATAAAATAATAGAAACATACAATTCTTACAACGTGTCGGTTATTAAGAGTTAAAGACGGGCCTAATAGATACATTTATGACGTCATGATTATGACGTCATCATACACACCGCTTAGCTGATAATGACGTCATATGACGTCATTACTCTGGAAAGGTCCATTACACATAGGCCTATCTATATACATGGATTTATACAGAACTAATACTATATTGATTTTTATAAACATATGGTTTAAGCGCTTTTTATAGTCGGATAATGGTTTCAAACTAACATAACAGTATCTCAATGGATGATTCCAGTTTAGCCATCAATCATATGACGTCATAATCAACTCCGTGGCGTGAATGATGACGTCATAATCAATGAGGTCATGAAATACGTAGATACGTTCGTCACGAACGCTTAACTGATGGCGGGATAAGCGCTGTTGTAAGAATTGTATGGGGTTTTTTACTATTTAATAAACATTCTGTTGAATATTTTGAAACTAATTTGACTGGGCGGAAACAGTACCCAGCCAAATTAGTTTCAAAATATTCAACAGTTTATCTGCATAGTTTTCTGGAAAGTTAGATTCAGAGAGTGCAGGGATCGATTGATCCCAACACGGGAAACGTGTGTTGGGGGCTTAGCTAGAATGAGCGGGGAATAGCTAAAACTGGCTTTCAAACCATAACTAAACCTAAATCCTGTGATTGTCAGGTTTTAGATGGATGACGATGAGCGACTGTATTTTTCGGGTGAAAGGAGTGGAGTGTTCTTCCACTTTCTCAACTGCGTCGTAGCCTGCGCTATGAGGAAGCTGTCTTTACCGAGCACTAATGGATGCATCCAATCTGTCACTCAAATATTGACGTCATAATTGCGTCACATATAGGTTGACATCACAATCGTAATTGACACATAATACTACGTCATGAACCTGGAATAGTCCGTCAGTTGTACGAATTGTAGGCCTATAGCTTTACTATTTTATAAACATTCTGTTGAATATTTTGAAACTAATTTGACTGAGGGCTATTGCTGCCATAGGCGGCAGCGGCTCTCATTCAAATTAGTTTCAAAATGTTCAACAGATTAGCTTTTGGTATTGAAATTTTGAAATTGGTATTCTGGTAAGTCACGATTCAAAGTATATAAATCGATCCCCAACACGCGCAAATCATGGGCGAAGCTTAGCTAGGAGGTGGGCGGGGGCATAGCTAAAAGCTCATTCATCCGGTCTTTCTGACGGGCGAGTTAGTGTTTATTATAGAACGCGTTCAATGTCGGCCACGGTCACCCAACTATCCCAATATAGTTTATGTATCGCAATATATAGACTATAGAAGCCTGGGTCTAGATTATTGTATATAGGCCTGCATATTGAGAAGGCCTATTTACAGGCTGTGGTCTTATTTATTTAAGATGGATAAAATGTAAGTTTTAAATCATCTGTTTAAGCATCCCTTTATAATCAATTATACATAGCGCTCGTTTTCGCGACTGACTTGGTTCGTGTTTCTTGCGTTTTTTGGCATTCCCGAAGTGGAAGATTTACTGACGCGGTTCGTAGAACCGGGAACCGAGTTTTGATCTCGGTTCGTTGTTACTAATTGAACTTGTTGGTAAATTTAAAGACATTAACACGTTAATCCAGCTCATCATAGACTGTTCTGCGCTAAAGGAATCAAACGTTATTCCAAATGACCCAGAACTATGCAACAAAATAGAATCAATCGCGGGACGATTATGTTACCGCATCCATTGAGGGCGAGTTTACAAGCTTAACACCGTAAAAAAGTAGGTACCGCAAAAATAATCAGAGACTAGCACGAAAGACAGATCGGTAGTGTAGATAAAATCTCTTCGTCTTGATGTTCTGCACATGCCTGCTCTACACTCTCACATGTACATATCCACGTATTCTGATTAATATACTTCTTATTCAACGTTTTCGCTGAAGAATATGTTTCGTCATCAATCAACTGTGCGAATAGTCAGTCGCCTGAAGCGTGTTTCGTGTACAGTTAAAAAAACATTAAGTAATTGTTACCACACGTTTGTATTTGTGCTGGCTAAATTTTACAATTTATTTAAATGACGAAATCTTGTCAATATTTTTATTGGATGCGGTCGTCTGCAATTCTGAAATTAAACTCTAAATCGAAATACGATCAAATTAATTGCTAAAGTTAACGCAATTTAGAATGTTTGAGGGTTCAAAACATTACCACGAAATTGCAATCGGCAAGCATCGCAAATTTGCGTAAATGCTGTTTTAGCGTTTTTGGTTCGTAGTTAGTAGTTCCTGGTTCGCGGTTTGTTAAATCCACTGACTCGGTCAGTCGCGAAAACGGGCCCAGATTCAGAGGCAATGTACAATGCTGTTTAATTCTATGTAATATGTAAGAATGTTAGGTAATGTGCTTTTCGACGAAATCGCAAACAAGGATGATCAAGACTAGCATTTCTTCTCAATATATACAATATATTACACACATAACTTGTTTTGTCCCGGTGTGAAAGGCTTGTCTGCACGGTGATCAAGATGTTCGATTTGAAATGGAACCTCCATAACATTGAAAGGAGTGAAAGAATGCACACACCCCCCCCCCCCAGCCCGACATTTCAAATGGGCCTTTTCAGTGTTACCTATGCCCAGCCCATTTCTAGCTAAGCTCCACTCAAACCTCGCTCTTTTTGGAATTCATCGATTCCTGAACTCCCTGACTATTAATTTCCAGAAAACTATACATGTAAGCTGTTGCTTCCTATTAAATAGCAAACATACAATTCGTACAACGTATCAGACAACATCCGGGCCAAAAGATGTATCCTAAGCTGAGCTATAGAGGGGATGGCGGCGACGGCCACACACCTTGAGCATGAATCATCCCTAGAGGGCGCCCACCTTTGGGTACACCTTTTCTGAAATAATAATAATAATAATAATAATAATAATAATAATAATAATAATAATAATAATAACATTTAATAAATATCGAATAAGTGAAATAGAGTAGATTATTTATATATGTATATATATATATATATACAAGCACACAAGAACCAAAAACATATGCTCCAACACACACACACACACACACACACACACACACACACACACACACACACACACACACACACACACACACACCACACACACACACGCACGCACGCACACGACCCAACCTACCACCCTCCCTCCACCCCCACCCACACACCCCTCACCCCACACACCACCCCCACTCCACTATCGTGTTCTTGCACCAAATTCTTCGGATTTACATGGCGATAATTTTGGCGATTATGGACACAATTTTCTAAGGGTCTTGGGACAAAGCATTAATATACCGAATCTTACGCATATCATTGATGTATTCGCATCAGAATGGGCAGACTGAACCACCCGCACGCGCACGCATGCGCGCGCACACACACACACACACACACACACACACACACACACACACACACACACACACACACAGACACACACACACACACACACACACACACACACACACACACACACACACACACACACACACACACACACACACACACACACACACACAGAGGAAGGCGGGGCAAAACGGGCCACAAAAATACTAACGCTTCTGTTTCATAATGTTTCAAACTTAAGCCATTTCAAACTATGGTTAATCACACACCAGATTAGCTGCTATACAAGAAGAACTAAAAACCAGTTCGAAGAAATATACATTTGACAAAAAATGGAAAACAATTGCTTTTAAAAATGTCCCGTTTTGCCCCACGCCTGGGGCTTGACATGGTGTCCCTTTTACGTCAGTTAGAAAACACAAAACTAGTAGTAGTAGTAGTAGTAGTAGTAGTAGTAGTAGTAGTAGTGTATTCATGTAATGGTAATATTTGACAATTTCTATTGGGTCATAATGGTGTGTCCCGTTTTGCCCCAATAGCGTTTATTTCATTGTTCGCATTTCCCGCCATTTTGTAATGCATATGTGTAATTTATTTTGTAACATATACATTAATGAACTTTATATTTAACAACTATCTTAATTTAGCAGTTGCTTTTGAGACAAGCCTGTAGAAATACTCTCATGCTTAACATAGATTCTTATATCAACATGCGCAACATTCAAAATAGCGGTACAGAAGACACATCCCGTAGCCGAAAATAAAAACCTGTATCGTTTATAAAATAAAGGGAGATAATGCATTCCTAAAATAACTTTGTGTATCACGTTGTGCAGACACTGTGTGAGAGAGAGTAGTCTGACCCTTTATGCCCCGCGTCACGTTTTGCCCAATCTTCCCCTACTTACGTACACATGCACGCACACACGCACGCGCGCACACACCAACGGACTCACAGACGTGGCCTAAATACCATAATCTAATACCTAGTTATAGGACTTTTTAATGGATTATCTGAGGGAAAGGTTTGCGGGTGTATTCCAAAACCGAATTTAATACCGGTTCTGAAAATACATTCCCTATGTGTCACGTCATCAGCAGATTTGGTGAAAATACGTTTATTTGTGTTGACATTTAAAGGAGAACTGGTAAATATTGAATTTATTTTATTTTAAGCAATCATTAAAGAATTGCCTACTACATAGGTAAGTTGTTGAATATATCGAAACTAGTTTTCGAAACTGTTGCTCTAAGACAGCCACAGCTCACATTTAAATTAGTTTCAAAATATTTAACAAAATGTTTATTAAATCGTAAATTCACAAAAGACATATGCCTACAATTCAAAGGTTTGCTATCGGTGCTGTCTGTTCCTCTTTCCTGTCGGGCCTACGTCATCTGATTGTGAAGTCAGTTAACGAGTACCGTATTTTGATTATGGCGTCATATACTTGATCGACAGATTGGTTCCTTCAATGGCTAAATTTGGTAAAAAATCTAATTATTTGCTTATTAAATGTCGATTTGTAGCCCAAGAGAAGACTATTTTTGAAGATTTACCTCTGGAATTACTGGCTCGATTATCGAGCCAGTAATTCCAGTAGTAATTTGTCAAAAATAGTCTTCTCTTGGCTTGCATAACGACATTCTTCAAGATCACTGTAGAGGCCGGTTTTTGCCGGACCCGTCGTGAAAGGGTTAAGCTAGCACATTAAAGGAGGCCACGCCTTCCAATGATGGTATTAAACACGGCCAAGGTCTGATGACACAAGGGAAATATTCTCCCCGTGCAATGTATGGATAAGGACAAAAAATTCATAGCAGCATTTGCCAATTTGGGAGAGTGACATGAGAGTCACCGAACATCCCTCTAGAATTGTCAACATGTAGTTATGTGTAGCATGGATGATGATGATGAGGAGGAGGGGAGGAGGAGGAGATGGATGGATGGGATGGATTGCAGGAAATGTCAATTTCCCTTTCTCCGAGATCTAACAATACTCACCATTCTGTTACTTCTGATATACAGCTGGCTCTGACAGCTGGCTCTAGGACTATAGACTTAGATAGCTTTACCGACTCCTTGGAACCGGGTACTCGGCTCCCAACTGCCGAGTACCCGTCTACCATTGAGCTCATATTGTTTGCATAGCCACCAAACAAGAGAAATCCATGGCTTGCCTCCATGGGGCTGGGAGGCTGGGTCCGTAACAGAATGGTGAGTATTGTTAGATCTCGGAGAAAGGGAAATTGACATTTCCTGCATTCTCCATCGATCAATACTCACCATTCTGTTACTTCTGATATACACCAGATTTTATCAGTAACCTGGTGGGAAGGGGCAAGCCATAAATGCTACTTTTGCCCCTTGGAGAAAGATTTAGACTTAAAAACTTGACTAACGGAGACCTAAAAGGACCGTCAAGTTAACGGAACCGAATCACATTCGCTTCACTGCCCCCCCCCCTTTTCTCCTAAGAAACGGGAGAGAACTCACGAACATGCATCTCGCCTGAAAACACAAATATGCCAAGAGGGTTAACTGCTCTTTGCATATATTAGCCTGGGAATGAGCATGAATATATAAGATGAATGATCATGATATACAGACATAATACAAAACACTCTCAATCGTGAATTACCTCATGATATTTGGAATTCAGACCTGAAGCCTCCAACCATTCACTTGTCCGGTCATCAGTGACACAACTGGTTGATATCCTCTCGCTCGACCATGTCTGCTTCTTAATTCTCTCTTACAAATGCCAAAAAAGGAAGAAGAGCAGCGCGGTCATATAGCTATCGTCTCAAAACAGCTAAAGCGAGTGGAATGGCGAAGTCTGACACATCCCTCATATAGTAATCCATGAAAGAGGACTCACAGTGCCCTTGTGCGACAGCCATGATGTCCTTAAACGGAACACCATTGTAAAGGGTGGAAGAGGCGGCTATTCCTCTAACATCGTGCCCTTGCGCCTTGCACTTGGTGCCCAGTCGTAATCTCACGGGTAGTCTGAATGCATTCGACTACCCAACGAGAGATAGAATCCATGGATGCGGCGCCATATGGCTCCATATGGCAGATACACAGACGTCTATCATTCGACCGTAACGAGTCTGTCCGTTTTGTACTTAGTCAACGCACGGACTGGGCACCAGACACTGGCATCACGATCCAACCTACTTAGTTTCAGTATAACGATCGGTGTGCCGGGATATCTCAAAGATCGAATCTTTAACATAAACTCTGCCCTTGGTAGTAGACGCAGCAGACCCTCTCTGGAGACAATAAATCGGTCCCTCTGCTGAAAGTGCATGGATCACACTGCGCCTTCTAGCTGAGGAAGCTGCCAATAGAAAGACCGCCTTTAGAGTCAAATGCTTTAGACTAGCCGAACACAACGGTTCGAAAGGGTGCTTGGCCAGTACATTAAGCACTAAAGATAGACTCTAGGCTGGAATGACTACCGGTTGTCTCGGTCAGAGATTGCTCATTCCCTTCACCATCACACTCAACTGGGCCACCTCTGGACTATCTCTGTTGGCTAGACAAGGGATAACTGATGCCAAAGCTGACTTGTATCCAGCAATTGTGACAGGAGCTAGTTCTGAAAAGAACAGCTCACAGAGAAAGTCTGCTATTTGCTGAATAGTGGAATGAAAGGTAACAATACCCTTTTCCTCACACCAGTCTGCAAATCCGTTAACCTTGTTGTTATATGACATGAAGGTTGACCTCCCTCCCGCAGCTGCGATGAAATCTGCAGCATGTCGAGAAAAGCCCGCCAACGTGTAACGTTGTTTGACAACAACCATGCAGTCAATAACATTTAGGGACGCTCGTGTAGGAAGCGTCCCTTGGCCTGGGAGATTATGTTCGGAATCTCGGGTAACTGCACTGGATTTTCCACCCGCAGACCTCGAAGATCCGTGAACCACGGCCTGCTGGGCCAAACGGCGCTATAGCAGGACCAGGCACGGTTCCTCCCTGATCTTCACCAATATATTCGGTAGAAGAATGGTGGGTGGGTACGTGTAAGCGTGCATCCCTCTCCAGCTTAACGCCAGAGCGTCTGTATCGACGGCATTAGAATCTGTATCGGCGAGACATAAGTCATGATTTGAGCATTTTCCCTTGTGGCGAACAAGTCCACGTCAGGGTTTCCCCAATGCTCGAAGATCCTGTGAAGAACTGGAGGGTTGAGAGACCATTCCGTTGGCAGAATTCTCTGTCTGCGAGACAAAGCATCCGCCAGAATGTCCAATCGCCAAGGAATATGAGCTGCTTTAAAAAACAACCAAGTAATTCCTGCGCCATTGAATCAAGTGCCACACTTAGGTACATAGTGTGGGTGACTTGGTCTCGCCTTGGCGATTTCTGTATGATACTACTGTCGAGTTGCCCGACCGTATCAATATCGCCATGCCCCTGACTTTTGGAAGAAACACTTCCCAATGCCAGTTCCACTGCCATCATATCCAACAGATTGATATGCAGCTGGCTCTCTTGGAGAGTCCATGTGCCCGAGACCTGGTGTTCTCCCAGGTAGGGCCCCCATCCCTCCAGCGATGCATCCGTGTACACGGACAGCTGGGGTACTAGGAGATTCTGACGCTCGTTCCCACTCTACAAGATGCGACATTATTGGCTCCAAAACTGGCACCAGTTTTGACAGGGGTTCTATTCTCTGTTTCCACAGAGACATCAGATACAACTGGATAGGTCTTCGCATAAGAGCAGTGTACGGGTATACCTGCTACATGGAGACCATCATGCCCAGCATCTGAAGAAACCACCTCGCCTGAATGTGGTTTCCCAATCGAAACTCTTGCGGATGGCTAACAGAGACACCACTATGGGCTCTGACGAGTAAACAACCCTGCCCTCCTCGAGATCGAATCGCATCCTTAAATAAACGAAATGTTGAATGGTGTGTCAACTCAGATTTCTCCTTGTTGACTATCTAGCCTAGATCTGAAAGCAACTTCAGATTCCGAGCAGTATCCACCTCTAACCTGGCTGATGATCAGCCAATCTTCTATGTAGGTGTGAGGCGCCACGTTCTCTTTTGTGAGAAACGCTGTCACCATAAGGACCACTCTGGTGAAAACCCCTTGGAGCTGTCGACAGGCCGAATGGGAGGTTTAAACTCCCATACTAGATTCTGAAACGCAACTCTCAGAAACCTGTGACAACTCCCGTTCATAGGAATGTGGGAACATGCATCACTCAGATCGATCGATACATACCACACTCCCTTCCTCAATCCTGCCATTACCGACCTCGGCATTTCCATCTGGAACCGAGGCATTTGGATAAACCAATTTAATGGCCTGAGATTGAGTACGGGTCTCCATCCCCCTGTGCTCTTGGGGACAAGGGACATGTTGGAATAGAAGCCTGGAGTGTTCTGGTTCGCTGGATTTATTGCTCCCTTCAGAAGCAAACCCGACACTTCGTTTTGAACGGCTTCTAACTTGTCTGGTTCCCGTGGTACGGGTGTCCAGACAGGTGCCAAAGACAGATTCTGTGGCGGAAAGTCCCACCACTCCGGCATGTACCCCTGGGATAACCATCCCAGGACCAGACTGTCTGACGTCACACCTCGCCAGGCCTCGACGAAACGCATGAGCCTTCCACCCACCATAGACGCCTCGACGTCTAACGGGGTTGTCCGGCTCGCGGTCCGCTCCCCCCCCCCCCTTTCTTAACGAGAGAGAGAGAGAACCATTTCCGTCTTGGCTCGGCAGGTACAACTGGCACCACTGTTCCTGTCGCACAGGTGCGGTCCAGGCGGATATGAAGGGAGCTCTCGTACCCTCAGGTATGATCCGCTCCCTTCTTTCCGCCCTTGGAGGACTTTCCCTTACCCTTCCCCTTGCCCTTCCCACCTCTAGGGCGATCAGGAGCAACATTGGGGAGGGTAGGGGCCTCCACACCCTTCCTGGCTTTCTTAGCCGGCGGCGGCTGAGAAAATCCAGACGAAGCAGAAGTCGCAGTAGGCTTAGCTTTCGCCTTGCCTTTCTGCTTCATCGAAGGTTGGACAGCTAATGGTTTCCCTACAGCCCCTAGTGCGTGCGCTTGTCTCACTAGCTCCAGCTGTAGGTTTACCGCCAGCCGATTCTGAGCAATGCTGGAAGTGTCCTCCAGGATGGCCTGCGCCTGGCCACCGAAGATGCTAGGCCCTATCAGGGGTGTCCCAAGAAGACGCTCCCTGACTGCCATAGCTGGACGCATATGGTCAAGAACCATTTGCCTCCTGGACTTTGTCACATGGGCTTGCACCCTTGCCAGTGCATCCATAGACAGCACCAAGCCGTCATTGACGCACGAAAGTGCCAAAGGTGGCACAGGGTGGCCTGCCCCCGCTTCAGCCCACACCGACTGAAGAAGGCGATACGAATCGTTGACAGCACTCACAGCTGCCCTCACACCCTCATCGCATAGGGACAGGACTTCATCCTGGTGTGCCTGGGACTTGTCCACAAGTGCCGGACTGGGGCCACCCGCTCCAGCACTCTGAACACCCAGTACCCAGCGGTCATTCTCGGTGACCGACGGGACAACACCATACCTGTCGTATTCCCCCCGTGGAAGACGACCCCTCACCCGCACCTCCATGCAGGCCGCAAGAAGCTGGCCCTTGTTCATGCATTGTTTGCTATAACTAGTATCAAGCAACACCATAAACCATGGATCCAGTCCAACAGACTGGATCAGGGCTGCAGGCAAGATCCCCATCCTAATCGATGCACCGATGGATGGGGTACATCCTCCTCGGCCGTGGTCGAAACCACAGATGGGTCCACCCTGGCTAGCCAAGCCAGAGCCTCAGACCAATCCGTCTCCGAGGAGGACACTCCCGTGAACACGTCACCCATTGATATGTCCACGGCCCTACCAGCAACGGCCTCCCCGGCTAGGAGCCATTGCTGATATGCCAGGAACTCCGGTACCGTACGGTTCCGCTGCCACCCCATGGAACACACCAGTCCATGGTGTAGGCCTGCACGGAAAACCGTGCAGACCCGGAGCGGTTGAGGAACCATGGCGAAACACGGGCGCCAACGGCACCCCATGTCTGACCGCCGGACCAGGCGAGATAGGTGAGTACCATGCCTGGCTAGCCACACCCGTCACCATGTTGGTCGTCAGCAAACCAACCATCACGGGACCAGTGCTCGGTACCAGAGTGGCCTCAACCACGGGCGGAGCCGCTGCCCTGGCTTGCACCAGGCCAGACAGATGGAGGACGGGTTCCATCAGGATGGAATCGACCTCCATGCTCTCCACCCGCGGCCTCACAGGCCGCAGCACCCTCTCCTCCTCGGCCTCCTCATCTTCAGACCCCTAAGAGTCGTCACTAGACAAGGAAAATACTGTGGAGCCGTCCTGGCGGATGGCTCCCATGCCTGACGGACCGGCCACCGCTACTGGACCACCCGGAGGTGGCCGCAGAGTGACAGAACCCATCAGGCCGGAACCCGACGGGACTGCCAGGGGGCCGTACGAAACGGCTCCCTCAGTGTCCAGTCCAGAACCCTGTCAAAGGACAGGATCCGAATCAAACATGAGGAGAGACTGCCCTACAACTTTTGGCAGCAAGGACGACACCAGCGTGGGCAGAACGCTATGCAAGACACCTTGCCTAGCCGGACCAAACCACGCCGGCGGTGCCATCTCCGCCACCTCCGGTTGCAGATGTGGAATGCCCCGACGGGCCGAATGGACGCTCCACGATTTACTTTCGGACCGCCTGACCCCGCGTCAGACCCTGCCAAGTCCTTCTGGCAAGGAACTTAAACATCATATCGACCGACCACACAGCGCAAACGTTACACCCACTGTCAAGACTACACTTAGTACAGTGGAAACAGACATGGTCCTTGCATAGAACCCGTACGATATGTGGCACTCGACACATGATGGCGGGGATGGCTTGGCCTATAAACCAAACCTACAATAAGCCAGCAGAACGAAACAAAAATGGAAGGCAGGCAATTAATTTTCAAATATATTGACCATAAATTAACTGTCACCCTCCCGCACCCCACCCCGCAACGTTACAGCAAAGATCGCATTGATTATGACGACCAGAACGAAGCGGGCAATAATACACCCATACACTGATCCTCAAGGATGTATAACGGAACCAGGAATCCTATCGCATAGCATTCGGGGTATATTTACTAATAAATATAAATTATACTTCTAACGAAGGCCAAAACGATATGTGAAGAAACAACAAAATGTAAACAAACTGCTGTAGCACACGGTAAAACCGCAGACCACACATCTAAATCAAGAATTTTGAAACCACTGATCATTGCAAACAGATCGTGATAACACGCAAAACTTGAAAATCCCAATGTTTTTCTGGTACCAATTAAAGTACGCAGCACCCAGAATCAGATGAGCGAATTAATGAAACATTTTCTTCACATAAACATCCGAGTAACACTGGTGTGACGACACCCGCTCGGATCTTACGGAGAACGACGTCAGCCGATCATCGTGTTAAAACACCGATAAGCCAACACCTAATTTCATATCTGCCGATCGCCTGTTGGGATTTAAAGGAAGGCGATCATCTGGCATATTTCGTTGTTAACACACGTCCCAGATTCTTTGGGGTTAGAAATTGGAACATGCGACACATACGAAGTTTTAGAGACCTAAGTCTTTTAACTATGGAATAACATGGAAATATACGACCTCATATCCTCGGAAGCGTCCATATTAATCCAAAATATCCTTTTGAGAACGCACAAGCTATCACAATTAATCACAGTAAAAAGAGTTAGGCTTAAACAATCATAAGACTTTCCAACTGCAAAAAGCATGTATTCTCTTGTCGCTATGCAAACAAGAATGAGCTAGACAGGTAGACGGGTACTCGGCAGTTGGGAGTCGAGTACCCGGTTCCAAGGAGTCGGTAAAGCTTTCTAAGTCTATAGTCCTAGAGCCAGCTGTCAGAGCCAGCTGTATATCAGAAGTAACAGAATGGTGAGTATTGATCGATGGAGAAGATAATGACCAACCGACCGACAGACTGACTGTGTTCTGCAGCTGAAGAGGTGGAAACAGTGGTGGTGCATCGTTGGAAGAATTGAAATTTTCAACATAGGCACGGAACTAAATAGAAAGGGCGGATTGATCATTGTGTAAAATTTCGTGATTCTGGGATACTTCCTTCCCGGTCAGGGAAAAAACCTTTGTCCCACGTACGTATAATACATACTGTGTCTACGGCGACTGTACTCAGATTCAGAGGCAGGTCTATAGTATCTAGGTCCGTTGCTGGATACCACTCTGCTATGACTGTACAAGGACTCGGTCGGGTAGCGATGGTAATACACGGTGTTCGGGGCGCTGTATAGGCTGGCGGCACTTCGTCCGGCGTACATCGGATTGAATGTTCCATGATCTGAAATAAATAATTAACCAGTCAAATTATTTTCAAAATATAAAATTAATATATTACTTCAACCTTTATGTAGACAAGTATAGTTTCGTCTGCCAATCTGGACCTAAGACACAGTCAAGGTCACGTGGAACTTGGTCCGTCCACAGATTATCATTAACATCGTGTTTTATATTAGATCATTACCATAGCGTATTTCCGCCAAACGTAGCGTCCTAGATAATACAGGTTAAGTTACTGGGCCGATCCTGGGACGATACCGTGTCGATACTTTCAGCTAGCGATATCGTTACACCCAAATTGCTTTAGTATGGTGTAACGATATCGCTAACATAACGAGAGCTTCGGGAACATGAGCCCAGTATCGGCCCAGTAAGCTTCGTTATCAGGGATTATATTTGTTTTATCCAATGTATTTGACCTGTGCTCTGAGGTGAATCGGCCATCAGCCTGGGCAAATGGTGTCCAATAGCCGCGTCGTTGATATATTGAAATATTTCAATCGGGCCGCCGTATAGTCAAAAGGAACTATTTTGAAAGCAATGATGCTGAAAGCTGCTACTGTTAGGTTTTATCTTTAATCCCAAAATCTGGATGGGGTACGTCTTTCTGACCCCACGGGTAAGCGTCCTCCCAAGTTTGGCGAAGATCGCTCTAGTAGAACTAGAGTTAATTGAAAAAGATGCGTCACAGGTGTCGATTTTGACAACAATGTTGCTGAAAGCTGTTGCTGTTCAATTTAGTTTTTAGCCCTAAAATAGAAACACGTCTTTGGAGCCCCGAGCAAACATCTACCCATGTTTGGAGAAGATCACTACTGTAAAAACAGAGTTATTGAACATGTTGAAGAAGGGTGATGAGGAGGAGATGGTGGTGGTGGTCGTGGGGTGGTGAAAGTGGTGGAGGAGGAGGAGGAGGAGGGGGAGGAGGAGAACCCCGTGTTTGCGTGTCCACTATAAGCAGTAATATGCTCTTACTTACAGCGATCTGTGAGAATAACCGGTGGTTCTGACTGAGCAAAACTGGTTTCATGTGTTAGCATCTGTCTACTATCGGCGGGTACCGCAATAATACTGCCTCCACCATCTACCATACTACGAGGATGTTTTAGGTGGAGACATCCTGCAAAGTATTCAACCAATAATTACAATATTAGCAGCAATCGCCACTTATCTCGCTCAGTGATCGGTGAGAACAAATGATTTATGAGCACCAAGTAATAGTAGTATTAGTAGTGGTAGTGGTAGTGGTAGTGGTTGTGGTAGTGGTAGTAGTAGTAGTAGTAGTAGTAGTAGTAGTAGTAGTAGTAGTAGTAGTAGTAGTAGTGGTAGTGGTAGTGGTAGTAGTAGTAGTAGTAGTAGTAGTAGTAGTAGTAGTAGTAGTAGTAGTAGTAGTAGTAGTAGTAGTAGTAGTACAAGTAGTAGTACAAGTAGTAGTAGCAGCAGCAGCAGCAGCAGAAGTACTAGTAGTAGCGGTAGCGGTAGCGGTAGCGGTAGCAGCTGGGGTAGTAGTAGTAGTAGTAGTAGTAGTAGTAGTAGTAGTAGTAGTAGTAGTAGTAGTAGTAGTAGTAGTAGTAGTAGTAGTACTAGTGGTAGCAGCAGTAGCAACAGTCACTTACTTGGATCGTACTCATATCCGCCCTCAGATTTAACTCCATGTCTTCGTGACGTGTATGCCAGATCACCCGCACTGCGATGATGCATCAGATCTCCAGCACTGCGATGATGCATCGTGATATTTGGCTGATTATAGTGATGATAAATCTGACCCCGATGATCGATATATCGTGAGTCCACATTATCGCCGCGTGGTAATTCGACAGCACTTCGGCTCATGTGTTTAGTGTGTAGCACCGGTTGGCCATCGTCTGAGTCATAGTCCACTGAAACACCTAGGCCTATAATTAAAACAAGCCGGTTAATAAAGATTACTTTGGAACTTTACAGTTACTTTGCAACACCGGCGAATGGACTCGATGAAACGCGCTTAAGGGACAATTCCGGGATTGGTAAAAATATATTTTATTTGAAAGACTATTATATGACTAACATATTGGATCCTAGATAAAAACAATAGAC